>JASVER010000133.1:397238-428568 GCA_030449065.1 Oceanodroma leucorhoa | reverse complement strand
TAGCTATTGATTTGTAGATCCAGTGAGCCTTGAAGAGGGACCGGATTGAGATACCTTGCTGTTCTGCCCCTCTATCTTTTTTTTTTTTTTTTTTTCTTTCTCTCTCTTCCCAACAATTTCTTTTTTCCTACAAATTCTGTTGCATTCCCATGTCACCAATGAAACTGATGAGCAGTGAAAAACTAATACTGACATTTATAGCTGTGTGATTCGGCTTTGGAGTTCCTGTGCTAGTCAGATTTTTGAAGGAATGGAGATTTTTTGTGTTTCTCTTTTGTGTTCAGTTGACTTTTTTAGCACGTAGAGGTACAGCACTTTACCAATTTACACTCAGAGTGCACTTTGGACATATTTCTTCTATCTATGCTGCATAGGGACTTCATTTTTTGGGAAAAAACAACTTGATGCTCAACAAACACTTGGGATAATAACAGCCAAAATATACAACAAGCTGACAGGATGTTAGAGAGAGGTTACCTTGAAATAATGGGCCTGTTGAAAAGACCCAAGCAAATGGAGGAGGTGCTATCTGAGGTGCAGTCTTGACATTCGTTGTATGAAAATAATGCCACAGTAAAATAAAATAGGAATACAGTTCTTGCTCCCACAGAGTAGTCAGTCTTGTGGCTCTGGTTGTCTGCCAGGCTTCTATACAGAAAGGTAGAAAGCACAGGGATATTTGCTGCCATATCCATTATCCTGTCTTGCATAGCCATCTACCTATTATCACAGTACTTTTTAAGAGCATTTCTGTTTGCTGTAAGCCTTTAACAATAAAATTCAGAATTCTGTTGTTCAAGTTCATCTAGCCAAGACAAGCCCCAATACTGAAAGTATTTGGGCTTGGATTTTAAGCTACTTGGGTGCTGTAAGAGCTTGAAAAGTCTATTGTGTTCTGCCTTGGTTTACTGCTTCCCTCCTGATGAAATGGAATATCCTTAAAATGAGAAAGTGCATGTTATTATTCTGTGTAGATCCCAACTATCATGATGGATTTAGACCTTTTCTGAGAGTGAGGGTTTTGGAGAAGGAATGGGAAAAAATATGTATTTTGTGAAATATCAAGTTATTTAAAAATTCAAAGTGTTTTGTTGATAAATTTCCTATTTTGTGTAGGTGTCTGAGATTTTGTATCYGTTTTGGTTTGCTGGCTTTTAGAATTCCTGCAGACATATTTAACCTAGTTTATCTTCATTCTGTGGAGTCAAATTATATTGTATGCTTTTGTCTTATTATTCATTAGAACTGTGATTTATTTTTAACTATTTATAGCAAGCTGTTCATAGGTCTTTCCATTATTTATTACAACCTGTGGGGAGAGATGGTGCTTCATAATGCTAGGGGCAATTTGGACAGACTTATAGAGTGCCCCAAGAAAGCCATAATCACTTGTCTCTTAGGCTTTGTGGCATCTCAAGCAAATCCAAAATGACTCAACAGTTCTGCATTTAAATTTATTAGGACTTTTCCTTTCATGAGAAATTGAAATACTTTGTTTTTCCATCCTGTCTTCAGATAGCAATCAAATGCCAAAATAAAGGAAATTCTACCAGGGCAAAAATTCAGTTCTTTGATCAGTTGCTTTATGTTTGGTACCYCTTAATACACCTGTTCAATTGTTGCAGATTGAGGGCTCTAGTATGAAGGTTTACRTGCTGCAAAAAACATGCATGTGTGAAATAGAGTAGATCCGGCAACGCAAGTTATTTTCATCACAAAAATAGATCACTTTTAATCCAACTTCAGTTTTTCAGCCTCATTGTGCGTTCCTTGATCATTTAGAGCGTTCAAGGACTTCTTTATGTCATTGCTTAAGAAAAACTGTCTAAATAAGTGTTTAAACTATGTGGCCTGTTAGCTACATTTCTACAGGTGCCTAAAGAATGTGATCAGATGCCTTTGAGAGCTTTCTTTTTACTCTTGAAATAGCCTCTGAAGCATGGGTCTYCTGATGACAGTTAATCTGCTGAGAGGGGTAAAGTCTGGCCATATGTACCTGCCACTGCATGAGAGGGTTGTAAGCAGTTAGCAAGGGTTAAATTAAGGGGTTTAACCCAACCTTGGGAGGAAGATGGTTTCCCCTTATAAAGAGGAGAAATTCTAGACCTATCCAGAATATTTAAGCTCCTTTTGCTTGTGGATCCTTTAAGAATTGAAGGGGGGGGGAGGGGGGGGGGGGGGAGAAGGATTTCATCTTTAAGGCTTATGTAGATGTAAAAGTTGAAGTTCACATTTAAACTATTGCAATTATACCAGCACACAATTCTTTCCCTTGGTGGACACTCCTTTTTCTCTGTGTGTGTGTGTGTGTGTTGGAAGGGGTTTAAAGTAAATAAAAAAAAAAGGTGGCTGTCTTTTGAAGCAAGAGTGCTAATGCTAAAGTAGGTCAGTTAACTTGAATAATTATTTTTTTCTGCCTGTATAGTTGTATTGAAAGCACTTGTTCTGTATAGAAAAGTCTTTTAGTTGAATTTAAGAGATTATATTTGCACTTGGATTTGGAAGTGTGTGTTTTAAATATGAGAAGACCGTACCACAATTCACTCTGAAATTTGTATGCGTTCAATTAATTCTTAACTGTTCAGTAAAAAATGGAAGCATCCTGGCTTCATTGACTGAAAGGCAGAGCTGAAAATTGTTTGCATGTATGCATAGGGCCATATCACCCTATTCCACTTTGTGTAGAAACATACAGGGGCAAGACTTGGCTGCATGTCTTCGTATTCAGCATCTGATCACTATCCCAATATATGTATTTTGTGAATATAAGGGTTTCAGAAATTTCAAGAATTGCCGGAAAGGTTTGCACAGACTAGCAAGATGGCTGAAAACATTCTGATGGAGAAGTTTTTATTTCTAAAGAGWGCAAGCCCTCTGTCGCCTGATTCATTGCAATTGAATTGTTTCACAGAATTTTCTGTTGTGTCTCGGTGATAKTACAAGTGGAGCCTCTCTGATGGGAATCCCATTAGCAGTCTAACACGGCTGTATGAGTTGTTTACTGTCACTGCCAAAGTTCTGGTGTGGCACTGGGCGCTTCCCAGTGCATCTCCTGCTCCCTCCATGCTGCTGAGACTGCTCAAGGCAAAGTCTCGATAGACAGCTTTCTGGTCAAACAGTGAAACCAGTGTTCTATACTGATTTTCTTTATCCTGTAAGCTACCTTGTATATTGTTGTCCACTTTCTTCCTGAAATTTTGTCTCTCTTGGTTTCGTAGAACCTGTTTTGCTTAATTTTTCCCTCCTACCTTCTTATATCACTCTTTCAATGCCTCTTTCCACTCCATCTTGCTGTTTCTTAGGGGTTGAACCATGGTCCCTTTCTTTTATTTACATCAGATCATCTCATCTGTAAATACAAATCAAATTCATCTTTGTCATGATGGCTTGCAAATGAATTTCGTTATTTCAGACCTTTCTTCTTCAGCCAGAACTAAAGAGAGCTTCTTGTGGCTATTCAGCTAGATATCAACAGCTCAACATGGCTAAAACAGACCTCCTGTAGACTCCCCTACTGCTGCTTCGTTGTCAGTCTGGAAGACAACCTAATCTTGCCATGACATCCATAACATGTGTCATTTATTACTTTGTTCTTTCTCTAAGTTCAGAAACAACATAGTCAGTGTTATTGATGACTAAATCTTGTCTATGTAATTTCTTAAAATAAGTTTATTGCTGTTTCAACAAACAATCAAAACTTTCATCCAGCTCTTCTTCACCTTTTAAACAAGCTTGCCAATTAGTCCAGCATCCTTTCCCTTGCTTTCTTCAGGTCAGTCCTGCACTCTTATACCCATTCAAACAGATTCAGTGAAAATCGTTATTGTATCCTGTTGCAAAGAGAAGAAAGCTATGAGGATCTCCTCTGAATTTCTTCTCCTTCCTTGCACAGAGCATGGTCTTAACTTTTCTAGAACTTTATAAACTCTCAGTCATTKCAGAAGCACCACTCCATCCTCTTTCATCCATTCATTAAAATTTCATGGCTCAGTCTTGTGCTTTCTTAGTGCAATAATATGCTTTCTCTTTGAGAACATCTCCAAAGTAGTCTTCATAACCTCTTGATGATGCTTTCTTTAAAACTCCTTCATTGTGATGCCCAAAAAGCTTGGAAATGGTCAGGTTGCTGGCATATTACTCTAAGTACCTATCAAACTACCCAGTATTGTCTGATTTGGTTCCTTCTGCCTCCTTCTTTGTCATCTCTTACTGTGTTCTTTGATGGCAAGGTCCATGGAGTCAGGGCTGTCTTTGTTCTTTTTTTTGTATCACACCCAGCACAGCAGCATCCTGGGTTGTCACTGAGAACATTAAGGTGGTTATAATATTAACAAAGTAATTAATCATAGTTACAGTGTTGCAGAGAGATTTTCTGTGGTGTATATTCTTGAGAGGGATGGAGGTAGAAGCATGCAGTAGAAGTGCTGGTTGATCATTTCATCCCTTTGGAACTTATCACTAGGAAAAAAGTGTTTTCACTAGGAAAAAAGTGTTTTCTCAAAAACAAAAAAAAAAAGCCAACAAAGAGCAACCACATTGCAAATAAAAGATGCTCTTAGCTAATCTGAAGGGGCATTTGGCTGCCTCACAAAAACACTGTGTATTTTGGCAAAGTTAGGAGCTTTGGCTTAGGAAGATCCATGTTTGGAATAACAGGGTGTGTTGCAAGTCAAAATTCAGGTATCTTGGCAGAGATGTATGCGTAATCTGGCATGATGCCTTTCTGCACTGTGCCTAGCTGTACCAAGTGCTAAAGTCCCTTGTGAACAATGTATGAATCTCATTTCGGGGGAAGAGAAAAAAAAAAAAAAAGAGGAGGAGGGAAGAGGGAGCCAGGATTTATTTTAACATTTAGTGGATATAAAAAACAAGTATCAAGAAGCAAAACATTTCCGTGAAGCATTTGCTATGAAAATTCTGCAACTTCTTGTTGCAAACCTCTTTATCGCTCGGATTGGCTGGTTTCCAGACCATCAAGGCTAGGAATTGAGGGACTGAAATATAATCAGTGGTGATACATTTTAACCACATAAAACATTCTCTGCTTCCAAAGCCTCCGGTGTCTCTAGTAAGCAGTGCARCAGCAACAGCTCCTTCCTGCTGGACTCCAGAGACGGGGAAAATATTGGATCAAAATGGTAAGAAGCTCTTTACTTTTCACCAGATCTAGATTATTACTTTGAAAAGAATGTTTAAAAGATGATCATGAAATTAGTAGGGATCAGTATTTAAACCAAGAAAACAGTGTAAGATACAGTGGCATTATCAATGCTTTGCTGGAAGAGATTAGCAAAGCAAGTTGGTGATAAATATCTTTGGCACTGAACATGTGCAGCTTATATAAAATCTTTTAAAACTGGGAAACACTGCTGACTAAAATTTGATGTGAAATGTAAGCCTGTCTACTTGTTTTATTGCAGGAGGACAGCTGCATGGGCTTTTAAAATAATTTTGCATTAATAACCACCGTGACAGACTTTATACATACAAATATAAATAAGTCTATGCTGATTGCTTATGCAGGCTGTATGTTTGTATGTTTTCTTTTGTTGTTTTTTTGTTGGGGTTTTAGGGTTTTGTTTTTCAGAAAGAAGCAGAGATGCTCAGTACATACTTCTAGGGAGTTATGAAGTTTTTCTTTTTCTGGGTTTTCAATCTGTGAAGACCTGTTAGTCACATTGTATTTCTCTAGTGTGATTGTTTGGTTGGAAAAATGACYAAGGAAAACTTTTTAAGATAGTGATTTTATTCTTTGTAACAATTTAAATATTCTGATCTAAATATTAAACCAATAGAAGTAGAATATAAACCACACATATGAAATCTGACATTATTGTAAATTGATACCAATGCTATTAGCAGTTTAAACAATGCCTGAAGATATTCTTATTAGCAGTTTTCTACGTATTAAAGAACTGGAGGGGGATGCAAACCTTTGGAGTGTTTACTCCCCAGACTCGTTGTCAAGACTGTTTTTTTTTTTAACTGAAATATGCATCAAGCCCAATCTCCTGTATGGGAACACAGCCATTCATTTTAAGTGCATACTAAGTCCAGGAATACATTGATTATGAAATTATAGTACATCAGGGTGAAAGGAAAACAAATTACTAAATAAGTCTGAAGAGTACTGAAATATGCTTACTTGACAGCCCAGCTGATGTGTGGGAAATTATTCTCTTTGTGATTCAAATGGAAGAGGAGATTTTTAAAAGAGCAACTATTGGAGTTTGAAAAGTGTACAGCAGATGTGAAACTATGACTGATTTGGTATTTTTTATCTTTCTTGTGTATTTGTTTTTGCTCAGCAGTATGAAAATTAGAATGCAAGAACTAAAACTCACTGAATGCTTTCTGATCTTTTCCTTTTCTAAGTGGTTTCACTAAGCGGCAAGAAATAAAATAGTGAAGTACAGTAGATAGTAAATCATCTTATCTTGGCCTATATATTCCAGGTTATGACTGTAAACACACTTTGATGTGTTGAAGATTTATGTTTTCCTTCTCAACATGCAGCAGAGATTACAAAATCAATAATTGAATGGCAACCAGGCTGTAGCGTTCTTGAAAAGATGCTTAGGATTAATCTAAGCGTGGTTGTTGTTGTTATTATTATTATTGTTGTTATTATTATTATTATTACTGTTTTCTTGACAAAAATGCCTGATGTTGAGTATCCATTAAACACTACTGTGGTGCTGAGGAGACTTCAATATATTGTTATTTCTTGTCAGAAAAGCATGTGCTCATAGTTAGTATTATCGTGTATCTAAATTTTGGTACAGGAAAACATTGGAGAGAGGAGATTTGGCTGCTTTTCCCTACTGTAAACACAGAACTTAACAAATAACAAATGAGGCTATATATATTTCCAGGTGTGTGATTCCTTAGTTCCTTAGCACGTACTTGCTCTCGATAAAGTTTAAGCCAAAGTGAACTTGCATTGTGTCCTGCTTGATGTGGATTAGTTAGGTAACTAGTGCAGGCAGTTCACAGGGATCTATTTCTTTCAATTTGGAGT
This sequence comes from Oceanodroma leucorhoa, assembly GCA_030449065.1. Classification (NCBI taxonomy): domain Eukaryota; kingdom Metazoa; phylum Chordata; class Aves; order Procellariiformes; genus Oceanodroma; species Oceanodroma leucorhoa. Next base: position 421,547 of record JASVER010000133.1, on the reverse strand, counting down.
GCCTGGGCAAGGGTCTTGCATATGTTGTTGAAGGGGGAAAAAAAAGCAACCCCAAAAAAACCCAACCAAACAAAAACYACAAACCAACGCCCACCCCCCGCCCAAAGATGAACCATTAGTAGTAATCAGTTATGTAGTAAATGGCACAGCTAGTCCAAAGGGAACAGCCTCTTACTTACAATTTTAAATTGATATGTTTTTCAGAATGTAAATGCTAAATGGTCTTAAAGAGGTTGGAATTGCAAGCTGTCAAATGCTTTAGATACCCAGGTTTAATTATTCAAAGTGTTTTTTTCTATTAAGTCTAAGGAACAAAAGTAAAATTACGAATAATATACCAGCCTTACCTGAAAAATTGAGAAGTTGTAAAAACGACTATTGCAGTGCTAAATTGTAATAAAGTATCATCTAGGATTAGTGCAAGAGATGCTGGGTATGGCAAAGTTTATTTTAAGTGTCTTTCTGGTGCAAGATTTAAAAAAGCCTACTCAACAATTGGRTGCATGATTCATCCATATGAATTTAGGTTAAATACTTTTTTTAATCCCAGCGACTAAATAGAAGTCTGATAATCTGCCTGAAAACGTAATCCTGTATTTAAAGATGTATACTATAAATATGTAAGCTATGTACTGCATATGTAATATAAAGTATGTTTAGGGAAAGGAAAAATAGCTTTGTATCTGTTATGAAGTTGATTCAAGACTTAATAATATTCTCAGGTTTTACTGTTTTAGTTTTTTGCTTTGTTCTCCTACCAATTTTTTGGCAAAAAAATAGAGTTTGTTCATTTAGAAGTAGTCATGCTGGCTCTCGTAATACTACTGCTGAAAAGTATTGAAGGGTTTAGAAGAAGTCTGATGCAGTACAGCTTTGGTGAAATCACAGGTTTTGTGTGTGTGTGTTTATTACTAACTTATATGCCTCAACTAACTTTTGGCACGGTTTGGTTCAGGTGATGTGTCATAGCTGTGTGACAGGCTGTTTACCACACCAGTAAGTCTGTGCACCATTCTACAGTGAAATACACTCTTGCATGCTCCATAAATATTGTTTGTGAAGGACAAAGATAACCACTTTGACCTTTATTTGAAATGTAATGCTGAAATATCTCTGGATATATACTAGAGTTTATTCATAATGAAATAAGCTTGTGTTTTGAAATCTCAGCATCCATGTTTATGGAGCCTGAATACTTTCAGTGAACAAAATATGACAGCAAGCAAAGTTCATGCAAGGATTCCTAAATCGGAATATTTTTTTTTGGTGGTGGTGGATTTTCTTTTTAAGCCATTTTCCTTTTGATTCATTATCAATATACTCTGTAGATCAGGTTTTGCTCACTGAAATCCATCTTTTAAACTGTGCCATTACACCAGCAGTATAACTTAAAATGAGTTGCTTTCAGAAAATTATAAATTATTTGCTGTGGTTTACATAATATATTAGCATGTCTGCTGCATCTGTGTCCAAGACAGGGTTTTATTCTTTCATCCATGTGATATATAAAGAAACTATTAAAAAGGGATGCTTTTAACATTAGTCTATCCTTCTGGCTTTTATGCTGTCATGACATCAAAAATGAAGGTTGGGGAAAATGAAGGCAGGGGAAAAGGTCAGTCTGGTCTCTAGGTGAAATAATTGATGGGAGCAGCTTCCTGAGAAATAGAGCTAAAGTGAGAAGGTGGCTGGATAATAGAGATTTTTCTGCATCTGGTTAATGTTCGTATTGCAGCATTTGCAGTGTTTTGAAATATCGGGACAAAATTCTGTTGCCCATATCTCTTATGACTGTTATAGCGATGTGATGTTTTGCAGCACATAATCATTCTTAYACTTCATGACCATATTGAGAATACTGAAAACAATTAAGGATGAAACTTACTGTGTACCTTTTACATAAAAAAGGTTTGGAGAAGACAAAAGGGTACTGACAACTTTATACCCACTTGATAGCATGCAGATATAAGAAGAGCCAGTTATGGAGTTGTGCCCTGAAGGATGTGTTTCTAGTACTTGCATAAGGAATGTGCTCTGGTCAGAACTGAGGCTGAATAATATGTAGGGGTGGGAGACATGATGCACAGTTTGGCTGGATTTCCAGGCTTGCTCCACTACATAGAGTGGCGATGGGAAGCTACCACACCTAAAAGAATTCTCTAGATCTTGCACTTGAGTTTTCAGTGTACTGTAAATCTGTTGTTAAGAACATTTTATTTAAATATGTTTTCCAATGTTGCTATGTCACCTGGGGATACAGCTGCATAGTCAGCCCTATTGTATCATCTGATAATGAAGTGGACAACTCAAAGGTGAGTGCTGTCTACTCCCCTGGAACTGTGCCAGAGGCTCTACTTCCCCTCTGCTCACCAAGATACACCTCAGTTATATGACTAAAGCGTTTAGATCCATGCGGATTTTGGAATAAGACTCACAGCAGAAGGTTGGCAACCTCTGGTGCAGATCCTTATTCAGTTGAAGAGGATCCTGTGATAAATCCTGTGTTGAAACCCCCAGCACTTCTGCCTCCATTGCCATAGTAGGATGGCTTTCTTAGTAGTCATGGCTTTAACTCAATAGAGCTAACCTTTTGGATAGCTTAGAGATGTTCTGAGACCATGTGTTGCAGCCTTTTCTCCCCTTATGTGATGGGATGTGGCTTTCATCACGTGACTTTTATGTGATAATTCTGCTGTCACAGGATAGGAGGTGGTGCTTGTGTGTCAGGCTACCAGGCTAGAGGCTGCTGACATGTTCCTTCCTATGACTGGACATACACATATCCAGCAACAGGGAGAACTCTGTTTTGGCCGTATAACGGGTATTTATTTAGCCAGGTGATGACTGAGACTGGACATTCATTTGGGAAAAATGGCAAGGAGGAGGTTGCTGTAGGACTACACCTCTGATTTAACTTTTTCCCTGTCAATACTTTTAATAGTTTTTGTTGTGGTCCTTCCTGTTCAGAAAGGAAAAAATCTGTGTAATGCCATATAGATTTTAGCAGCATTAGTTCTGGAGAGAAAGCTTTGGAAGAATATATATTTGATTTGGCCCAAACATACTGTCTGAGCCATTGGGTCTTGAGTAACCGAAGAGCTACTACTCTGCAGACCTCTAACTCTTTCAGGTAAGAACGAAGRATCTTCCATTGGCTTAAACTGGCCTGCAAAATTTATGTCAGAAAAAGGAATGTTTCTCATCTTTTTTTTTTTCTTTTCATTGGAGAAATAGAAGAGACTAATTTTAGATAGTGCTGAAAAACTCCATGATGAAAAGGCCCTGTAAGTCAGTTACACTTTGTTAGGTTCTTTTCTGATTCTGCTAAGCTTGTTGTATGCACTACTGCTAATTTGCTTATTTTTCTCTTTGTAGGATTGTCAAAAGTGATAGGCATGTTAAAAAGAAACTTTTTTTGTCCTACTCGTCATTCCACTATTACAGAGGATCCATCACAAAAGCAGCACTTGCATCTAATAATTCTTCCACTACAGCACAGGTAGAGAGAAAATTGGTTTCCTTGCACGTGCAAAGCATGAGAAAATGAGTTCTGTGTGWGAGATGAATACAACACACTAGGAATGCTATAGGCAGAATATATAAAGTTCTCTGCTAGCATCTGTTTGCTGCAGAGGTCATCATGAAATGATGATTGTAGTTAACTGCTTCCTCTTTGTGCACTTGGGCTGGTCATGGACTGTATTTCCTCTGTCCCTCAGTGCTGGTGTGGTCCTGTAGCCAGCAAGTGATGGGGAGTTCCCTCATCTACAGCTGCACCTCGTGTATACCTTCTGTTTCAAGGTCATTCATGTATTAATCATCTAAAGCTCATTGCTCAGTTTGGGCTCCTAGGAAGTTGCAGAAGAGCTTGAAAAATTGAATCCTGAAAGAATCTTTTGTCTCAGTGATCCCGGTGGATTTGATCGTTTTGGAATTGACAGATAATTGCTGTATTGCTAGGTTCCAAGAAAGGAGGCAGTCATAATTTTGGGTTAAAAGTTTGTTGGAAGGAAGGAAAAAATACTAGCAAACTGTTATTATGGGTGTAGTTTTGGATGGATTGAGAACATGTGCTCTAAGGTGACAGCAGTTCATTCCTCTGATCCTGGCAATAACAGTGTTTGTAGTGTGTGCCATTGCACAAACCCATTGTTTGTTCCTTCCTTTGAAGAAAAAAAAAAAAAAGCAAACAAAAAAACCCCCAAAACAACACAAACCACCTCCACAGGGTTGATATCTATAACTTTTACCAAATGAGTATTTAGGTATTTTACTTCATATAGAGAGCAGTACTGCAATCTAATAGGACACATGCATGTATAGTTAAGTGCTTGGAAAAAATAAACAAATGTAAGAGTGTACCAGGATAAAATGAATCTTTCTACTGTATCAATTTCAGAACTCCTTGAAGTCATGGCAAATGCAAACAATCTAACTGAAGAAATTAGTTTTGATGCTGTGCATCATAAGAGAGAACATGCAATTTTTTAACTGTGTTATAGAAGGAAGTTTTTTATACGATACTTTAGAGTTTATATGACTTTGTATTACATCAATGTCTATAGTTGTTTTTTGGTTTGTTAGCATATCACAAGTCCCCAAAATGCTATACCTCTTTCATAAATTTACTAATGAAGTTGGCTTTACTGTTGATTAGAGTCCCTTTCTAGTAAAATAAAATATAAAAATATTTGTAGAAGAGTCTGAAGGGTGAATAAAGGCTAAAAGACTGCTAATTCTTGTTGATGTAGAATGACCTTAATAGTCTTCCCAGTTGTAACAGCCTTATGGGTTCTCTAGTGCAAGCTCATGGAAGTAGCGCATTTGCTGGGGATCATTTTAATGGTCCAAAACCAGTGAAATACTCACTCTGAGCTGTGTCAGGGGTGGTGGGGAAGCACATATAATATATACTTCCAGTCAGTGATGGAGAGGGAGTAGGAGGATTTTTCCATGAACAATACAATTAAATGCATGTATGTAAAAGATACCTGCAAGATGCTGCTTGAGAAAGTACTTTATAGAAATAGGTAATTATAGGGAAAAAATTACTTCTCTGGAATGATAGTACATGTCATTAGTTTACCAGTGGTGTAAAGGTTTTCTGGGTAGTTTGTTTCCTATTTGTAACACGGTATTTTTTCTAGTAATCTTTGTGTCTTCAGAAAGGAATTTTAGATCAAAATGTTTTATTGGGCATATTACACTAGAATTTTAATACAGAACTAATACAGGCCACTGTTGTAAAGGTTTGTTTCATAGCTTAAAAATGATTTGCTTTTGCAGAAGTATGGGAACTATGAAAACTTTCCAAAGACATAGGTTTTCTTGTCTACTTACTACAATTTAAATTGTGTGCATGGTTGCCACTATTGTGAATCATACCCATGTTTCTTTAAAGGTGTCCAGAAGAGGTGACGATATTAATTCACCTGCTGCTAAATACTATCCTACTTAGAAAGTAATTCAGATGTGACTCAGACATCAGAAATGAAAACAGAATCAGCTGCTTAGGACTAAATCTTGCAAGCGCTTACTACTGGGTATGGTGTGTTGTGACTTTCCTGGGATTAATCACATCCTAAACAGACAAAAAAAAATTCCAGTTTCCCCTCCTTCTCCCCACTACTCTTCCATTTYCTGTGGAAATAAAAAGACTTCAGTGGGTTTTGTTTTAACTGTCTCCAAGCAAAGCAGTGTGCATGTAACATTTGTTTGCAAGAATGGACAGCTTAGATACGCCTGGTAACTCTTGGTCAAAAATACATGTTGTGGGCTATGCTTTTAGTGTTGCCCAAAGAAACCTTCAGCAGGAGGTGCTCAAGTCTCCCAAGGATGCTCTGTGCATTRGACCCCAGCTAGGAGCTGTGACGGGAGGGCCAGGGCCAAGGCCGGTGCTCACTGCCCTGCCCCTGCCTGTGCCCACCACAGGTGCATATTTTGCTTCGCTAATGGTTGCTGTGTAACATTTTGCTTCCAGGCCTGAGTGAAGAAGGGCAGTGGAAGGTATATGGTGAAAATGAATTGGCACAGCAGTTTAGTTTGGGGAGGGTTCGTTGAAGCTGTCAAATGACTTTCCTCAACTATTATTTAAAAACAAAAACCAGTGCAATCCATGTCATTGTAACTGAAAAATGGGAGTTAACCCATTGTTCCCTGTTTTAAAGACAGGCTCTTTCCAGTTTGCTTTACTGTGAACTTTCCTATTGAGTAAGAGTTATGTTAGGATATTGCAACTGTCTGCGCTATACTGAGATGTCATAGTAACTGGAGTTGAGTTTTCTTGTCCATTTCTGCTTTACGTTTTGGTATTGTTGCACAAAAAAAAGAGCAGAGATTTTGACCCAGACTGCATCTTAGCAACTGGGGGAAGGATGATGCATTCAGGCAGCATTAATTTAAAAGAGAAATCCTGAGCAGAACCATGAAGCCGCATTTCTGTTAGGTGTAAGAGGTTTCATAACCTAAACCTATATAACTGTCTGACTTTAAAAAAAGTTGCTGCCGTTGCTTTTAATAGTCAAAGTGAGACCCACAGCTGAATATGGCAAACTTGCAGAATCTAGATAAGGASATCCTATCCTGAGCTTACATAGATCTCTTGTATTTTCAGTAGTGGCATGTATATTTTCTGCTGAGTCTCTGATCTCAGACTATGTTGTGTAAATGTGTATGCATTTTTTAAATTAAAAGCATAATTTCTGAATGGACAGCGTACTCTAGGGAAATGGATACAGGACAGAAGACCGTGCTTAGTTTAAAATTTTTACTACCTTTAGGGCTTGACATTCACTAGGCTGCAGTGAGAAGCATATMATTTATTGTGTTATAAACATTCTTCTATCTTAAATTCTAAAGCAGTTTTTTCCTGGAGGAGACTTGGAATATAAACTGACATACCTGACAGTTAATTAAAATTCAGTGGTGTTTGTTCTTGCTTAAATTAGTGAAGAAAAGCTTCTAGGAAACACCAAAGAGAATAACATTATGAAGGTTTCAAATTATTTTGAAAGATGAGAATTCCCATGACTCAATTCCTTAAAAAGTTGAAACATAATTCAGATGCTCCTTCACCACCTTTCATATTTTTTTTGCATTTTTAGARTGAGTATTTTCTCTCTCTCATAAATAAATAAAAGGAGTGAGAACTGCACATAGAACTTCGTATTTTCTTTTTTTACCTAGCAGGTTGTTTTCTGAATCCTAGTTAGTGAACTACATGCACGTACTACTTCTGTTATAGCCTTGTAACCCACCTGGACAAATATATACCTAGTGGGAGTCCAATCGTTTCATTAAGTTACACCAGGAATTGGCCAGTATTGTTGTACAAACCGGAGAAAAGCATGTGTAATTGGTTTTGTTTGTAATGTTAAATCACTGATTAGCCAGTTGATACCGTTTTCTTTCCCATGCACACAGCCTCCCACACACAGAAAGATGCAAAAAAATAGTATAAAAATAAGTGTTAAGCTATGACAATTAGGTCTCCAGATGTCTGATTCCTTGGTTTAGAAAACTGCACAAGAGCTTATCTATTCCTGAAATAAAAATGATTTAGATAGTCCAAAACTTCTTTCAYGATTGCCCATCTGCCAGGCTGTGCATTTCATTTTTCACGTGGTAAGTAAAATTTCTAAATAATTCTTTAAATCATTGCTGCACAGCTCATTACACAGATCTCATGCTTGCTAATACTGACAAACGGAAGGCAAAAGGACTGGCAAAGCATGCAGAGCACCCATACGAAGCTTGCAAGGCAGGAAGTCCATCCTGGAGAGGGGAGGTTGTGGGTGCTGACACATTGGCAAATCAAGCCCTTTCCATACTTCATACTGAAGTCACAAATGGAAAAGAGGAATCTTACTGACTTACGTTCCCAAAACTGTGGACTGACTCTTGCATACTTTGCTAGAGGTGCAGTTAAACAAAACAGCTGCATCTCAGAACACCTGGAAGTTGTGCAACTCTTAAAGGCCTAAATGTAAATTTAAGAATCTAACTTTAAGCAGGCAGATTTGATCATTTTGCCCTTGGTTACCCAGGAAACCAGTTAATTACTATGCATTTGCTTCAGCACTCTGCATGCAGTTTTTAAAACATTTTATTATAATTTTTCTTTTATTTTCTCTTAAGCTAGTGTTTGTAGAAAGGGCTGGCTTGACAGCTCTGGCAAATGAAATAGTCTGCCTGCCCACGGAATATGTGCTCCCTAGACAGTGGCAGTCCAAACTTCCTCATGCTGTTTTATCAGTGTGCTACAACTCTTCTTGGGGGGGAGAGGGGAGGGAGAATGGAGAGGGGAAGAGTTGGAGGAGAAGGTAGAGWCCTTGTACCATCAAGTCTTTGCCACCGAAACGTGTAAGCGTTGTCAGGAAAAATGACCTGTATTTTCCTTCCAGCATAGAAAATGGTGCAGCTAAAAATTAGATTAACTCAAGCTCTGGAAACCTATATCCAGTTTGCAAACCATCGTCAAGATCACAAACCAGCTGTGTTGCAGTTGGCACTGGTGACAGATGACCTCATGAACTAAGCAGAGTTTTCTTYGCTCAGTGCTGACACAAAAGGATTTTCAAAGAGTTCTGGTGCTGAAGCCTTCAGCAAAAATTCCTGGGATGATATCTGCAAATTAGAGGTGGAAGTGGGAAATCTGGGAATTTACTCTCAAATGTTAAAATTGCAGCTTGTTGTGCTTCACTTTCCAAATGCTGATCAGAGTGTGCACAGTTTATTACTTCAGTTTGTCTTGGTGATGACTTTTGTTGAGATAGATGTATAATACGTAATCCTGATAGCTACAAGTCACCTAGCACTCCTAGAAAAATCATCTAGGAAGCAGTCAGTCTTTTCAACAAAGAATTGTGTATTTGCTTTCCAAGTGGTTTACAGGCCTTCTGCTTCAGTTAGTTAGTAGCCTAAAAATCATGAAAGATGACTGACAGAATCATACTGCTGTTCTTTAGTGATCACTGTGAATTAACAAATGTTTCAACAAAAATAACAAGGCAATAAGAATGGAGCATATCCGTGGCATCTTTCAATTTCACAAATCTTTGCTCTGTTATGACTGAAAATTGAAATACAGAAGGAATGTTCACATCATCCAACTTCAAACATCTGGCTTAAATAGCTAAAATGCTTCATAAACGCTGTTGTTCTGTGCAGCTTCTGTAGTTATGAGAAARGTTATCCAGGAAGTTGTCAGGACCATCTCTATTCTCTGCGCTTCTAAGGCAGCTTAAATGATCCAGTCCAGGCTGCATATTGCTGCCCTGCCTCAGGCCACGCAGCCCCATCCCTTTCTTCCAGCCAGTGCCATCACTTGTAATGAATCAGTTCCAGGAGTTGCTTGCTTGAAAACTAACCAGGAGTTTTGGACTTTTGGAGTGGAAGACATTGGCTGCTGCAAGGGCGAGTTTTGCAGACTTCAATTTGGCAAGGAATCTGTGTTTTGGCTCATAAAGGCAAGAGTATTGCTAAGCATAAATGAAAATGACAGTATGTTAAGACTGTGAGAGCACAAAAGAAAACACTGGAATTTACTCTCTGGTCACGAAAGTTGCTTAGGGAACTCTTGTTCTTTGAATGCTGTTTTGAATTACCAAATCATTTTTCTATCAGGTTATACTTTCAAGTTCATCAYGTAATTTCTGAGAAAGAGCTGTAAATTCTACTGGTTTTCCTCCTGCAGACTGTATAATACAAAGATTCTTGCATTACTGGTGCTCTAAACTTATGAACCTTTTTGGCATCTAAATTCAAGATTCATTGCTGCTTTTAATGTTACTCTAAGAAATTCATGGTGCATTAATGTAACTCTAATTATGCTATCAGCATTGGTCTCATACATGTTGCATCTTCTTTAAATGAAAAGAAGCAGGGAGAGTGCATAAGAGAAAATGGAAAACATCTCATTTGTCATCTGAATTAAATATGTGCTTCCTACCTGAAGAATCAATATTTTAGAAGGCAAGGAACACTACGTTTTGCTGTCTTGATGCCTATTAGGGGTTCTTAAGTTTTAGAAACCAGTAATCCAGAAAATAATTCCGCAGTGGATTTGCATTTGTAGGTGTAAGGAACGTGGGTCTGTTACGGAGATGTTAGAATGTATTTATAAATTAGRAGTGAGAGTCTGCTTCATAACACTGTAAAAATTTTCATTTTTGAAACCTAGTGAACMTTATTTTACTGGTGTCAACTGATTTTTAATTTTTTAAATTTTTTTTTTTCCTCTTTAAATAACTTCATTTTTTAYGTAGCTGGTTCTATGGTCCTAGGATCATGGCCTGGTAAACTCTGAATTATTCACAGAATTGATGTAGATCGTGTATTTTTGCTGCTGGGTGGTTTGCCCACTGCAAATGCACCTCAAACCTGAATAAAGAAGAAAGAGACTATATTTAGAGCATGAGAGTGCTGTCAAATTGCAGAAGAGACTAGATTCTTGTTTACTCTGTTGAGATTGGCCAAAGAAATAGCCAGAAATTGCCCAGCTGCAGTGGATTGCCTGTATTTTTTTCTCCTCTGTGTTGGCCAACCACAGACAGACACATTTTACCTAGCCATAAGATGGTGATGACAGTTATCTTCCCTATGTGGTTTATAAGTTGCTAATTGTGTTTAGTAGAAAYCTTTATCAATTACAGCCTTGTCGAGCTTCCAGTGGGACTAGCAGAACTTTTTCATTCACCTAAATGATATCAACATAGTGAATTTTGTGCCAGTTCCATTAAGTTCAATGGATCTTGCTTCACTCACTGACATTGAGTGTATGATTCATCCTATTTACTGAGAGTCGTACAAATCTTTCATAATTATACCAACTCAGGGAGCTTGAAACCTATCCTTTTTATGTTTTTTTTCAGTGGTGATGAGTATCTCTACCTTTTGTTATAATCAGAGTCTATTMAAAACAACCAAAAACTGACTTAGTAAAATGTGTGTTAAAGGCAAAATAAAGATAATTCTGAGGACTAGACTGCTCAGGTGGCTGTGAGGTACTGCCAGAATTAATTTATCTTCCATTATATTTTGGGAAAGAGGAGCAGGCTATATAGCAGAAGTACAGAGTGCCTTTGTGTATGTAGTTATGAAGACTAGTTTGCATTGCTGCTTGTATTTATATGAAATATATACATATGAAATCACATAAATCCATAGATATAAGAGCTGTTCTTATGCTAGACAAGCACTACTTTTTCTTGATAAACTTAATTCTTAAGATAAAAAGCAAGTAGAAAATCTAACTGCTGTCTTCATGAATCTAGTGTACTTGCTATCTGGAAGCTGTGCTTTGACACAGAACACGTGGCAGTGTGTGGGACTGGGGAGCTCCAAGGTCTTGTACGATAATAAAGAAAAAGTGTATGCCTCTGAAGGCTAGGACTAATATGTTACTAGCTGGGTTTAGATTGACAGCATTACTTTTTTGATAGATTGAATCAGATGTTGTCTGCATCATGTCAGACAGTGACAGTATTAGCTTTATTTTTTAACATTGGAGCTAGTTTTCCAAATTCATGTTGGTGTTGTTTATATGTCCCTATTGCTGTTGTTTTTATTGAGATCATTAATTTTAATAAACCCAGGCAACACAAGTAGGTTATTACTGTCATAAATCCAAGTACAAATGGCCTTAAATTTTTAAAGATTTATGTAAGAGAGTGTCTCAGTCTCCCTCCTCTTCCTATGCCATGAATAAAATTTACTGAACAGCCCAAAGATTTAAAGTTTTTTCAAGTAATACATTTCCTTTGTAATGGTGACTAGATAAAGCTGACAGATAAATGTTAATGTTGACTCTACAGTGATGTGCAAGAAGAAAGAAACCTTGAAAAAGTCCTTCAGAATAGATACTCCAATGAAAGTCTCCAGGATGGTGAGAGTTCAGGCTTTTAAAAAGCCTAACAGGTTACTACACATACACACTCTGAAATTATGGTAAATGCAAGGTAGTTCAACTAAACATGCGATTTATTGCAATTCAAGGGCATACAAATAGCATGACTTCACTGAGGTGTTTTAAGTTAAATAGCTAAAGAGTCAGATCGTGTGGCTGCTCTTCATTTTAAACATTAGGACAGCTTACGTGCAATCACTCAGAAGTGATAACTCTGGGTCCCTAAGCAGGAGTATCTGGGACCCCTCTGTCACCAGTGAGAGCCTGTGTGCAACACAGAAACTTCCTTGTGTCTGCAAGGCACACCCCTAAAAATTGTGATCAGTGAGATCTTCCTTTGGTGCAGATTTTGAGGGATCAACAACTGCAGTAAAATTCTTTTCCTCCTTCCTCCTTCTCTGGGAAGGTATTTGCCTTGCTGTGGGAGGTGTAGGCTGCTTCGTACAGTGGGCACCATTGGCCAGGGCACCATGTGGACTGGGGGCTCTGTGGGTTAACGGTCCAGTAGGAGCGGGGGCTCCCCATGGGGGCTGCCAGGGCCCATCCCAGCACCCCAGCCAGGGATGAGGGCAGCTGAGGGGGAAGCCCTGGTGCCAGACATTGGGCCACAGGTGGCCCTGGCTCAGCGGTGCCCATGGCAGGGCAGGGCCTTGGGGAACTGGAGACTGGCCCTGCTGCGACATCGCTGGGAGCCGACATGGCGTTCTGGGCTGTGCGCAAGCGGGGGGAGCCTCGGGGGGCTGGCCAGGACCTGTAAGGCTGGTGGGTGCCTTTGGAGCCCTGCTACCACCTGTGCTATAGGGGTATTTCCTTAGTGCTGTGTGTACTGTCATCTGTTATGTCCCTTGAAGCTGTTGAACTCGAAAGAAAATACAAGTGGTGGACATTCAGTATTGGTATTTTGTCTTGTAAGTGMATATGTTATTAATGTTGAGCAGGCAGTGTGTCTTACAACAGTAATGCCCTGACATGCAGTCCTGGAGTATTTAGCCAGCCTTGTTCTCCAGGACAGGTGTGCCAAGAACACGAGAGCAGCTGTACGGTTCAGGCTGAACATCCAGCCAGCCTGGTGTCCCATCTCTGACAGGAGCCTGGCAAAGAGGGAAGAAAATAGACCTGATCATTGTAATCTCCAGTTACTGGAGTTGGTATCCTTGTCTTTACTAGCTCCCAGGACTTTTCTCCATTCATGAAGAAAACCCAAAGAAATCTGTTTTCAAATCTATGTAAGCTTCTAGCTTCTACGGTGTCCCATGGCAAAGGGTTCTACATCTTAACAATGCCTTGTGTGGAAGAGTGCCTTTTTCTGTTCAKTTTGAACTTGCCAACATAAATAATTTAATGCCCTCTAATGTTTTTATTGGAAGAGACAGTGAATAACTGTTTCTTAGTCATATTTTCCATGTTGCTTGTGAATTTATAGTTCTGTCACATTCCTCCCTTAGTCGTATCTTTTTCCAAGCTAAAGATTAACGGTTTATTTAATCTTTCTTTATACAGAAACATTCTAGACTTTGATTGTCCTTTTTACCACTGCATGTGGCTTTCAGGTTGTGGGTACACAAATGTATAAAAATTCACAATGTGAAGAAATTTTTCTTTGGTGTTTTGTTCCCTTTCCAGTAATTCAGTTTGCCTCTGATGTCCAGACACTAAGTTGATATTTCCATAAAGTTATGTACTATAACTACGATCTTGCYTGTAGATTGTAATACTCAGTTTAAAAATAATTTCTGACTTTATTTGCCTYGAAATGTCATGTGCACTTATGTGTACTATGTTATATGCAGCTATATAATTTTCTGGTACCATCTAGTCACTCAGCATCAGTAGGTCCTACTGCCGTTTCTTGCCTTTGGCTGCCGCCTTTACTAATCTGTGACTAACTTTGCGTCATCAGCTGTCTGCCCACTAGGATAAATTTTGTCACGTAACTAAGAAAATGAACAATGGAAGCAGTAATGAATGTTTATTCAAAGTGCACTTGCTAATGTTGGGGGAAGAAATCTTTAGTAAATTGCTACTGTATTAGATTCTTYCATGATGCACTGATGTGATTTTACAGATTATTTCTGATAGTTTTTTAAAGATAAAAGGGATATGGAAATGGTTTTAACTGAGTACCACTTTTTTAATGTTTAGCTTAACAGTGCTTTTGTTAGCTTACAATCTTCAGAACTCCCTGAATTAAAAAACTTTCTTCTTCCCTTAACAAAATCCCCAAAACTCCGTGCATTTTTTGGACTGAGATTAAGAATAGAAATTATAATGTTTGGAGGAGCTGGGGACAGGATGCTAAACTGAAAGAGGGAATTCCTTCGTGGTCCTGGTATGCTAAGTGTCTATGCTATCTATGTATATCTGCAATGTATTTATTAACTAACTCTAGCTGAAATATTAATTAATAAAATTCAAAGGTGACCGGTGGTTTAAGAAGACTCTTACAGCAGAGGGAGGACTCAGTGTTGCATTCAAAGTAGAGGTGAAACTCTCTGTACCTTAATAAACAAAGCTGGGGAAAAATACTTCAGGCAGAAGAAGGGAGGGAGGTCTTCTTGGCAGTCAGCATGTGGTGTTTTAATATTGGACTGGTATTTTGGAATGAGGTGTCACAGTTGCACAGATTTTTATATGGTATTATAGGTGGAATAAGCCATAATAAGAGCCATAGTAAGCTATTTACTATGGTCATTGGCAGGGACAAGCTGAAACTATTGAAAGTTTCCGAGTGTTTATTGAAGACAATCTGAAATAGTAGATGGAAACTGCTTCTGCTGCTCCTTCTGGTTTTGGCACCCTCGCATATTCTCAGGGGACTTTGATGTTGTTTTCTGACACTTCTGACAGCAGCCAAAAGATTTTTGTAGAACGTACTGAAGCCTCCCTGGCTTTTTGAGTGAAGGTGTTGGGGYGTGCTACAAAGTCTAAATGCATCTTTGCTCTCCAGTGCAAAGATATCTTTACAAAGATGAGACAGGGAACTTGCTCAAATTGAGGGAGAATCAGTGAGTGGCAGCAAAAAGATAATATTATTGCAGAAGAAAAAGCAAAACATACTGCCACTGTTATATGAAAAGATTGGGGGTTTTTATGCCTTGGGTGTACCAGACACTTAGATGATAAAGGGGGGGTGRGGGGAGGAGGGTAAAAGGAATTTGAGCATAGCTTTGTTATGGGAAGGTGTTTCTGAATATCAGATGCACCATGACAGGATTTTTTTCTTCATTATGTTCTCTGCTGCAACATCAAGGCCACGGAGAGTGAGCACAAATGCTGTAGTTACTAGGACAGTGCTGGAGCACTCACCCTGGGTGGCATTATGGATGCAAACATGACCTTTTAGGTCTTTTGCTAGATTTGCCTGTGAGTCAATGTATCATTTTCAGGGCAATTCAGCATCAAATATCAGTAAAATTTTTGTGATATTTGTCTTTTCACATTTCTAAAAGTAGTTCTTTAAATTCCTCTGTCTTATCACTCTAATTGGTGAGCTCCAACTTCAGTCTTCCTTTTCTGTCCTCCTCCRTCCTGCCTCATTCTAGTCCATAGAGCTCTCTTCTGTCTGAGAGGCTGAAAAGAGCAGTTTAGATCCTGTATTATTACATTAACAGAACCACATTCCTGATTCTTCTGCCTGTGCRTGTACCTTGGAGAAATAATAAAGATTTTTTAAAAATTTTCTTAGCAGCACTGTCTGTTACAGACAGCCCACTATCTGCCAACTCAGTTTTAATCACCTTGTACAATATGCCTTGCTGTTGAGAAAAGTGGCCTTAAATAACTTCTGCAGCCTCATTATCCTCAGCTGCCTTTAGAATGCCATCATCTAGTGAGCATTAATTCATTTTGATGGCATTGGTRTTGCCTTGTAGCCCTTCCAGCTCTTAGAATAATGACGGGGAGGGCCGTTCCCTTCCCYTGTCTAGGCCGGTAGGCCTAGTTTGCCGTGAGGTACACATGAGGTACGCTCCTTGAAGCAGCTCTGCGAGCTTTATGGCAGCCCAGCTGAAGGGTGACATCATAGAGGCTGGAGAGAAGAGGAGATAGGGCTTGCTTTTCAAAAAGGGTGCCATCCAAACCATTAGTTACAACATTTTAAACAACTGTTAGATCACATGCTGTGTTCTGCCCTGTGCTTATTTAAGGTAAAATAAGTAGAAGATGCCAGCAAAATTTTTCAAACTGCTTTTTGGTTTTGCCTTTTTTTTTTTTTTTTTTTTTAAGCTTCAGATAATTTCTTCTTTCTCTCAAACTTCATGTAGATCTTCATTTCAGTCAAGAAGTTTGCCTGCGTACTTTCAGCTTTCTACGGGAAGAGTTGTGATTGTCTAGCAGAGAACAAAGCATTGGAAAATTCTTGCATTGAGCCAAAAAACTGAAGAGATGCTTTTTGTCAAATAATCATTTACAGTCTCTGAGCCCATTCTTATATAGTAAAGAGATAAATTGCTGAAGCTGCCATCTACAAAGTAATTTGCACAGCTACAAAACATCAGAAAGGGAATATATTAATTTCTGCAGATATAGCGAATAGATTCAATGTCCTTGGAGGGATCTCTGGATAAGCGCWAGCATATTTATTGGATTTATAAATTGCTAGGTAATTTCCTTCAGTTTGACCTATTGTGGCTTAGATGGAAACTAATAACTTTTTTCCTTCATGTTTAGAAACATAGTTTCTATGCTTCTCAGGCAAAACTGTTGAGCTTTATAATAATTTTTTGCAAAGTATCTCAGTTTATTACAAAATTATTAGTATGTAGTTGAGATAGCAAGCTCAGTTAGTTTCTAGTATATCCATTGYTTTTTTAATGTAAGAACTAAGCTGAAAGCCATGCAAGAAACAGATATATCAGAATGACATGTATTTAAACATTTTCATCTTTACTAAATAACTTTGTAGAAGTTGTCAGCCATGGAGGAGCTAAGAAGAACAAGAGCCAAATTCTGTTCATGTTTATGTGCAAATTTTGAAGAAAATCAATGAACTTAGTAAGGTTATTTTAGCAGTATGCATATAATAATAGAACACAGTTGCAAACAGAAAAAGAAGTTACTGTCATGCTTTATGGTTCAGATTGTTCACTTTTTCTCAGTAAAAAGCTCAGCAGCTGAGCACAAAGCTAATTTTTAGAAACAAATCCAGCCTTGCAGTCCTAGCAGACAAAGTGAGATGTCTTGCCATTTGGTGTGTCCCCTAGAGGAACATAATCGTAAGAGGGACAAAATGTAGAACTGTTGCATGTTGTGGAAGGGTCTTTAAAGAATGGCACAGAAGAAGGGGACAAAGAAAATYATAAACCTGTCAAAAAGTCCTAGCAACAAAGGAAAATCAAAATGCCGTGTCTTCTTGGTAATATGTAATAGGGTAATATGTGAATATTTAATAAGGTGCCAGATGCCTTGAATCATCTATTAAATTTTGATCAAGACTTTCGTATTCAAAGTATAAATCAAGCTGATGACTTTACACCATATCTGATGTATGGATAGTGTTTCTTTATATATTTAGTCTAATCTCAAAATGAGATCGAGAGGTTTGTCTAGCAGAGAACCATGTTAAACAGGAGAAGTACTTGAGCTATGCAGTTGCTATCTGRCTGTACGTTCTGAACATGGCAAAATGAATGTGGTAGGTTATAGCCACAGTTTTATGTCCTTGGCTCAGTGAAATGGATGAGTTTTGGCTTAGGTGCATATCTAATTATGCCTTTAGGTCCATAGGGAACTGGAGTTTTCATAGCCAGATGGAATGAACTGAAGAAAAGGCAAAGGATTTAAACAGTGAAGTGCATATTATCCCTGAAAAAGGTTCTTTTGAACGAGTGACTTTTATGTGATTATAGTCTGCATTTTAATGCCCCTTGAAAGAAAAAGGCTACAGTGTTATCATTTGAAAGAAATTTATCACATTTTTATTCAAAATGTATTTTTGGCTTTTGCAATATAAAAACAATTATATATGCTTTTTGAAGATTAAGTTAAGCCTTGTTCCTTTTARAGACAGTGGCAAAATTGCTATTATACACAGCAGCTTGTTCAAAACCAATAGCAAATTCAATACAAAAGAAAGGTGGGGAGTAGAGAAAGGCAGGAGCAAATGGGAAGTTTGCCATCAGTATAAAAATGGGGAACATGAGAAATAGCATAGAAGRTCATGGCTTGTACCGTGACTTAAATCTGCATTGGGAGTGTGCTAGCAARCTTGATGGCTCTTTAGTGGATAAGGATAGCGTTTCAGAGCAACCATCTCTCCGGTAACTTCTTACTAAACAGTAATAAGTGTGGCTCATTTGTTAAGCTCACTGCAAAGCATTTGTAATTTTTAGTGATATAACGTCTTGGTGTGTTCGTGGACATTTATGCCTATAATGCATGCATATGCATATCTTTAGCTCAAAGCTGCTACGAAATGTTGTCCTTTGCTATATATTGGGAATACATATTCTGAAAATCTCTGCTGTACATTCAGAGAGTTAGGTTTGAGTGGGGTCTGTTTATCTTCCCCATATCTCTCCACTATAGGAAAAGGTAACTTTGACCCCGGATCATTAAAGTTTCTCTGCCTGTGAAATTTTGTAGGGTGTAGTTGGGACAGCATTGATGACCTACAAAAATTATGGTAGATGATCTGTAGCTGACCCACTGAACTGCATTAAATATTACTGTTTACTTTCACTTTTATTGCAGTTGTGATTTGTTGACAAATAGATGTGGTTTTCTATTACAGCTCTTGAGGTCTGGCAGTGTTTCTGTGACCCAGAAAGTTTAGGAACTAGTATTTTATGCTTTTGATATACAATGGCRTTTTCCCAGAAATAAGCTTTGTAGGATGTATATGTGCATATTTCTTACCAATGMCAGCAAGGATATCTATTATTTTGCTTGGCTAACATTAATTCATTCAGTGCATGTCAATCAACAAAATTAAACTTTTTTTAGTTTGTGGAGCAATRCTTTCTGTAACTATTTTTGTGGAAATCTCTTAATAGATTATTATGGGAATAAATACCGGCAATTTAAAAATAGAATCTRCGTAGACATGAACATGGAATATCAATCAGCTGATAGTATGAGCACATACACAGCCTTTCATATAGCTTCTGCAGTAAGTCTGTCTTATCTTGTTCTGGTATTGTATATTATCTCAGAAAGAATCAGAATAGTTTCTTTTGAATGTGCTCTGGAAGAAGCACATACATAGTTGTCGTGGTTTAGCCCCAGAGAGCAACTAAACACCACGCAGCCGCTCGCTCACCCCCCCACTCCGGTAGGATGGGGGAGAGGATCGGGAGGGCACACGGAGGAAAACCCACRGGTTGAGATAAAAACAGTTTAATAATGGAAATAAAACAAAGTAGAACAGTGATATTATGAAAAATTTCTTCACTGAAAAGGTTATCAAGCACTGGAACAGGCTGCCCAGGGGAATGGTGGAGTCACCACCCCTGGAGGTATTTAAAAGATGTGTAGACATGGCACTTAGGGACATGGCTTAGAGGTGGACTTGGCAGTGTTAGGTTTACGGTTGGACTCAATGATCTTAAAGGTCTTTTCCAACCAAAATGATTCTATGATTCTATGAATAACAATGATAACAACAATAACAGAATATACAAAACAGGCGATACACAACGCAACTGCTCACCCCCACGTGTTCCGCACCAAAACCCCGCGAACCGTGCGCTCCCCCCCAAAGGGACCAGCCCCGGTTTTTAAGCTGGGCATGATGTCACATGGTATAGAATACCCCATTGGCCAGCTGGGTCAACCACCCCGGCTATGCTCCCCCCCCAAGGTCCCCCTGCACCTTGAAGGGCGGGGGAGGCTGTCGGTGCACCCGGCAACAACCAAAGCATCACTGGGCCATCAACATTCCTTTTATTACCAAACCCAAAACACAGCACCCCCTCCAGCTACAGGGAAGAGAGTTAACTCTGTCCCAGCCGGAACCAGGACAATAGTGTACCTATACTACTGGATATTTTATTAATTTTCTTTATAAATGGCTAGGAAACTAAGAAAAGAAAGCCTGTTGCCATTAGGCTTACATTTCCTATACAGAGGGAATCCGTTAGTTAAGAGTCGTGAGAACCACTGTTGTCTCAACAAGGATGTACAGGGACAGATGGTGATGCAGTGTAATCTGGAAACATTATCAACCTATATTATCTGAGTTTGTTATTTCTGAGTAGTAGAGTTTCCATGTGCATTGCTTAAAATTATACTTGTTAAAATGTTATACATTCAGAAAGCAAATGCGTACCTAATTTTACTTGAATTTCATTTATTATTTTACCAGAATACACAATAAACACTGTATTGGTTTTTACTCCTGTGAAATACATTTCAGCCTTAAGCAACGCATACAGAAATTATTTAGACTCTAAGCTTTTCGTAAGTGCAGGGTGCATGTGCTTTACAGCTAYTGCTTTCAGGAGAAAACTTAAAATGAAAATTAATATAATATGACAGTGTAAGCTCTACATATCTCGAATTACTTCCAAAATACTAGCAATTATTTAGCATTTTGCTACTTTCTCAGAAATGAGCAAAAGTGTGTATTTTGAGACCCTTGGAACCTTATTATATGAAAATTTCTGACAATGTGACAGATGAAATGCGGATGTCTCTGTGAATTTTATAGAACTCAACAAAATGGCTACTTTTTTTAGAGAGAGCTTCTAATAAATTATTGTTATTTTTAGATTGGGCGTGAGACTGTCATTCTGAGACTGAGATTTCCCAGATAAATCTCTCTATCTTTCTCTAGATGTTTTTGCTGTGTTACAGCCTTGATGTTTAAGTGAAAACATAAGGYGCATTTTATTTTGCAGTATAGAAGGGGCTTGTAAGGTATTGTGAGCACAAACCTGTGCCCAAAACAATTTTCCTCAGTTGAGAGTCTGCCATAAGAAGCTTTTATTCAAAATAATTTAGTTTCTTTTCCTCCTAAGAGAGTATTCCCAATGAAGTTTGTTGTCAAAAAAGAAAAGGGGAAAAAAAACCAGAAAAATATTGGACTTCACAGTAGGATGAAAGGTGATAACGTTTAGTGACACTCTTTGGCCTGCAATTACTCTTCCCTGGAACTTTCTCTGATACATCATCACTTCTGTTGGTGAGGTGCAATACACCTCCTCTCCTTTCAGGAACATTGAAACATCAGTGAGGGATGTGTGCCTCCACCATGTCAAATTGGTGTGCGGCTATTTTGTATTCAAGGTTCGTCTTCATCTCTCTCAGTTTTTTTACTTTATTGGGATTCTCTGCTACAGAACTGAGAATAAGAAGCCAGAACTTCACAGTAGCTTCATTCCATGTTTTATTTTACAGAATGCTTACTATTCCAAATTGGCAATGATTAAAAAAAATCTTTAGTGTTTTTTTTAAACCATCACTACAGATTTATTATTTATTTAAAATAATAATAAAACTAGACACAAACTCAGGTAGGCCAGAACACTTGRTGGTTTTCATGGGAACAGCCATGAACCTGTATGGAAATTTTTAATTTTTTTTTACCATAACAGTCATATATATTGCATATTGTATTTAATCTTTAGGACTGTTTTCCTATTAAACTGAGACTTTTGTGCTCAACGCTGTGTATTTAAATATGTATATTCATGTGCATGCATCTTTTTCCTTCTCAGTAACTTCTAAATTCATTGRTTGACTTAAATGATATGTAATAGAAAGGTGGAGGTCTTCAAGAGATTTTTAAAGTCAAGTGTCAAGAAAATTGATGATGGGTTGAGGGAAAGAGCAGATTCTCTGCCACCTAGTAAAGGGAAATGTTTTACATAACTGGGCTCTGTTGTGTCTGGATTTTCAATTACTTAGATGCAAAAAMCAACCAAAGACAAAATAGAAAATATAGGAAGCCAAGCTAACATTTTTAAATGTATATTCAGTCAGTTATGATGTTGATAGATTATCCTTATGTATAATGTTATGGAAATTATTATTTTTAAAAACTAATTTATTTCTCCTATAAACAGAGTAAGAAAACCAAAATAAATATTTTGACTAGATAATAGAACAATAGGCAATGAACCCAATTCAGTAGAATAATACTATAATATGTTATTAGCCTAAGAAAAGATTAGGACAAAACCTTTTCCACAAAGGTAATAARTGAGAAAAAAATGCAGAGAAACAAAATCTGAGAAAAGGCTGTAAATCAGGACACCTTCATATCCCAAAATACCAGAAGGATTCTGACCGTATTAATATCATAAAATCATAGAATAGTTTGGGTTGGAAGGGACTCTTAAAGGTCATCTAGTCCAACCAGCCTAGTGAGCAGGGACATCTTCAACTAGAGCAGGTTTCTCAGAGCACCRTCCAACCTGACCTTGAATGTTCCCGGAGATGGGGCATCTACCACCTCTCTGGGCAACCTGTTCCAGTGTTTCACCACCCTCATTGTGAAAAATTTCTTCCTTAATTCTAGTCTGAATCTACCTTCTTTCAGTTTAAAACAATTCCCCCTTGTCCTGTTGCAACAGGCCCTGCTAAAAAGTCTGTCCCCATCTTTCTTATAAGCCCCCTTTAAGTATTGAAAGGCTGCAATAAGGTCTTCCTGAAGCCTTCTCTTCTCCAGGCTGAATAACCCCAACTTTCTCAGCCTTTCTTCATAGGAGAGGTGTTCCATCCCTCTGATCATTTTTGTGGCCCTCCTGTGGAYCCGCTCCAACAGGTCCATGTCTTTCCTGTGCTGAGGACCCCAGAGCTGGAYGCAGTACTGCAGGTGGGGTCTCACCAGRGCAGAGYAGAGGGGCAGAATCACCTCCCTCGACCTGCTGACCACGCTTCTTTTGATGCAGCCCAGGATACAGTTGGCCTTCTGGGCTGCGAGCGCACATTGCTGGCTCATGTCCAGCTTTTCATCCACCAGTACCCCCAAGTCCTTCTCGACAGGGCTGCTCTCAATYCCTTCATCCCCCAGCCTGTATTGATCCCGGGGGTTGCCCCAACCCAGGTGCAGGACCTTGCACTTGGCCTTGTTGAACCTCATGAGGTTCTCTTGGGCCCACTTCTCAAGCTTGTCCAGATCCCTCTGGATGGCATCCCATCCCTCAGGAGTGTCAACCGCACCATTCAGCTTGGTGTCATCTGCAGACTTGCTGAGGGTGCACTCGATCCCACTATGTCATTGATGAAGATATTAAACAGTACCGGTCCCAGTTCGGACCCCTGTGGGACACCACTCGTCACCGATCTCCATCTGGACATTGAGCCGTTGACCAYTACCCTCTGGATGCGTCCATTCGACCAATTCCTCACCCACTGGACAGTCCACCAATCACATCCATATGTCTCCATTTTAGAGAGAAGGATGTTGTGGAGGACTGTGTCAAAGGCCTTACAGAGGTCTAAAGGCCTTACAACATCTGTAGCTCTTCCCATGTCCACTGATGTAGTCACTCCATCGTAGAATTTCATTAGGTTGGTCAGGCAGGCCTTGCCCTTGGTGAAGCCATGCTGGCTGTCTCGAATCACCTCCCTGTCCTCCATGTGCCTTAGCATAGCTTCCAGGAGGATCTGCTCCATGATCTTCCCAGGCACAGAGGTGAGACTGACTGGCCTGTAGTTCCCCRAGTCTTCCTTTTTTCCCTTTTTAAAAATAGGGGTTATCTTTCCCTTTTCCAGTCAGTGGGAACTTCACTAGCCTGCCACGATCTCTCATATATGGTGGGTAGTGGTTTAGCAACTTCATCYGCCAGTTCCCTCAGGACTCGCGGATGGATCTCATCAGGTCCCATGGACTTGTGCACCTTCAGGTTCCTTAGATGGTCTCGAACCTGATCTTCTCTTACAGTGGGCGGCTCTTCATTCTCCTAGTCCCTGCCTTTGCCTTCTCTGCCTTCGGCAGTGAGGCTYGAGCACTTGCCGATGAAGGCTGAGGCAAAAAAGTYGTTGAGTACCTCAGCCTTTTCCATATCCAGGATAACCAGGTCTCCTGTTTCCTTMCAGAGAGGGCCCACATTTTCCCTAGTCTTCCTTTTATCCCCGACATAGCTGTAGAAGCTTTTCGTGTTGCCCTTGGTGTCCCTGGCCAGATKTAATTCTGTCAGGGCTTTAGCTTTCCTAACCTGATCCCTGGCTGCTCAGACAATTCCTCTGTATTCCTCCCAGGCTACCTGTCCTTGCTTCCACCCTCTGGAGGCTTCCTTTTTGTGTTKGAGTTTGTCCAGGAGCTCCGTGTTCATCCATGCAGGCCTCCTGGCACTTTTGCCTGACTTGGTCTTTGTTGGGATGCATGGCTCCTGAGCTTGGAGGAGGTCATCCTTGAATATTAACCAGCTTTCTTGGGCCCCTCTTCCCTCCAGGGCTTTATCCCATGGCACTCGACCAAGCAGATCCCTGAACAGGCCAAAGTCTGCTCCCCTGAAGTC
>JASVER010000133.1:0-396828 GCA_030449065.1 Oceanodroma leucorhoa | reverse complement strand
CAGGCAGAACTCCATGCACTCCAGCTGGTCATTGACATAGAGGGTGACACACCGTCCTTGTCTCCCCTGCCTGTCCTTCCTAAAGAGCCTGTATCCCCCCATTCCAACACTCCAGTCATAGGAGCCATCCCACCATGTCTCTGTGATGCCAATAAGATTGTAGCCCTGCAGGTGTGTGCACATCTCTAACTCCTCTTGTTTATTCCCCATGCTACGTGTGTTTGCATAGAGGCATTTAAGTTGGGCTCCTGATGAAGCTGTCTTACTGGCTGGGGTTCCTTTGTGCGGCTCTTCGGCCACTCTTCTGCTGACCTGTGATCTTTCTCCAGGCTCTGGGCATCTATTGCTGGCACTGGCATCAAACTCGTAGGAGTGGGATGGATTGAGGTTCCCCCCCCCAGCAACTTCAGTTTAAAGCCCTCTTGACCAGCTTGGCAAGCCTACCACTGAAGATGCTCCTCCCCTTCTCTGACAGATGGACCCCCTCAGCCACTAGTAGACTAGGTTTCTCAAAGTGAGTCCCATGGTCTAAGTAGCCGAACCCCTGGCTGTGGCACCAGTCCTGTAACCATTTGTTGATATCTGTTATCATCTACTGGTTTTGAAACCTGGTGTCCTTTTTGTGGACTTTTCTCCTCACTGTATTAAGAGAGAAACTTGTAAGATGACAGAATAGAGTGTGGGCTTGTTAGTGGGAGTGAGACCATAATGATGATGAATTACTTTGCCATTTGGTGGAGCAGGGAAGGAGGAAAGAGTGAATATAATTCGAACAGTGAAAGAAGAGGRCATCCAGGAACAATTTACTTTGGCCAGTTTACTTGATTCTCTTCTCTTTATCTCCTCCATGCATAATGGCCTGTGTCAACTCCACTAGGGGTAGGAAGAACACTCCTACAACAATGAGGTATACTGAGAACACTGTAACAGATCTCATACAGAGATTATGGTAGAGGGAAATAGAAGATTGGAGGTCTTAAAGGCCTGTTGCTATTTGTTTCTTGACTTCTTTTCTGTTGGTGCTCTTTTTTTTTTTGTTTGCTTGTTATATATCCATGTRTGCTTATAAATTTWTTCTCATTGTAAATATTTATATCTTTGTTCTTTTGCTGTGATTCAGGGAAAGCCATTCTGACCAAATATTTTTGAATCAATAAGACTTATTATTAACARTTATTGTAAATAGCTAGCACCAGACATTCCAGTCATTGAAAACTTTGAGGAATTGAATTTTTTTCCTTACCTAACTCATTCCTGCTTTGCTAGGAATTGCTTTCATTTAAAAAAAAMCAAAAACCCCACATACAAAACAAAAMCCAGAAAACCTGGAGTGTCCCTCTTGGTCAGAGAAAAGTGAGCAAAGCTGAGCCCCTGGGGCCCCCTCCAAGGAGAGTCAGCTGCCTTTGTGGGATGTGTGTGAAAGTGGATACTTCCAGCCTGGCTTTCTTCACGTTGGAGCTTTGCATGCAGAGTAGGGGATGATGCTGCTCTTGGTGGCATCCCACTCTTCAGTCCTCTGTTCACTGTAAAAAGTGTCATTTGGAATCATAGACAAGTRTCAGATGCCAAGGAGGGAGATATTTGTCTCTTATTCCTTTTCTGCAGAAATTCAGGGATCTTGACATAGAGAATTTCTTCAAAGCTTTGGGCAGGCGAGGAATGATCTGGGACAAATAGCTTTGTTTCTTTTTTCCAAAAATGATAGTAGGGATCAGTTTTGTGCATATAATTTTGAGTTCCCAGAAGCCAAAGTCCCATCTTTACTCATAATGTTACATATTTTCCAGCCAGTAAAGGAATTATCCATCAAGTAGAATTACTTAAGATATAAAACTTACAAATACTGTCATTTAATTTAAATACAGAATTTTATAGGATAAAAAACATGGTAACTAAATTACCTCTCAAATCTGTCATAAAAAAGCAAGCATRGATCAGATACACTTAATCACTGTAATTAACTAGTTTACCTTTATCTCTCTGATTAGCTATGGATCATAAGCCTCTCTTTATTTTCCTTTATCTCTCTTTAAAGTAGAATCTAATTCCTATTGTGAATGTCACATTGGTTGTGGTCTCTGTGACAGTGGAATTAACTTGCTTGGCCGAGTGGCAAATCTATTATTTCAACATGTACTCACAGTGTAGTTTGAAATTCAGAATGAGCTAAAAATAAATGCTTTCCATATGAGATAATTTTATTTCATGAACTTGTGTCAATTTATAATAGTGTTAATAAAACTTTTTCCTTAAGTGTCTCACCAGAGTGAATAAAATCAAACTCTAAAAAAAMCAACAACAAAAAAATCATCTGAAATCTTCTTAATTTGTTTTTTACACTTTATGAAAGGGAAACTGGCAATTCATCTAATTCAGTACAATCAAATTCAGTACCTCTGGGTTCAGTTGCACCACCTGCCTTTGATTGTAGAATGATTGCTTTATCAGAACTTAATGTCATGTTACTGTAATTGATGGCACATGCACTCTTAGCCTGTCCCAATCACAGGATGAAATGCTTAAACCTCAGTGGAAAAAGTTTAAGGTAATATATTTTTGCCTTGTTAATTTGGCTAAGAAAAAACATGCTCCAGGCAGAGTGGTGAGTTTATTATGCTGCAGAACTGCACTTAAGCTTAAATTTGTGTCTTAACAGCCTCCCTGGTGGTGGTTATGTGCCAGTAGTCAGAGTTTCTTATTTTAAGTCTTTTTTTTTTTGTCTTGTCTCTTTTCGAAAGAATCTTAGAAAAACAATGAAAGGCTGTGTTGTGTGCAAGGAGCTTGAGCTGACTGTACATATGATCATTTGATGTGCCAAAAATGACATATGCAAACACTGGGAAAAAAATTTTCTTCATGACTTTTAAATTTCATTTAGTTCATCTTAAAGCCTCATTAGCAGCATTACTAGATAAAACACTTTCTTGAAAGAAATGTGATTTTTGTAGTTGATGCTGTGTTTTAGGTTACTTAACTGAGYATGTCACTAGTATTATTTTTTTCCACAATTACTAAAGTACGGAAGTAAATTATAGTTACTTTTAAACATAACAGAGGCATTACCATTTGTAAATTAGAGATCACAAGTATCAAATCAGTGTATTCATCTGCATATAGTCTGGTCTGCCTTCAGGAATAAACATTTATAACTGAATCTAACATACTACTAATTTTTCCATGTGATTYAGAAACAGATTTGTGTTGGCTGTCAACAGTCATTATTATATATATGGGGTCCTGTTTGTGTGTATAAATATACATATTTAAGAATATATATACACACCAAAAATATTATACRTCTAATAACTGTCCTTGTACCAGAATCTACATTCCAAACACTCTCTGATTTCAAGGAATGTGGCACAGGTATGGGTAAGACCCACAAAGACGTTTAGGTGCTTTTTGGATACCAAAGTGATCTGTCATGGACATACTTGCATTGACATTGTTAGTTTTACTGTATTTTCTCTTAAAAGGTCCTTTGCACATAGAATTTTGTTTATTGTGTACACACAAAATAGCTGCCCAACATTTTGCTGATCCCCTATGCCAGACAGCCTCAAATTCTTTGATGTTGCAATGCTAAATACCGTAGTTAGCCAGAGCACACCCTGTCCTGTCCTCTGTCCCYAAACGCTTCTGGTCCTGGATTCAGACTGTTAACAGTGTTCCGAATTGGTGGATGTTGCCATCTCAACAGATTGTCTTTAGGCTGGAACATGCCTTAATAGCATGACAGGATTGATGTTAAAATTTAGAACCTTTATAGCTGTTATATTTTGCTCCTTTAGGACCCTTACCTGAAGAGCTAAAGCTGTCCTATAGTTACTGCACTCCTGCCTAGTTTGGGGCAGAAATGTGCTGCCAGAGCAACGTGTGTTAGACTGATCCAGTGGAATGGGGTTGGAATCGCTCTGGAGTCATTGTAGCCAAACTGACACTTCAATGCTCCAGCTCATTTTGGTGTTCAAAGGTGACCACATGGAAATAAGTCTGAAACATGTGTTAGGCCTGTTAAATGCATGACTTCAAGTACTTCAAATGTGGGATGTCCTTCCTTTCCGGGAGGGATGTTTAAAATGAGTCTGAAATGTGTATGGGGAAAAGTTTTGAGCACGTTTCACCRGCAACTAATAAGAAAAGTGTAATTTTCCCCTTTATAATTTAAAATGTTCCATTTCACTTTAGTATAAACATGATTAATCTTTAGGATAAAAGTTGAAAGTGTACAATGAACAGTTCATTCCAGAAGAGATTTAAGAAATTCATGGGTCAGTGTTGAAAAATGTTATTATGATGAATGTAAACAAAGTGTGGAAAAGATAATAGTAATGTAGACTATTATTTTTTTGTTCTGTTGATTATGAAAACAAGAGAATTGCTGGCTGGAGGCAGATGCAATATGGCAAGTTACTGCAGTTTCTTGTTTAGTGTCTGCGGAAGATTCTGATTTGTAGAGATTCTGGTATTTCTGTCTAGTTTTTCATTAGGAATTAAGACTATCACCATCAAATTTAAACGAGGTGTGGAGAGAAATAGGGCTACTACTTGGAGCTTTCTAACTGCTTGGCCTGCTATGCTGTAGACTCCAGAGTGATACACAAAGGGTGCAAAATTGCGAAGAGCGTTTTCTGCTAGCAATCAGACAACCGCAGCACCTGCTGATACCTGGACTTGTAGACTATAGGCCAGTCTTTGTCTCATCTGCTAGATCCCCCCCAGCCAGCTGTCCTCTGATGATTATAACTGATTTTAAATGGACTGTTCTGCAATATRCTAAATAACTTGCATCTTGATGTATTTATTCATTTCATTCTTTCTCAAAATGCTGCCTTATAGGATCCCATTCTTAATGGGAAATAATAGACCTTTAAGCGTTTGTTTGCTCMGTGATTATTTGCTGTGTTTCACCTGATTTCTGAAGATGGTTGAGTTCAGGTTTTAATTATATTTGTGAACTAAAATTGTACATAGAAGGTCTCTTATCTGTACATAAAATATCTAATATATAAAGTTAAGCACTTTATGTGTATACCTAACACTTTTTAGCTGCAGTGTTCTAGTTTGTAGACTCTCAAGTGCTAATCTGAATTTTTTTACCTTTTTTCTCTTATCTTTTTGTATCTTTTTCAATTTTAAATTTGCTTCCAGTCCTCTCAGTTTTTTTTTTTTTCTACCTCTTGCTTCTATCTCTTGTAATTTCTTTTTCCTTCATTCTACTTACCTTTCTGCTTCCTTTTTTTTTTTCCCCAATTCTGCCTTTGGGAACCATGGACTTCTGTTGTTGGGCTTTTTTCCCCRTATTGGACATAATTTTTTTTTTCCCTCTTCATGTTTATTTTCTTTTTTCTGCCCTTCCCTTCAGCGTACTTTACGGCCTGCCTTTCTTTGATTACCCCAAAATGTTAATCCAATACTGTTGTCATCAGTTCTAGCATTTGGGTTTGGGTTTTTTTAGTTTGGTTTGTTTTTTCTAAAGGTGCTTTGTCTTTTATTGTATGGTGGAGTGCTGATCCAAAAAGAAATCGGTTATAGCTTTCTCTATAGCTTTCTCTCTATATAAAATTTTGCAATTTTACTTGCAAAATTCCTGCTGGAGTAATGGTCTAATGCTAGGAATGGTAAGAGTCCTCACTTAGAGGTTCCAGGTTTAAAGATGTGTGAAGAGATATCAGGATATAGAAGTCCTATTTACAGTGGTTTTTACTAATTGAGGTATTGATAGTATTCTGAATTGGTTGTTCAGGCCAGGTTCAGATTGCTCAATACTTTTTTTTTTTTCTTTCTTTGCAGGAGACACTGGATTTAAGTAACTGTTATTTTTAGGGTAGACAATGGCATTTTTTTGGTGTTGCCAAACTATAATACTGTCTTATATTCTGCTGAAGACTGAGTCAGTATATCATGTTGAGAAGTCAGGGCCCAATTTTGGGAAAATGGCACATGAACACTTAAATGTATTCAGGCTTTTCACTCCTTCTCTTATGCCAATTCTGGTCAACAAAATGCATTAGAGTTTAGTTGGTCATGTGTTGGAAATCCTTTTTTCTTATAGAGCTCATATTGTGAATGTTAATAGCTTTCTGTAATATAGCACTTTGTGTGGAGGAGGTTCAGATAAGTAACCCCTAAAGCCTTGGATTTCTTCCAAAGTAGTTTATTGGTTTTCTATTTATAGTAACATGTCTCTCCATGTGTTATATGCCTGACCTGTTGGATCAAATTTGTTCAGTGAGCAGTGAAACCAACACAGCTGCTTTGCTGCAGGTGCATGCTCAGGGCCCTCGACCCCTCTGTATACCACTGYGGCAGTGATTCTTCCCGTCCCTGTCTCCATGAGGCTGCACGGTGCTGAGCTGTGTGTGCGCTGGAAAGCAAAACTTTGGACCCTCTTTCACTYGGTGGAGGCACTAATTTGGGTATTTCTCAGCCAAGTCTACCTACATACTGGATTTTGTAAAACGTCTGAGATAATTACATTTCTATAAATCTTTCTTTCAAATACAGATTCAAAAGAAACTGGGAAGACAGGGACTGCTGGGCAGACAGTGTGATTTCATATGCCTTGTTTGCTTGGAAAACACTGAAATTGAAGAATGTTGTTTGGAGAATTAACTCTAGATTCTTTTCTTTCTGTGATAACCATAGGACTAAACATTTATTGTTGATTTTTCTCTAAACTGTCTCCAGGCAGTCTTGAAAGGTGAACAAAATATGCCAACTTGAAGTAGAAGGTAAGGATTATTTTTGCCTTATATGCAGTACAAACAGTATAACAGGGTAGAGATGTAAGTCAACACAACAGTGTGACAGGATTGATTCATGTTCAGGCTGTACTCTGCTATAACTTGTGGGTCCTTCTGTGGGAAAAGGAAACTATTTAAGAGTGTAGAAAATACATTCTTCTGCTCAGACCCATGGCATATCTAGTCCAGTACTGTGTGTCTAACAGTGGCAATAGCATGGCCCCCGTCACCTCTATTAGAGGGCACATCCCTGCCTGTTTTCTCTAGCATCTGCTCTGGACATGTTTTTGAAGGCTTTGCCTAATCTCTTTTTAAACCTGCTGCTGCTGTTTGCTTTCACAGCCTCCCGTGGCAACAAATTCCAGACGTTCAATATCCACTTCATAAAAAAGTACTTTATCTTTTTGAAACTTAAATCCTACAAGTTTCAATAAACATCCCCTATTTCTGGTGTTGTGATGCTTGGTGAATAATGATTTTTGCCTTCGCTATACCTGATGCTCTTGTGATGATTTTGTACCCCTTGGTCACAGTTCTTCTCCTCTCCAAACTATGGACTCCTACCCTTTTTTGGTCTGTCTTCCTAAAGCATCTGCTACAGYCTGTTAATCATTCTGATTAAGATTCGACGGTTGGACTTGATGATCTTAGAGGTCTTTTCCAACCTTAATGATTCTATGATTATCCTTTTTCCTAATGGTTTCTCTGTTCCTGTATCTGTGCAACTGATTGTTCCTAGCTGCTGGTAGCTCTTTTCTCTTCCTTAATTGAATTTCAAACTATTTTTCTCAACACACCCCTTAAGTTGTCCAGAATACTTTGAAATTTTAATCTAGTCTTCCAGCATGCTTTCAATTTGCACTGATTTTGTTTTGATTGAAAACTTAATAAGCACATTTCATTTCTAGTCCATAATTTAGATTGTTAATGAAGAGATGAACAAAACCAGATAGGGAGAGGAATCCTCTGAATCCCTTCTAAAACTTCCTCCCTTTTTCTTATATGAGCAGGATATTCCAACCAGCTTTACACCTCTCCTATAATAATCTGGACATAGTTTCTGTGGTTTTTAAGAAAGTCTTTATTAAAGATCAAAGTATATGTATTTTTCAGCTTCTCCAATAGGATAACAGGGCTTGTGACTAGGAAAGATGGAAATCAAAATTGATTGATGTGACTTTTTCTTGACAAAATTTCTGATCTCCAAGGTGTTTACGTATAATAGCTTCATTACTTACTTGTTCAAGTATTTTCTAGAGATTGAAGTTAAAATAACTAGTTTATTATTTCCCAACTTCTATTGCCTGCCCACCTTTTTTTCTTAAATATGGGAAACATTTTTGCTTTTACCAGTCTTCTGATACTTCACTCATGCCCATGGGTTTTCAGAGGCAGTGCTAAAAGTTCTCTGTTAGCCTCAGCCAGTACCTTAAGCATCCAAGGATGAAGCTCACTAGGCCCAGCCAATTTGAAAATATTTAACTTATCATAGCACTCTTGATTCAGTTCCTTCCTATTTTTGTTTAATAGGAACTTAAGTGTTGATTGGTACTAATCATACTAGCTGGGCGATTTAAGGCTGCAGTGGAGATTATTGCTGTATTTGGATTCCAGATTAATGGAGAACAGTCTTCATAGTAATGTTTTTCTCTAATAAACACACATAATGATTTCTTGGTTAATCCAAGAATGATTGCTAATTCTTGAAGTCCAGTTCCTTGCTATCTTTGGAAAATGTACTGTAGCATGCCATAAAACCCCACCCATAAGCAGAATTTTAAGAGCTGTTGAACAGGTTAGTAGTGTTGAAGATGAGTGCTTTTGTTTTCACAGTGGTGTTCACACATGTTGCAGGAAGGAGCAGACTACTGATATGACAGAAGATGTGAAAACCTACCTTAGAGCCTCTGTGGTTCTGACAAGCAGATACGAACTCCGTATTACTCTACTGTATAAATATTACCTCCTTTATTCTTTAAATAGGTATAAAAATAAAGCACTAGTTCAAAGCCATGACATGTTTTGTTGTTATGTGCTCAGTTTTCTCAGTAGATGCAGCATTGCAATTTCATGGCTTCTGTTTGGGGAGAG
The DNA here is from genome assembly GCA_030449065.1 of Oceanodroma leucorhoa. Classification (NCBI taxonomy): domain Eukaryota; kingdom Metazoa; phylum Chordata; class Aves; order Procellariiformes; genus Oceanodroma; species Oceanodroma leucorhoa. The sequence continues at coordinate 387,991 of JASVER010000133.1, read as the reverse complement.
GACATTTTTGTACTGTATTGAGGGAAAAGTAAATTCCTGATTAAATTTAGTGTGTTACAGAGGTACCTATCATTTGTGAAGAAACTGAAATCTTTATGGGCCATTGAAGTGTTCTTAACAGCTTTTGAGCAATGGGAGTGCAGTAAAGATGGAAGCCTTTTTCTTTCTTTTTCTCATGTTAAATTCTGCCTRGGTAGCACAGGCTCTGATGCAACCTTAACTGACCTAGACTATTCTTTTTTCTTAATAATAAACAAACAGATAGAGTCCTCAGATTAAAATCTAGTCTGAATAGTACTGCACTGCATACCCATTTTGCTCTTTTTCTCACTCTCTACCTAAGGGTGTAATAGCAAGAAAAATACCATGCTTTGTTTTAGTAAATGCAGTGTTTTGGTGGATTTGTTTTAATGTAGGTATTGTTTAAGCTAGATGAGGCAGGTGAAAGAAAGGCATTTTGCTCACGAAGTGGAAAATAGCAGCATTTTTGATAGTCCTTGTTCCTGCAGGAGTTTCTTTCCCTATCTTCCATAAGCTCTGAAGAAATCTTTCTCTCATGCAACAGAATTTCTGGGCTTACAGTAGAGAGATCTCCATACTGTCAGAGTGAAACTCTCAGCCATGGCTGTCCTCTGACAGGTCCAGTCAAGCTAGTAGATGCTCTAGGCCCAAGCCTCTTAGCATCTCTAGCAATCTTCAAATATGTAAGAGACTGCAGCAGGAAAGAATGAAATACTCTGTTGTCCATTTTCAACAAGTATGGGAAGGAAAAAAGATATATTGCAGCATAAGAGACTTAAGTTAGTCATCAGGAAGGTAATAACACATGGGATGGGTTGCCTAAAAAGGCTGTAGGATCTCTTTCAACTGCAGATTTTTAGGGACAGGCTAGACAAATATCTGTTAGAAGTAAAATTTGTATAAATTAAGCATGTATATGGACAGATGGACTACATAAGCTTTAGAGGTCCCTCCCGACCCTGTATTCCGTAATTAAGTTTTGAAGACTGAAAGCTTAAACACAGAGGGTTTTTAGGCATTTACTGAAGGAAGCAGGAGGATAGGTCTGATAAGCTCTGAGGGATTCCGGTTGCCAAGGGGATACAAACAACATAGCATCAAGCAAACAGTCTGCCCAAGCCCACCGACGCAAGAGTCTGAAGAGCAAATCTAATAGATTCCTTCTAGTCTATGGCATGAGCTCTTCTATTTTGAATTCTTTCAAGAAGCCTGCTATTACTTGCATATGCACACACACATACACAGAGGCATGCACGGATGCTATAATAGAACAGTGACACGGTCTGTTCTAATCTATTTTAATTAGAAAATGCCTATTAGAAAATTGCCCTCAGTATGGTGTTAGTGCATGAAAATTATGATTTATTACCATTGTCAAAAGAAAGGCTTGGAAGACTTGTCTGGTGACAGTAGCTGTTTTTTATTCTTTCTTTTCTAATATAAACACCAATTTGAATCTAAGCAATATTCAAATATTCATTTCTAATGTAATAGGTAGAGTAGGCAATCAAAAAATCACCATTCAGCAGGAATAATTTCAAGATGAACTGTAAACCCATTCAAAATCCTTCTTACTAGCTGTATAATCCTTTTTAAATGGTCTTTACCTGACCCTTCARACCTCTGACTAAAAATGTAGAGTTAGGAGAACTGCAGACTTGGAATTTTTGCCTTTTTTTTTATTTACTATTTTGTGCTAACCTTAGTTCAAAGAAAAAATACTATTGTGGCAGTTTGATAAGGTTCTTTTTTGTGTGTGTGGATTTACAAGGTCCCCTACACTATTTGTAACCATACTGTTAAGCTGGTACTTAAGAAAAAGTGAAACAACTAATCCATTATAACTGTCAAAGAAAAATACATAAAATAAAGGATCTGTGTAAATAAGAGCAGTAAATTAGATCTATGCAGTTCTGTCTTTATTTTAGTGTTGGTAGAATAGCAATGGTCTTACTAGTGGTGCTAACTTTGTGCTTCTCATAGTGAGAAGCAGTCAGTCAAACTGCAGAGGTTRACGAGCTGTACACGTGCAGTACTGAAAGCACAGGGATTTAAACTTTGTACAAATTTCAACTACAACACARAAGTCAAGAAGCCTTCAATATGTTCCCCAAATTTATGTGGAATGGGAATTAAAGCTAGATTAGGAGAATCCATTCAGAATTATTTTGGCCTCCCCTTTCCGTATTCCTTGAACATAACCACCTAGAAATTGCTACCATAAAATTTCCTGGTATTCAAGGAACGTAAGGCATCCATTGCCCCCGCTTCTTTCCCCCCCCCCCCCTCGTTTTTATGATACCGTATCATTTTCAATGCATTGTAGGTTTTATATAGCTTTTGGCCTTTAAGTTTTAAGCTGGTTAAAAGGTTTTTAGGGCTATTTTGTGACTTATGACGTGTGTGACAGAGGTACTGTGGACTCTTTTAAACAAAACGTCTCTTGCTGCCTCCATGTGTGCTGGCCCAGCCTTGAAGGCTACTGTGGTCCCTGCTGGTCCAGTGACCCTRCAACTCTCTGTAGTTGTTTTGCTGCTTGCATGGCGACGTAGCAAGATAATGGGAGTTATTCCCTCGAGCAAAGGCATGAAGTAATTTATACTGTGTGGTAGTTAGGATGCTTGTTGCTACAAAGTTGCCCAAAATATGGACTCAGGACTATTCCCAGTCAGTAGAATGGCTGCAGTTATCCTGGTTTGGGAGGAAAAAGAATGCTAGTGTTGCGAGCCATGCTGGGTCACATCCCCTGCTCTTAGGGGCTAGAGAATGAGCCTTGGCTCTGTTTGGCTTGCTGATATGGGAGTAGCTTTGCTATCTTGCTGCCACGGTGATACGCTCAGCACTTGGAAGAAGCTGCATCAAACAGTTTCTGCAAATACAGAACTGTAAAAATCTGCACGAGACAATGGTTATCTTAGCAAGAGTATGAGCCATCCTATGAAGAACTGGCATAAAGCAGTGTCCCAGATCTGAATATCTCTTTATCTTTGGCACTTCTTAGTTTTTCTTGCCAGTGGTATGAGGCAATGTTTTAACATTTTTCTCTTAAGTCCTACTGTGCGTCTAACTGCAGCCTTAGTTCTGGACACTCAAATGCAGTCATTTCTAGTTCTTTTCATATGTTGTCATGATTATACCTAGCAACAGAAAAAAAGGTCCAAATTTTATTTATTTCAGAAGTAGGCTTTGTAAATGCTTGAAGAAGATTTTCTTATGCTGCATTCTTGTGAGATTTTAGGTAATGTATTAGAAAACACAGATTTAAACATATATTTGAAATGTGTAAAAGTGTCTAATATGCATTATATTTAAAATATGCATATAACCTAAGTGGCATATTCGATGTTACTGTTAGGTAAAAGGATACATTTCTCAGTAAATTTCAGAAAAGTTGTTCCTGTTTGTCTGAAGTTGTTTGCTGTGTTTTAGATTTTCACAGACTGAAATAAAATGYTTATATCAGATTTGTTCTGAAATGCATGAGCTTGTTTCTTCTGGGATGTGCACTGGTTTGGAAATTTTGGAAGCTAATTTAAAGAAAAAAAGTCAGGCCTTTTCTTTATGCATACTGGAAAACATTCTTATTAATCTGAAACTTATTACCTCTTAAATGAAATGTCAGGAACAATGGAAATACTATGAAGTCGGTTTTCAGCTGCAAGTATGACGTTGCTTCCTTTCCCTTACACTTTCCCTGCTTTCCCATACACTTTCCCAGTTTCCCATTCCTTTATAAAKTTTTTTTTCTTTATGTGAAATTTTAATTACAGGGCAATAATGAAGAAAATAACTATGGCAACAGAAGTTAGACTTTTATATTTTTATATATATAGAATCATAGAATGGTTTGGATTGGAAGGGACCTTTAAAGGTCATCCAGTCCCTGTGGTGGGCAGGGACATCTTCAACTAGAGCAGGTTGCTCAGAGCCCCGTCCAGCCTGACCTTGAATGTTCCCGGGGATGGGGCATCTACCACCTCTCTGAGCAACCTGTTCCAGTGTTTCACCACCCTCATTGTGAAAAATTTCTTCCTTATAGCTAGTCTGAATCTACCCTCTTTTAGTTTAAAACCATTACCCCTTGTCCTGTTGCAACAGGCCCTGCTAAAAAGTCTGTCCCCATCTTTCTTGTAAGCCCCCTTTAAGTACTGAAAGGCTGCAAAAGGGTCTCCCCGAAGCCTTCTCTTCTCCAGGCTKAATAACCCCAACTCTCTCAGCCTTTCTTCATAGGAGAGGTGTTCCATCCCTCTGATCATTTTTGTGGCCCTCCTSTGGACCCGCTCCAACAGGTCCATGTCTTTCCTGTGCTGAGGVCCCCAGAGCTGGATGCAGTACTGCAGGTGGGGTCTCACCAGAGCAGAGGAGAGGGGCAGAGGAGAGGCCACGCTGCTTCTGATGCAGCCCAGGATACGGTTGGCCTTCTGGGCTGCGAGCGCACATTGCTGGCTCATGTCCAGCTTTTCGTCCACCAGTACCCCCAAGTCCTTCTCAGCAGGAGAAGTGTGTCAATTTTGTGCAAATTTTCTTCAGTAGAAAAATACACATTATAGTTGTTTGAACGTTTGGTTTCAGAATAAAATATACTTTACATTCATGCAGYTATGTAAATTGCATGTCAGGAGATTGTCTTTAGGAGGTTTACACTGTTATATCCGATTTAGTACTGCAGGATTTCATATTGCAGAATAAGGTAGTGCTATGCATGTTTTAATATTTMATCTGAGATGTGGAGAGCATTGCCTATCATATTGAGCAACAGTCTCCCATTGTTTCCTTGAATCCCATCTATCATCTGTAAATTTGTTTTCCTTGTATTATAAGTAGTGTGGGGCAAGGACTTGCCGAAGTGTCTCAGTTGCTGTGACAATCATAGTAACAATGTCGGTTACTTTGTGTAGCAGTAAAAAAATGATTTTGTTCTTCAGTGTTCTTGCAATGACATGCTTTATTTCAGCCAAACACAACAAAACTCTCAAGACTTTTGAGTGCCATCCTAAATGTGTACTTTATCTGTGAGGGTGAGGTGCAATCAGAAAATACGTAGTCTATGTAAAAATCATTATTTTAATGCATAATGCTTTCCTTGTAGTACAAACAGAAAACAGTTTAAATTATAAATATTTTTTGTGACATGAATTATTTAACAATGTCTGAGAGATTTAAAATACATCTCAGGGTGATACCTGAAGGACAGTTTTGAGAGTGTTTTCATCCTGAGGTGTGTTTCATTTTGACTATGGCAGTAAGATCTTCAAAGAATTTTAGATCTTATGTAAAAGTTTTAGAGTCTCAGGTCATTGACTGGAATGTGCTCACACCATTAAAACGTTTTTAATCTTAATCTCTTTCAGTCCCAGCAAAGATGCATTGTGATCTTTGCACTGGTATGCTGCTTTGCAATTCTGGTTGCACTGATATTTTCGGCAGTGGATGTTATGGGAGAAGATGAGGATGGACTCTCAGAAAAGAACTGTCAAAATAACTGTCGGTAAGAGGTAACAAACAAAACTTCTCTTTTGGGGTGGACAAGAACATATGTGTGTTATATTAATGGCATGTAGTAATTACCRTAGTCCTGTGGTGTAATTGGGAAGAGTAGGTAACAGAGGAAGGAATGGTTTCTTGTTTTGAATTTCTGGCTTTGGAGGTTGGTTTGACAAATAAAGCACATTTTTTTTAAGTTATTTTTGGTGGCATGTTTTGAGCAAGACCCTTGTGTTATTTCAATTATTTTTTAAGCCTGGATCAAAGCCCATTAAATTTCAGTAAATGAGTACTGAGGTGGCTCACATAGTTCCCAATTCTGTCATGTCTTTCTTTCAACAAGAGCTTTTTTTCTTTCTCCAGGAAGGTCACTGATCACTTCTGACCTAAGACTGCTGTCCCTTTTATATAGGGGGACCTTTTATATACTCCTGTTTGTTGCACTCCCCTAACAGACACAGTGGCTTGCCTAGGAACTGTGAAGAAAATCAGTGATACAGTCAGAAAGACTGGAGTATTGACTATGTGGGATTAAGATTTGCCTCTGACACCTGCCACGGTTGTGTATATCTTTTAACTTTAGATTTAAGTAGGTGATTAGATTTTCTGGGCCTTTCATTTCCAGAAAGGCCTTTTGCTGCTCCTTGCTGTCAGGTTCCTCCATGAATCTGTTCATCAGTGGAGAGCAATGCTTTTCCTGCATGGTATTGTCCAAGGTCCTCTTCTGTCCACCAGCTGATTTAACAAATAAAGCTGATTTAACAAATATTTGTAGACTTCATTCACAATTTTATTCTGCTTTTTTTCAAGGCTTTAACTTGTATATAGAGCACCCTCTCTGATTCATTTTGTGGAAGAACCGTCATCCTTAAATAACTTCTCAGAAATCCATTCTAATCTGATCAGGGAATTCCTGGAGTGGGAAGGGGCCTCTGGGCATCCTCCAGTCCATTCCCCTGCTCAGAGCAGGGTCAGCTATAGCAGGTGGCTCAGGGATGTGCACAGTCGGTCTTTGCATAGCTCCAAGGATGGACTCCACAGCTTTCCTGGGCAACCTGTTCCACTGTTTGTACAGAATCTACCCAGCTACCAATGGCTGGCTATACAGTGAGTTGGAGATAATTGATATTTATTTTTTAGAATACTCTAATGAAAAACTAATGTTTCTTGAGTCTTTTCTCCTTATTTCTGCTATTTGTTGTTTTTGTGTGAAAACTCTTTGTGGACAGTGCCTTTCTATGCTGCACCTGTCACAGTGCAGTCAGCAGCAATTCACAATCCAGCAAATTGGATTATGTTTTTGCAATTATACTGGATTTTTACAATATTTTTCACATGCTGCTTAAAAAAAAAAAAGGGGGGTGGGGGGAGGGGGAGATTCTTTAAATTTGTAGCTCCTTTTAAATAGGTCATATGTGCAGCATCAGATAGCTTTGTCCTGAAACCAACCATCCTTCTGGCACTTTTTTCCCGGCATTGTTTTGTTTTTGTAAAATGGCTTGGCCCTAATCTGTTCACTTTCTTGCACGCCTACAGTCCTGGGCAGCCTTCTAATATCTTGTCTGAAATTTCTAGAGTTCAGCTAGATTTCCTTTCCCCATTAGGGTCTTAGGTATTCTTCATGGTGAGTTGTTGCCTTCCAAAATCTTTAAAGATACTGCATGTGTCACCTCTACACCCACTATCTCTATGTGTGAATCTTTGACAGAACTAGGTCAGATGAGGGGAAAGTCTTTCTGCTCATTGGCTTCAATGTGCTGCACACAACTTCAACACACACAACTACTGCACCACGTTTTCCTCTTAGATGTACCAACTAATGGCTCCCATTTTGTTCTGGGTAGCTGCATAGGCCTAGCCAAGGAAGAACTTAATCTTCTTCACTTTGTATTCCTCAAATGGAAAAAAATTCAGAGTGGGAGCGATGTACAGTGCTATGGAAAACCGGGATGTTATTTTTTCCATGTGTAAGCTTAATTGCTTTTGTCTCTTTGTATGGGTKATACCAATCTGCCTTTCCAAAGAATACTCACCTTTGCTCAATTTTTTGTTGGTTGGCGTGTGTCACTCTTGCCTCTCCTGGACTGTGTTAGAGGAGCCTGGGAATAAATCCATTGGCTTTAAACATGAGTCAATGAAACTGCTCTGCATTTATGGTGATAAAAGTGATCTCAGACCCCAGCTCTATTTTAAGGTGCCTTTCACAGAGTGATTCAAGTGCGTGATCTAGCTACTAATGCCTGAACCAGAAGGCACATCAATGCTGTGTGTATAAACTGCCTAAACCATTTCTAATAACAGTATCCAAGTGCTGGCAGCTGCTACCTGCTAACATTGAATCCTTCTTTACGTGATGAAACTGGGCTCCTCTATGTGTTAAATATATTGCAGGCTTAACTGAAGTGCTGTAAGATCAATTGGTGCCTGTGGCATGTATTTAATACTTGGGGTAAGCACTTTTAATAAGTAAGACAAGAATTATTGAATCCTTATATTTCTGCTGTGTGAGTACTTTCACTGAAATTCAGGAACAGGCGCTTACGTTTGCAGGATGTGCTGAGACAGAATGGTAATAAATGGTACTTTTGGTTTTTTAGATGAAATGATTGTCAAATACAAGTTTACATATATGATTCTAGAATTCTCTTTTGTTTTTAATTGATTGAATTTGTGAAGAAGCTCRATGGGAAAGGGTGCTATTGATTTGTGAAGAACTTCACTGATGGTTTGTTAAAGGCTTTTGTCYTCTGAAAATCAATTTCATTTCTGTCTTTTTATTTTAAAGGAAAATATGTCTGAAATAGAGCTGTGGTCTAGAATAGTCCTTAGGCTAGAAATTTTTGGAGCTTGTGCCAAAAAAACAGCAAGTGAGAATTTTTTAAAAAGAGAGAGAAAGAAAGTAAAACGGAGACATTTTTAGAAGTCTGGAGCTTTCTGTAGCCTGAGAGAGGAATCACTGAGGTATGTTGTAAGCAATATTTTCCAGTAAAACCTAAATCTTTTTTTGTTGTTGTGATTGTATTGTGGTTCATGAATAGAAATGCAGCCTTTCGGATCTGCTTGTAATTCAACATGAGGTTCCTCTTCTGTTAATCATTCCTTAAACTCTTATTACATAAGGAATAGTTACTGCATATGTTGCCAAAAAGACCTTTCTCTTTATTGATGTATTTATTTCTCTTGGGGGCTTTGTAACAAAACCAAGTCAGGGAAGTGGAAAAGCAGGCTGTTTAGCATGTCTTCACTGATTGCTAAAGGGATTGTTGCCACCCATCTAAAAGGGTGCATAGGAAATAGCACTTTTTGAAGAAATGAAAATATGTTTCAAACTAAAATTATTAATTATGATTTGTAATCTCTGAGCTTCTTGCTGAAAAACTCAGCCTATGGTTGAGAACTGAAATGCATCTTACCTTACAGGTCATTTTTGACTGCCACAATGTGAAGTCAGGTGGCTGCAGGCTGCAAACCATTTCCCATTTTGTTTGTTACACAGACAGAGGAACTTGATATTCAATAATATTGAGTAGAATATTCAAGAGGAACTTGAATATTTGAGATTTAACTAAGAAATGACTAAAATTAATAATTTGTCTTTTGATGTGTAGATACAGAAGCTTAAATTTTTTTAGCCTGCTTTGCATGTTGTAATCCATAACTACAAATAAGTAATTTAAAAGAATTTACAACCCTGTCCTCATAATTGAGGGCAAATATTAGGGCAAATAAATGTACTTATCAGATTAATTACCAAGCACCACTGTAAAAATTACTGTGTCTTCTACTGATACATACATTGTCATTCAAATAAAGAGCTGGGGGAAGGTATTTAAATTTCATCAGGCAGACAAATTCTGGCTTCAGAATTGAAATCAGAATCTGAACTCTACTGACTGGAAAACTGTATTGGTTTAGATGAAATAATGCTGTTTGTACTTATTTACACTGTCCCATATAACTTTCATACTGCAAATTATATGTGGAGAGACTGGCTGACTGAAAGTAGACTTTTTATATTATTTTCTTACAACTGGACCAGGTCTGCTAAGAGGCAGCTTTTCACTTCAGAGAGAGTGCTGTACACTCTTGGCTTCGTTCTGCAAAATTTGATTTCAGAATGCTGGACTTCAAAAATACAAATGGCTTCTCACCCTTCCTATTAAAAGGAATGTCAACTGATTGACATTTAAGGAATAAAAAAAGTAGTAATGACTGTGAAAAGTTGAGGTTTTGCCATTTGTGCTTGGTATGGGATACAAATAATTCTCTTGAGACATCCACTTTAATGTTGTTAGGCAGCCCTGATGGATGAGACTGGTTAAGAGGATATGCTTAGCAGTCTGGGAATTTTGCCTGTCTTGCTGTGGGTCCATTAGACACTGCATCTATAAAATTAGATTATTGTAATTTGAAAATAGTACTTTTTAATGGCTGATCTGTTGTGACTAAATCTTGGTTAGCCTCTTACGTAACGTCAGTCAAGACTTACTTGTCTTTGTTGAAACTGGCTGGTAAACTCTAAAAATGGCAATCTGGGAAACAGGAGAAATTACAACTGTTAAGAGATGGTCTCTATTATCCAAAGTATTTGAACCAAGGTCATTCTGATTTATTACCAGCAACTTCAGCAGTTCGATATGCCTCTTCTCCTGCTTGTTGCTGCTGATAGTCATGCTAGGGTCCTTACAGAGCTTGCACATGCCCTTAATTATCCTTGTCTCACTGGCTTTTCCAATATCCACTGAAGTGGTAGTAGCAGCTAGCATAGCTCCTGCCTCTGGCTGTGGATTTGGCCCTGTCTCTTGAGGGGGGCTAAGGAACAGCAAGGTGGGAAAGGAAGTGATGGTAGCTACCTTCCGTGGTTCCCGAGTCTAGGGTGTACTAAAACTGTTGTCATAATGAATTTTTTTTTTGCGGTTGTTGCCTTTCTCTGGTGATAATTGGAGTATTTTCTTGATTTGCGTGTGTGTGTGTGTGTTCAAGGCGGATTATGTCTTGCATTCTGTTCCAGTGACACAATTTTGCTATTTCTTGTCCTCAGAGTAATATATAATGAAGGTACTTGTTCTTTTGTGTTTGGATTTGTGTTGGAGGAATTTGCTTTTCTTTATGACATGAGTGGCAAAGCTATTTAGTTCACTTGGTGATTGTAGGGAGGCTTTGACCAATTCTGCCCTGTAGCAAGTAGGTGGTGATACTTAGGCAGTGTTTGTGTTTGCTCTGGAAATTGTTTGGATTGTTTTGGATAAGGGATTGTATCCTCTATAATTTCTGTATCCTGCAGAGGAGCTGAATCTTCCTGTTGAAATGCTAAGCTTTAGATCTCAACAGTATCCTGCAGCACTGAGTTCCAGAGATTAAATCTAGTTGTATACAATTATTATTTATATTGATTAGTTATTATGTATTGCGTGCATTGCTTTCAATTTGATTAGATGTTTCTTTATTCTCGGGCTGTGAGAGAGGGCCCCACAATTGGAGCCCACAATTGGGGTTTTTTCTATTGCTTTATAAATCTTTCCTTCAACTCCTCTCTGCTATTTCACCAAGTAGGGTTTTGCAGCACTATTAAGTAAGCATACTGCAGCACATACTTGCATTGGTTTACCTTGGAAGTCCTTTGCCCCTGGCTGATTGTGGGGGAGATTTTCTCTGCACTGTGTGGGTTGTGAACGTAACAAGGTTTATATTGACTGATTTCTATTTAATAAACAAACTATGACAGGCATAATAATAAAATGTCTAAACAGAACAAGATGCTCAGATTTTGAAAACAAGCCTGTTAAAGAGCAACTGAAGATTTCTATTTACGAAACACTTATGCCACTTGGCATAAAAATGCCTTCTGTCAACATGATGGACGAGGGGATTGAGTGCACCCTCAATAAGTTTGCAGATGACACCAAGCTGGGCGGGAGCGTTGATCTGCCTGAGGGTAGGAAGGCTCTGCAGAGGGATCTGGACAGGCTGGATCGATGGGCCGAGGCCAATTGCATGAGGTTCAACAAGGCCAAGTGCCGGGTCCTGCACTTGGGTCACAAGAACCCCAGGCAACGCTACAGGCCTGGGGAAGAGTGGCTGGAAAGCTGCCCAGCAGAAAAGGACCTGGGGGTGCTGGTCGACAGCCGGCTGAACATGAGCCGGCAGTGTGCCCAGGTGGCCAAGAAGGCCAACGGCATCCTGGCCTGTATCAGGAATAGTGTGGCCAGCAGGAGTAGGGAGGTGATGGTGCCCCTGTACTCAGCACTGCTGAGGCCACACCTCGAATACTGTGTTGAGTTTTGGGTCCCTCACTACAAGAAGGACATTGAGGTGCTGGAGCGTGTCCAGAGAAGGGCAACGAGGCTGGTGAAGGGTCTGGAGAATGAGTCTTATGAGGAGCGGCTGAGGGAGCTGGGGTTGTTTAGCCTGGAGAAGAGGAGGCTGAGGGGAGACGTTATCGCTCTCTACAACTACCTGAAAGGAGGCTGTAGAGATGCGGGTGTTGGTCTCTTCTCCCAAGTAACTAGCGATAGGACGAGAGGAAATGGCCTCAAGTTGCGCCAGGGGAGGTTTAGATTGGATATTAGGAAAAATTTTTTCACCGAAAGGGTAGTCAGGCATTGGAACAGGCTGCCCAGGGCAGTGATTGAGTCACCATCCCTGGAGGTATTTAAAAGATGTGTGGATGTGGTGCTTAGGGACATTGTTTAGTGGTGGACTTGGCAGTGCTAAGTTAATGGTTGGACTTGATGATCTTAGAGGTCTTTTCCAACCTAAATGATTCTATGATGACTGTTGTCCTCTTGTTTTGGGGTGATGGAGAGAATGAGCTATAAAACCACTTAATTTTTAAGATGATCCCTATTTGCAGTCATTTTTATTTTTGCATCAAAAGAAGGAATACCCTTACAATTGAAGTTTCTATGGCTGGACACTGCAAAAAGCTGGTGGAGTTCCTGCAAAGGCATTCAAGATCCTGAACCAGGGAGGGAAATCAGTAATTCAATAAACTTGCACAGGAGGAAGCTCTACCTTTCCTACCTTTTATTTTTCATTTTTAAAGATGTATTTCAATAGAAAAGATACCATATTAACAGTTCCTTGGTATCTGTACAGAGTAAGAACATTTTTTTCCTGTGTTCCTGCACTGATACAAAAAAAGGGTCAATTTGTTTGTTTTGCATTTACTTTCAGCTATAAAGAATGTCTTCACAAATTAAAAAAGGAGTTCCAAAACTCATGATCTGTTTAGATCTTATTCTGTTTGCATTACTGCCAGTAGATAGTTCATGATTAATTACATCATATTGAATAGATCTGGGCTTCAACTTGTTTTGTCCAAATGCACAAACCATTCTTTTTCTCCTACTCTTTCTTCAGTTAAACCTAATGGTTTCTTCTGGAGTTTAGGTCAGAGTGCTTTAGAATCTCCTTAAGGCAGCTTTTCCTGTCATCCTAAGCATTGTTTAGGATGTAATACAGAGATTGACATATTTTGTGTACTTGGAAGTTATATATTTAAATATGTGTTTGTTTCTCATTTCGTGACTTAGAATTTGTGAACTCACATCAGAGAAAATGTTCCAACCTTAATAGAAATCAAATTCCAATTACTTTAATGTTCCTGAGTAATGTAGGTGGGATAAAGGAACAATTTATGTGCCAGAGTAGCCTTTCTCCTGTGTACTTTGCTGGGGTTTCTCTATGATCAACTTTTATGTTTTTTGTTTTTCTTTCTTTTCTTTTTAACTTAATGTGTTGTCCTGATTTCGGCTGGGATAGCATTTGTTTTCTTCCCAGTAGCTGGTATAGTGCTGTGTTTTGGATTTAGGATGAGAATAATGTTGATAACACACTGATGTTTTAGTTGTTGCTGAGCAGTGCTTACACTAAGTCAAGGACTTTTCAGCTTCTCGTACTGCCCTGCCAGCGAGGAGACTGGAGGTGCACAAGAAGCTGGGAGTGGGCACAGCAGGACAGCTGACCCAAACTGGCCAAAGGGATATCCCACATCTTATGATGTCATGCTGAACAAAAAAACTGGGGGGAGTTGGCCGGGGGGCAGGACCACTGCTCAGGAACCGGCTGGGCATCACTCAGCGGGTGGTGAGCAACTGCATTGTGCATCACTTGTTTTGTATATTCTTTTATAATTATTATTATTTTCCCTTCCTTTTCTGTCCTATTAAATTTTCTTTATCTCAACCCACGTGTTTTACCTTTTTTCCGATTCTCTCCCCCATCCCACTGGGGGGAATGAGCGAACGGCTGTGCGGTGTTTAGCTGCCTGATGGGTTAAACCACGACGTGTGTTCAGAAAACTGAAATTACTTGATCCCAGCAGGACTCATAAGATTCCTAAGGTCATTTTCCTTGCCAGATTGTAAGCCTGAACAGAGTTATTAAATCTAAAATTACTGGTCATTCTCATAATCTTGAAGACTGATTTGCGACATTTCAGAGAGGTTTTTATTCTGCCTGGCGAGAATAGCGATCCAACTTAATAAAGCTCCCTGATAAATCATTCTTCCTTTYCTCTGTGGGAAAGGCATTAAAAGTGGCTAAAATTTGTAGTAGAATCTGTCTGAATTCATGCTCCGTTTCAGGGTGACTTGTTCATTCAGCCAGGGCTGACTTTGCATCAGATCCTAGCAAGCACCTGTTCCAGTGACACCATTTATTTTTAATTGCTTCTCCACCCTCAGAGCAATATATAAAAAAGGTACTTATTATCCTATCAGTTTACAGTAGATATGTTGAGTTCTGTGTCTAATCCTACAATGGTACTGTGAGTGTCCTCTCAGCTGGCGTGATTTGATACTCCTCAAGAGTACAAGTGTAACATGCTAGACGCTGCCTTTGGTGACCTCCTGAGTACATGGCTGCATCTGCCTCCCAGAGCATCAGGGCAGTGCCGCAGTTATGAAGAAGCAGCTGTGGTGCCCGCTGAAGCCTAAGCATTATGCCATAGCTGTTGGTACTGTTTGGCTTGGGTGAGCTGAAGCTGACTATCTTTTTCAGCCACATGCAGCACACTTTGCCAGTTGTAGCACCGAGGTCGTAGTCTGACAGCAGCGGTCCTTGGTGTTAATGCCCCACTGGGAGGCATGGAGGAGAATTGATGTTTGAGGTTTGTTAGGACTGTTTTTTTCAAATGGTCTGTGCATGTTTCAGGAAGATATACTTGGGTGAAACGTTTGAGATTTTCTTTGTTATTCTGAAGATTTTCTCCTTATTTGTTTTCCTCATGGGTTCTGATACAGAGCCAGATAAGGAGCCAGAGGCACCTCTTTATGGTCTCTCATATGGTCTCCCTATGTCCATGTCTCTTTGGTTAGTCAGAGCATCACTGTCTGTGAGTAACTCTTTAGATACAAAGTACTCTTGTGTGTTGGGCAGCTGAACCCCTCTGTTTATGACCTTTGTTAATCAGGAAAGTATGAGTTTGCTTCCTTTATTCAACTTACCCACATCCAATCGTCTTGGCCAAGAGGACAAAATGCATTGGAGGACTTGATCCGTTTTATTACCATTAATATTTTTTCATGTTATATTTTAGGTTTTTTCCACAATGAATTCACTTCCTGTCAACCTGACTGGAAAACAGAAAAATAATGCACAAATACCAGCCTTGGCATCTGCCAGATACAATTCCTTATCTCTCATTTATTCTTTATTTAATGACCAGTCGTTTCCAAATAAGTCTATTGAAAAATTATCATACAGCTCAAAGGGAATTTTCATGACTGACAGCATCATAATTTGGTACGTTTAAATCTGGTTTCTTCGCATACTAAGTGTTGAAATGGCTCTTCTAAGAGCCATCAGTGATTTGCATGCCTTCTGATATGAGGGGGAGGATTCATCTTGCCTCAGACTAAACTTCTGATGGATATTTAATGGCACATTAAAAGTTTTGGCTTTGGCTTTTTACTGTTTTTCTAGATCAGCTTGGAACTCTCGGAATAAATATATTATACTCATATGTATGACCACAGATGATAATCTGATATCTTTTGTCAATTTGGCAGGTATATAGCTAATTAATCTTCATTGATCTCCCAAAATATTTCTTTAAAAAACCTGTTGGGAAAATGAAATGAGTTTTTAGTTTTCTTTGTTGTCATTTATGAAATACCTCCTCAAGTCAGCTGGACTTGAATCAGTCTCTAAAATAACAAGTTTTAGAGCTTAGCTTCCACTGGCTGAGTACTGGAGAAAAATGCAGCTTTACCAATAGCTTAGCAAAATATCAATAAGCGTAAGATTCATAACTAATCACAAAACTTTAAAGAAAGAATGAATGTACCACCAGCAGAAGGAGGGCAGCCACCATTTGATTTTTGTTCAGACACTGTCAAAACTACTAGTCTTTTTTTCACCTGTTTTTGGGTCACTTGTATCAGCTTAGCAGTGAGTGTTTTGTAGTTCATTACAGTGCTGGTGGCGAGTAGGCAGACTTACGGTTTAATAAAGGCAGTAGAGAATGCTAGAGGTGACATATTTTGGGCAATGGAGGCTGAAGTGCTGGACTAATAGAAGTGTCTTCTCAAGCATGCAGCCAGCACTACTGGGATGGTGACAGTCTCCAAGAGCTGCCTTATCTGATGTGTTTTGTAGGTATATGTGAGACACCTTAAAAATACCCTAAACACCTTCCAGTTTTGGGCAAAGACAAGCTGCCACAACCTGGAGTCAGTCCATCACTATAGCACCTTTGGGGAATGGTGTGGGAAAGCAGTAGAGATGTATGACATCTGTATGACATCATATGATTCTGTATGACATCAGACAAACTATTCTTTTTCCTAGTGACTCATCTGTTTGCATGTGAAAAGAGTTGTTCAGGACTGACTAGAAAGAAGAAAAGAGTGAGGTGCTCAGAGTTGCTCCTGAGAAGTCATACAAATATCTGGGATGAGCAGCCAAGTGATTCTGTGTCAGAGGTACTGCTCTGGGCATGTGCATGCTGGTCCTCCAGCTAGAAATGTACTTGTAATACTTGACGATATTTTGATGTTTTCAGGGCTTTTTTGAGAGGCAGGATGTTGCTATTAAAATATATTCCATAGAGTTCTCTGTACAGAGTAATTACCAATAACTCAGTTAATGCTTTCTACTAAAATCTGAAAGGGTGGGTTTGTGGTTTTTTTTACTCTACTCTGCATCAGACTAAAACATTCTTCTAGTAGAAATATAAATACTACTTTATCAAGCTACATAGCTTGTGTCTGTTTTGGAAAGACTTTCTTCATCTTGGCCAGAAATTTACCCACTAATTTCCCCCCCCCCCCCAAGTTTTACCTTGGATGCAACAAGTTTTAACAGATGCAGTTTTAACCAGATGCAATTCTACATGGACTAAACTTAATTACCCTTTAAAAAAAAACACCAAAAACCAAACCCAAACCCAAAACAAAACAAAAAACCCCAGAAATACAAATAGATACTTAAAAGCAACAGACAGTAGTCAAACCTATCTTAGCGCTCCTAAGGTGTCCTGGAACATCTCCATATAATCTTGCCTCTGTACTTTGAGTGCTGGCAATGTCCTTTGGGAATGGATACTTTGAGTACTTCATTCTTTTCATCTGTGGATTTTTATTACCGTTCCTACCTTGACTATATCTGCTGAATTTGCAGTGCTGATTTCAAATAGTTGCTGACTAAAGGTTTTACCTTGAATTTTCCTTCATTGTTCTGCAAAGTAGTTTTGTTTGTTCTTGTTGGGCAGGAAGGGCATTAATTAAGCTTAAGAGATTGTTGGATTGTGTAAATGTYAACATCATAGAATATACTTTTTTGTTCCTATTCTGGGGAAGTGAGCTCTCTCATTAAATTACTGTTAACACCATAAAATCGTGTTTGTTTATGAAGAAAAATAATATTTTGATTCTTGACTGGTTTCTACAACTGTGAGCTCACATGTTTATCCATCCCAAGTCATACCAAGATAATCAGGGCCTTTAGAAAGATGCACAGGCCAAGAGAAAAGAAGGTAACAATCATATTCCCACTTACTGTGTATTGATATATGATTATTCAGTCCAAATTAATGTTGCTATTTACAGTTACAAAGTGTTCATATAAGAAGATTTGGGGTTGTGTGGAAGAAAATAAAAAGACAGCATATATTTTGTCATTAAAAAAAAAGGTCTAAATGTCCCTGCAATATTTAGTTGCAATATTCAGGCCTTACAAAAAGGTTTTGTATGAACTTACATGGACACAAGCTGAATGTAGAAATAAAATAAAAACATCTCACTGACTAATTAATGTATATGACAGTGGCTATTTATACAATATTTGTTGATCTTTTGAGAGGCTCAGTAAAGTTGATATGTTAGGATGTTTTGCTCTGTTTTATGGATGGGCGAACAGTGAATGGGTTGCTGCTCAAAAGAGCTAAATAGATATAACCCATCTGATAAGGGGCTTGTGTGGCTGCTATGCAGCTTTGTACAGGACTCTGACTCAGTACCACAGCTGTTAAATTTTAGATAATTTGAAAATCAAGGTAATGGTATTTACCCAAGACTTAAATATGGTGCAAACAAAGGAAAGAGGCTGAGATTCTTTCCAGTGGCTAAATAGGTACCGAGTCAGCACTTACTATGTTATATTGGGAAGTCTGAGCTCCTGATACCTGACTGATGGATATTCAGGGTGTTCCCTGCAGTATGCATACCATAAAATATAAGAGGAAAAAATTGCAGATTTAAATTTAAAAATACAATGTTAACACCAAGAACAGCGGCTGGATTTCCTTATGCATGACAGGGGCAAGAATGGCTTCAGCTAAGAAGGGTGGCATTGTCCCAGTTGTGTGTGCCTTACGGTCCTCATCTCTGTTAGAAAGGAAACTGCCTGCCATGGACTGGGGTGCAGAGCTTCTCCAGCTGTCATTTAGGTATATTGCCTGGAGTGACTGTCAGGAAACAGGCACTTAATATGAGGCAATCTGTTGTGTGTTACTGTATTTGGAAGACTTTTTCTAACAACATTTATAGATAGTGAATCTTGAAAACATTAGCTCAGAATTAAGAATGTATAAACAAATAAGCTGTTAAGAAAAACTCAGTAGGAAATTTTTTGTGTATAAATTGTGAGTATGGTAGTACTGTGGCATCAAACTGCAATGGAGATATTTAGAAGAACAGAAATAAAAACAAGCCCAACCTTTGCATCTTCCTGGTGAGGGGGCAGAAATCTAACAGGCAAAAAGTGATTAAATAAAAACAAAATTGGCTGGTCCTTTCTCAAAACTAAGGAGAAAGTAGGAGGGGAAAAATAGTACCTTTAGTAACTAAAATTGGGGTTTAAAAAAGTTTCTCTTCTGATGGTGTCCTTGTCCTTCATGTCTAGAGATTAAGCATGAGCTTTTGAAATACGTAGRCAAGGCAATTGTGTGCTTTTTTTGATAAGCATATCCTGTAGATCTTCAATTACAGTATGGCAGTCAACAGAGAACACCAAATGATGTAGCGTCTCTTGGTTAATAGTATATATAGCATTCAAGATAATAAACAGCAATGCCAGCTGTATTTCTTATCCTAATTCAACCAAATTGGGTCACACTGTTTCTTTTTTCTGTAGGAGCTTTGTAATTTGTACTTCATCTTCCTTCATTTCAATTCACCTCAGATCCTCAGGATCCTCATGAGGACAGCATCAACATAGCATCTGCTCTTTACAAGGGTGAGGTTTTATTTTTTTAAGGCACTGAGTGATGTAACACCTTGATGGTAGGAAAAGGACAGAGGCACTGTGGCTGTGTCACACGGGCAGGACACTGGCAGGCACGAATGGGGGGAATAGCATTCCTCTCATTAACTCCAAATCTGAGAAGCAAGGCAGAGTTCAAGAAGTTTCAGTGTGAGTGTGAATGTCTTGAATAATGAATGGTGGTGTATTAAATTGTTAATACTTTATTTACAAACTCTGACATGAGGTAGTTGGTGTTACTGCTCATGTGGGCTGTTTTCTCATGGCTTACACTCTGATTTTGTCATGCAGTAAAGATGTTTCCTCATGCTTTCTTATTTTTACAGTGTTTTCTATTTCCTTACCTTCCCCTTGATAGACATCTGTAACTTTGTTTTCCTTCTCTCTTTTCTTACCTTGTCATTTAGGTTTGGCTTTGTGAGTTCTGTCGGTGTGCTTGCACTTCCCTTGGGCTTTTCCTTACAGGCCTTTTTGTGGTCTTGCCCTATCCCCCAGTGGTTTAGGAAGTGTCATAAACTCCATTCCTTGGAACGTTTTCAGAGTCCCTCCTACACACATGCATGTTCCCTGCCTAGATGAACTATCTCTATATGAGTCTATATTCGGAGACAGAGTGTGTCTCGAGGATAAATCTGTGTTGGCCGTAGTGCTGCAAATATCAAACAAATCCACAGTTTTATGTGTTAGTATAACTAGGAGAAGAATTTTGCTAATTAGTTAAGAAATGTTTTGGTGTAATTATTAGAAGACTGTGTCATAAGATAGTTAATCCAGTGAATATGCTTATGTGATCTCAGTTTTATTAGATTTGAAATCAAAATACTTAAGCTGTTCTACTCCTGTGAAGGATTATCTTTTTCTGACTGCAATTAGTAGACTTTAATAAGGTGTACTGAAACAGCAAGGCAGGCTCTTCTTGGGTTGGCCAAGGGATGTCTTTTGAGGGGAAATATGTAAGGTTAGTGTTTAACTAAGAGACACTATGGAGAAGAAGTGCTATTCTGCTATTAGCAGAGTGGAAAGTGCATTTAACCCATTACTTGGACTTGGATTCCTGGACTTAATTCACCCTTCGAAAAAGGTGTCCAAGTGATGGATGGCTCCCCTGAGGAATGGCAGCTTGTGCTGTTGCAATCCTCTTATGCCAGCCACCTCAGCCTGAAGCTCTTCTAGAGATTACATGCACTGATTAGCCCCTGGCGTTTTTGCTACCTCTCACCCCACCCCTTACTTGCACATTTAGGTAATGTCCTTTGAAGAAGCACCTTTAAGTCGGACACACTGCTGTTCCCACCTCCAAGAGAAACCTGGGCACCATGGTTCTCTGATTTTGCTCTTGCTTGCTTTYTCAAAGTGCATGTAGTAGTTACAGCATAAAGATCTGTAACTTAAAACCTATATACTAGGTACAGCTTATGGGAGTTGAGGTTCCAATTAGCTATACTTCTGCTCTTTCATGAGTTCTTAAAGAAAGCTGCTTCTTTTGTCAAGATCAAGCAAACAAATAAGGATTTTAATGTTCCTTGCTACACAGAGCCCATGGATCATGAAGGGCCTTTGTTTTGGCATGCTCACTGGAGGTGAAAACTGCTGTTTGAATTTTCTGTGGAGTGTAAAGACTGGTCAGGTCAGCTGGTTTCTCCTGCCTCAGCACCCCCAGGCACTTGTCTCCCAGCAGTCTGCCATAAGAATCCGCTGACTGTGTCTCAGTTCTCCCCACACAGCTGCAAAACCCATTAGAATGTTTTAGTGCTGACAGGCAGAAATGCTGTAAAAATGCAAATTTTCTTCTGCTGAAGGGCAAGATGCCAAGAAATGCTTTTTAAAATGTGTCGCTGCTGAATAAGGGTTTGGGGGAGTTGATGCAGCTGGAATGCAGAGTTTTAATGGGAGAGAAGCTTATACCATCAATAAGATCACTAGTATTTTGGTTCTTTAGTCACTTCAGGACTTTGGCACAGAGTGTTTGCTTTCTGTACTTCTTTTTTTTTTTAACAGAAAATAATGGGCTAAGAGGTGGCGTTCTGCTCTGTTGGTGTACAAAGGAAGGACTGCTTTGTAGGCTCCAAAATGGCACTGTCTGTCTTCACCTGCCTAAACACTATACTTAGAAGCTCTATAGAAAAGCTCAGGATAGAAGGGTCAGCTTTCATTCAGCAGATATTTTAACTTCTTGTGCACACTGATGCTCTGTAGAGCTGTGGCCAAGTGAAATGCAGAGAGTTGTGCCCTTGACTCAGTGGAGTCAGTGGAGTACTGAGCTGAAGAGATTGTTTTGTTTTTTTCTTTAAAAGCAAGAAGATTTAATGAAAATAATGGTGTTTTCTGTTGCAAAAGAAATAGATGGCGAGTGCTTTGTCCAGATTTTGAAACAGGCTCTGACCTTCAATCGGAAAATTTAAAAATTATTTTTCTTTCATCTCTTAGCTGAAATAATACAGTAGCTGCATAACAGTTGATATTCAAGACTGTTTCGAAGGATTTTATTGTCTTCCCTTAACCAGGGCTGAAAAAAATATATTGTGATTATATTTCTACTTTTTCCTACTGTAATAATATATTTCCTATATCAACAATGCAATAATTTCATCCTCTGTTAGTCCTCCTTTGCCTGGTATGGGCTGTTCAGRCATAATGTGCATGATACATTCTCTGAAGTGTGGTCATCTATGTTGAGCCTATATTTTATTTGTGTTGCTGTATTTCATCTTAGCTTTCAGTTTTACATCAGATGATACACAACGAGGACAGGTAGGATTAGCCCTTTGCAGTTCTGCAAGTTACTTTCTCTGAGGACTGTCGCTACCATCTTCAGAATGTTTTACACAAGTATAAATAGCAAGCCAAAATAATATGTCTTTTCTAGGTACTTTCTCATAACACTACTGAAGGGCATACTGAGTGTTTCATGAGCACTGCTTGAATCAGCAGTATCAAGAAACAGTMGCTCTTTGTAGTAAAGTTTCCGTAGTGATCTCAACAGTATACAAGTATGGAATTAATACATATACTTTAATATTGTCTAATTTTAGTCCGAGCAGCCAGGAAAGGGACATACAAATGTATTTAAAGATCCTCACAACTTATTCTGAGAAGAATCTGGGTCACACGGAGCTGTGTGCAGTGTTCAATGCAATGTGTGAAAGCCCCTTTAATAGGAGCAAAATATAAAGAAGGCAGCAGAAATCGTACCCTCCCACAGGGGAATGAAGCCTAAAAATTTCAGTGGGACATTTAACACTGTTTGAGAGACTCAGTGGCGTTGGCACAAATGTACCCTGAAGGTGTGCACAAAATACAAAGGAGTAGGTTCACTTTTTGAGACCTCAGCAACTACAGACTTTGGTTTTTTTTTGTAATCCTGTGGTAATCAAAGGCCTATCAGCTGGATAATCTGTCTCTGTACCAAGCTTGTGGATCCTCAAGCTATATGTGAGATACCATACTGCAAGATAAAGTGGTTATCAGTGGAGCTGACTGAAGATTAGTTAGCTGTATTATGGTATTAAAGATGTATGTATTATCTTAGTTATTGCCCTGAGATATTTGTGAAATATTTGTGTTATAATAAAAAATACATTTCTCTTAGTTTTCTACTTGCCCTAATTATATTAACCTATTATGCTATTAGATAACTAACCCATGTGTAGCAATTCTAAGAAAGAGTTAGTTGTAGATTCTTTACTGAAAACTTAGATTTTATTTGTTTCTATTGTATCTTTCATCTGGAAATAAACTGGAACCATGACGTGTAGAGTCTCAACTCACAAATTCTGACTTTGTTGTTTCCAGTTATAATGAAGATGAGTTTAGTTGAAAAATCCACTAAAGTTAATAAAAGCTTTGAATCAAGTTCATAAATTTATCCACAAACTATAAAAGGTTTGCTCTGAATTTCTTTGGGAGGTACAACATAGATGTGGTGTTTAATCAGTAGCAAAGATCAAAGAGCAAACACTCATTTTCTAAATGCTACCATTTATTTAAAACTAGCTTATTCCATATTGGAAATAGGTGGCCTTCATAACAATCAGTTCTTTGTTGCATCTTCTCTCTCCCTTTCCTTTGCTCTGCAGCTCCGGCAATCCATCATGATGATGGTATGTAACTTTTTTTTCCCTCTTCAGGTTTCAGGTAATACGAATTCATTGAACTCATACTGTTACTAATAATGTGGCAATGAAGAGGGACATTTGTTTGACGTTATTTCAAGCTTAATGGACTCCCTACGCCTCCCACCATCTAGCGAGGCAAGAACGCTGATTGGCCTTTTATTAATAATCACTGTAGTGTGGGACACTCTTCCTAGACATTAATGACAGGTTAGGAGTAGAAGACAGCTGGACGTACAGTGAAAAACATCTAACCTTTGGTTGTTGTTCCTCAATCCCTAGGAAATATTCTATGTTTGTCTTTGTTCAAGGTCAAAAGTAGTAGCAAAACTTTGAGTACCCTTATCCATGACTTTTTTTTTTTCTTGAGTACGTGTGGTCAATATTGTCCCATTGTTCAGTGCCAATGATTTAGAAAGCTAATGCATGCTAGAAGGTCATCACATTGCATGCACAGTGGCCAGCCTTGAAATTGTTTGTGCAGAATACCTTCTCGCATGAGACATAGCGTAAACGAATATTGCCCATCTCTCCATCAGAAAGAGGAAAAGATGAAAGGATCTTTGCTTATTTTCTGAGGAGTGTATTTCCAGCAGGGTTTTTTTTTAACTTTTTTTTTTTTAAATCCATGAAGACTCTTTTCTGTTAAGCAGCTGCAAGTTAACAGTTTTAAAGGCAAGGCACTGCCCACCCCACTTTGGCTTGGTGTGGTGTTGGCCCTATATTGGTATTGCATGCAAATGGAAAGGACAGTAATGAACAAGAGCGAAGCATGGAGTAACTGAATTTTCTATCACAGTACTAAGTGAAGCAATCATCATTGTTTATGTCCCTCTTGAGCCTTTTAATTTTACTGTCAGGCATTTTGCTGATTTGCAAAACTATTGTCATCTCTTTCTTAAAGTGCTTCTCAAAACTCCCCCCTGTAGTGTGCCATGTGCATGAGGGCAGCGCGGCGGTAGCCGGGCAAATGAACTGTGATTGCTATTCGGACAGGAAAGAGTTGGGGCACCCTGTCTCCATTTGCACCCTCTGGCTGCTTATTTCATGTCTCTGAGTGTCTCTGTTGGACTATTGCTACCTCTCTGAGCCAGGAATTACCATGTTTGAATAATATTTAGTGCAGTAACTACTGAGTTGAAAATTGAAAACAGTGCTACAAGGCTATACTGGAACACAGTTTCCACTTGGTCACCTGGTGACTGCTTGGTCTCTCTCATTTGGAGAGAGACTTTACCTCACAAATTACTTCCAAATTAGTGTAAGACCCCTACATAACAAAGTGTTTTGATTGTTTGAAGAGTTAACATGTTAAATTTACATCTTTTTTTTTTCCAAATTTACCTCATTTTAAATACTTAGCTTTTTTTTTCTATAATATGACAGTGAAAACAAGATTTTTAGTAACAACGTTTATCTCATTAAGAACAAAGTTCAGTTTAATCTAAAATGTATTTGGTATGCAAAGCATTTGTAATAAACTATAGACTGCTTGGAAGTCTGTATTTTGCCATGGCGCTAAAGGAGCATGTCAGTAACACAAATGATCCCATTTCAGTAACCATTCACTGTGTATTTAAAAAACATGTCCCATTTCCAGTGAAAAAGAACCAATTCGAAGCAATAGAAAGCATTTTCAAGCTGGTAAAATCTTACTATGAATTTGAAGACAACACTGGAAAAAGTGATTTTTTTATTACAAATACCATTATTTGTGTATGGCTACTAAATAGAAGCAAAACATTTCTGCTAATACTTAGCAATATTTTGCTAAAAACTTACAGAAATTTTCTTATCTTTACTGAAGTGGGTTCATTCATGTTCTTATTGCTCCTTGTAGTGCAACAGAAAGCTCAAATTTCAAGCAGTCAATAATTTGACTAGTAAATTCTTGGGGTTTGTATAAGAAAGTGCTTTGTGCATGTGGTTTCTGGGTTTGGGGCTTTGATGGTTTATGGTAGAATAGTTGATGTCTTCTACCTACAACAATTCCTTTATTTTTAAAAAGAATTATTTCCCTCTGGAATGTTTGGAAAGGAAGGCACCGAAAAACCCTAGGTCAGTCAGTCAACCAAGTGCAGCCCAATACAGGTTTGTCATCTCACCAACTACAGAATTAAATTATGTGAAATTTGAAAAGAAAACAAAAATCCCCATTGCTTAACTTGTACAGAGCTGCTTGTTTCAGGGAGTGGGCAGGTGGAGGAGTTTTCAGTGTATATTATTATGTCAACAAAGCTTCTTAGTGTTTTTAAAAAATTATTTAAAAATTTAATGTGTTATGATTTTTTTTTTTACACCAAGTGACTTTATTGTTCCAATCTTTATTTTAGCTGTTTGTTGTCTTTTAATTATTTGACTTATAATAGAGAGTTTGCAATCACAGAAAGTGTTTGATTTTCATAAAYGGTCCCACCCTCATCAGGCAGTCTATTTATGTGCTGAGAAGTGCATTTTTTCAGCTTTCGTATGCTTTAAAGCGGAAGTAATTTCTTTTTCATGAGATCATATTGTTATCTCTCACTGATGTATTTTATAACTATGCTATAATTATAAATTATGTGGCTATTGCTTCTTGTTTTCAGTAACTGAAATGAGAGAATATAATCATGGGTAAACTTTTCATGTTCCCATGTTTTAACAGAGATGGATTTACACTAGAGATGTGATTCTTGTGTATTCCAGTATTCCAGTTCACAGACTCTAGGACTGGAAACTTGACTTGAACTTACCTTTAAATTATAAGATGTGAAAGATACATTGTTATTTTAAATAGCAAATGTATGACTTCTTCCACCAAAGCTCTCAAAATTATAATTACAATGCAATTATTAAATACTGAATTAAAATTCAGCAGTAATGAATGAGATAAGGAAGAGGGACTGTCTAGAAGAATACATAGAGTGCATAAATGTAAAATAGTGTTATGAACTTGCAGTTGATACTGAAAGCGACTATTTTACATTGGGAGCAGGGGAAGAATTCCTTAAAATGTAAAAACAGAATAAATAAATAAATAAAAAAAAGACTTTTAMATTTTTTTCATTTCATTTTAATTTGCCACCAATGCTGCACCTCACTTCTGTTACTTAATTTCTTCTTGGTTCATATATTTAAAAAAAACTCAAAAACCCCCAAATAATATGCTAAGCAATATTTGGAATTTATTTTATTAAATGGTATAAAATCTTGCTTTAGCTTCGTGCCAGAGGCCTAAAGAAAATCTTGCTAAGCACACTACATTTTCTTTGCATCAAAGGGTAAAATTATTGGGCTTTCTTTTAATATTGGCAAACAAGTAATGAATTATATACATAGCAAAAATAATTTTAAATTG
Organism: Oceanodroma leucorhoa; assembly: GCA_030449065.1. Taxonomy (NCBI): domain Eukaryota; kingdom Metazoa; phylum Chordata; class Aves; order Procellariiformes; genus Oceanodroma; species Oceanodroma leucorhoa. Next base: position 361,330 of record JASVER010000133.1, on the reverse strand, counting down.
TCTCTATTTATTCTGTTTATTCTGAGGTTGTGTAATATTATGTTATACTCTTAAGTCTTATGTTTGCTACAACACAGATGTGCTGATGTGCTGTTCCATTTTGCGGTATCGCTATGGGTTTACTTACTGAGAATTTGAGCAAGTTTAGGGATGTTCAGTGTCTGTGCCAGGCTGTTATGGTCCTGTCCTGTGATTGCCAGGCAGTTGTGTCTAGAAGACACAAGATGACTTTCATGTCACTTAAGACCATCAGTGTTTTCTTTTGTCTTGTTTTGTTTTCCTGGAGTGTATTTGCTATTGAAAGAGTGCTATTTATTTTTTAAAGCAGTTTTTGGACAAAATGTGCCCCACTGTATCAAACTGTTCACTTTACTCTTATCTTGAGTCTGCATCTCGTATTTCTCTGCTTTCAGCTTGTTTACATTGACACTGCAGAGAAGGGAATAACAGGGATAAGCCAAATCCATTTCCAAGTATCAGTACCTAAAAGGTCTGTCCTAAACTTGAAAGCTTGAATGTACCATGGCAATTAGGAACGCACCTCTGGCCTCCTATGCATTGCTCACATACCTTCTGCCTGTTTGGGTTGTGGGGTTTTTTTTGGGGGGTGGAAGGGTGATGGGTGGTGTTTGTCTTAGGTCTGTCCTGCTTGCCTTGCTTTTTCTTTTGTCAGAATTTATCATTCAGTAGTTTTGTTTTCATTTATGCTCTTGAATAGACATACTACTTAATGAACCCTTTTGAATTTCATATTTACTTTCAGTTTGTTCTACCAGGGATCAGACTAGTTTCCCAAAGATTTAGTTGTTTTCCAGACATGCAATTTGTAGATTGATACTTATTTTATTGTTTACATTTGTAGAGTGTAAAAAAAACCCTTGCTGTTATAAACAGGCTTTTTATAAAAGTTGTATTTTTCTAATTGTATTTGAGCTAGTGGGAAATAAAACAGCAATTTTATTTGTCCAGTTAGTATTTGAAGCTGGACAGTAGGAAATGAATGTAGAGAACATAAAATAAGAATGATGTAAATTGTTTACCTCTGTGTTCTCTAAATCACAGTAATGGCTGTGTTGTTATCCAAGTAAAGTGCATTTTTTTTGTCCAGGATAGATTTCCAGAGTGAACTTCCCAAAACCTAGATAATAATAGCAGTGAGGATGTGCCAGCGTAAACTCTTGAAGTTGGATCTGTGACTTAAGGTATATTTGGAGGACTGTCAGCAGAGATCTGAGGGATTAAGGAAAACCAGGAAAGGAAGTTATGTTGCAACGTATTTTGGGAGGAAAGGCAAATGCATTAATTGGCAAAGAGATGCTAACTTCATACTTGAAAGACTTCTTTTAGGAATGCATTGTAAGGTAAATAACATATTGACAAGTATTCATCATAAAAATTGTGATGAATTGACTCAGAAAACAGCTTAATAAAGAGAGGGCTAATAAAATGGAAACTGTCCTGGCAAAAGAGTATGTAAATGATTTATTTCTCATCTGTTCAGTACTCAGAAGAACAGGGAGAATCTTATTTACCAAAGACTTGATCTTGATCCTTTGAAAGAAATTAGTGAAATTTTGTTAAAACTTCCCCAGGCACAGGAGTAAGTCCTGTCCTAAACAACTATTTTAGCTAAATTAGAAGAAACTCTTTCAGTCTTGGTTTTGCACTTGGTTACTCCTGTGGCCAAGAAGTTCTTCATCATGTAATTATGCTACAATTAGAACAGACCAGACAGTATGCTTATGTTGTCATATCAGCATCATGTTGTTTTTAAAATTATTTTGAGAACTCTAAATTGCTTGTGATGGTTCTGTCCTTTCACTTTGTCTTATTTTAACTTCTACTGGAAAAGGTCTCCTTTGAAAAATCATGGCTAGATAGACCAAATTGCACCTTGTGTACTGAAATATAAATTAAGCAGAATTTGGGAGCTGAAGTCCATAATTTTTTTTTTTAAATCTATTGAAAGTAAAAAATTTACCCCAATAAAAAATCCACCAACCAGGCAAGGTTTCTCCTACTCTGCATTTCTAACACTGCTACCTTTTTAACAGAGTTTCCCATCTTGTCCTTCAGCAAATTTGGGATTCACAATTAAAATGTTCCTGGGAAATTAAAATTATCTGGAGATATGCTCAGACCGAACCAAGCAGAGCTCACACCACTTAGCTTATAACCATGCCAGGCAAGGAGGTTGGTGCCTGCCTATATAGAGTGAGCAGTAGGTGGAAAGCAGAAGAGCTGACCTATAAGCTTTTCTTTTCATCTTCCCTTTCAGAAGAGTATCTTAATCACCATATGACGGACAAGACCGGGTATATGTTTTGTAGCATGTTTTGTGCTGTCTGTGAAAACTGTGAATAGGAAACAATGCAAAGTTCATAGGGCCCATAGAATGAGCAACTGTGTAAAGAGAAAGCGTGTAAGGTTTGGTTTTTTTTTTGTGCGTGTCCACTGATGAGGGTACTCACAGTGGATCATGGCCCTTACAGCAGATATTAAAGAGCCTTGGGTGGCTTTTTTATACAGTACTTTTGATCATCAAGAACCATTTAAACTTGACTGTTAAAAATGTTCACTTGCAATTTTCATTCCTTGCAAATTAAAACGTTTGTGATTCATCTACATACTAATTATTAGGGTTTTTTTAATATGCATAAACTCATGAGACACAAAAAAAATTGCTGGGCCAGAATTGACTGAAGTTGAGTATTAATGAGATCAAACAGACAGTTAATGGATTTGAGAAGTGAACTACTGTAGAATCCCTTATGGGTTTTTTGGAGGTTATTTAAAATGATTAAGTCAGAGCCAACTGAACTGTTAGGAATTTTGTTATTCACTTTAGGGAGGCCAGTGTTTAGTTTGTTTTGCTTCACCACAGTCCACCATCAGCCTCCTCAGATGAGGGACACATGGAGATCCATGGAAGTGTACAGTTTCCATAAACAATTGGCCTGCACCTGTGAGGGCAAGAGGAAACCCATCAATTCTGCGAGAAGCCTTTGCTTGCCAGTGGACAAATAGGAGAGACAGAGAGCTGGTATTTTGTTACTGCCTTTTCCTCTCCCATCACCATTAATATAAACCTTTTCAGAGTCTCTTGTCCTCTGTAGCTTTGTCCCCATTTCTGTCTTTGGAGCATCAGTAGTGGGGGCTTTGTTTGGAAGATGCTGTGCAGCTCCTCAATTGCTTTTGTTATTTATTGGGAATCACTGGGCCCAAGGGACAGAGACACTTGAAGACTTTGTCCTGCCATAGCATGTCCATTGATAGGCTTAGTTTGATTAAAGAGAAATAGGACATAGCCATTCTTCTTTCAGGAGAGACTTTTTAAAAAACATTTATAATCAGTTATAACTAAAGTACCAGTTCACAGAAACAAACTCCTCTGCTCCTTCTCATCCCTGAGGTTYCTCTGATGTTGGGAACAGAGGAGATATGAAATCTTCAGATCAATATCCTCTTTTCAAAACATCTTCCTCCTTCTGTAATGGTAGACCAGAGGAGGGGTTTTGAAAGATTGTGTGATAAGATGGGGGGAGTCTACTCTGAATTGTAGGTTATTTGTTGAGGGTCCAGGTGCTTCTACTAGAAAGGGTTAGGAACAATAAATTAATCCAGTTATAGCCTGTTGGTTTTTTGTCCTTGCATCTAGCTATCTTTACATAGTGCTGATAAGGTCTGTAATATATCATTGTCCAGGATATCTTAGATGGTGCACAAAAACATGAGATGACACAATCTGTACCCTAAAGAACTTAGTCTTGAATTTGTAAGGAAGTTAGATGTAATAAGCTTTCATTATATCTCTAAAATAGCCACCAGAGGAATTATGCTAGAGTGTGTGGAACTCCTGAGAAGATTGRCATGAAGCAAAGCAATTCCTATCTCAAAATATTGCTGAGTTTTCATCAGACGTTTCTATCCTGCAGTGGGAAAATAAAATTTCAGCAATGGAGACCTGTCAATTCTTATTCTTTTAGTAAGCCTGGGTAAATTATTTACCATAAGATGCTACAGGACGTGGTTTATGATAAGTATTAGAAACAGAGTAAGAAAAGAATGGGTGGTAGTTTAGCCTATATGGGTACTGCAGGCAATGAACTTACCTTTACTTATGTTAACTGAGAAAGTATAGGTCCAGAAAATACTGGAGATGGGAAAATGAAATCATTTTGATTTTTTTCATAGGGAAAAGGAGTAGCCTGAGTAATGAGTAACCAATAAACATTTTTTTTCCTTTTTTGGATCCAGATAAGATGGCTTCATATCCAATTACTTTGTATAAATTAAGATAATAGAACATTTTGTGTTTCTCTGTCCTTGAACCTATTTTCGCATAGAGATTTCCAGCTGCAAATGTCCAAGCCCTTTTATAAGCACAGCTGCTGAACTGGAGTACATTAGGGAATATTTTTGCTTTACTAGTTAGTGTTCCTATTGAAGTTTCTTTGAAATAAGTTTTACTTTTGGTTTTACCAAAAGTATCTACCTTTCTTGTTGTTTTCATTCTATAATATTTTAATTAATCATTTCCATATATCTCATTCACTGTAGCAAGTGAGTTTTCCACATCCCATCTGTATTGCCTTTTTTTTTTTAATATACTCATTATTTTGTATGATTAAGTCAAGTAAAATTCTTTTCATCTGTTGTGATGGAAGCCTGGTCTCTTTGGGATAGGTTACTTGAAGTTTTATGCTTCCCTGTGGTTGTAACTTAACAGATCCTCTACATAATTTTTTTTTTTTTTTTTTTTATCCCAGCCTGTAAATTTGACTTCATTGTTATATAATGTTTTAGCACAGAGATGTTGGAAAGAGGGATAAAAATTTCCCTTGATTTTGTAAAAGATAGGTTGTATCAGACTAATATATTCCAGTGATAAGGTAATTGAGTACTTTAACAAGGTAAGACAGTGGATCTACTCTGTATCAATCTGAGCAAACCATTTGGTGGATGAGAAATTGCCACAAGGAAGTCAACAGTGGGTACTGTAAAATCATGAACAGGGAGGGCACAGCAGTGTTTTTCAAGAATCGGTGATCCTCAAGATCAATACCATTTAATATTTTAACTGGTGTATTCTGTGCTCAAAAACTAGTTTGAGAAATATTGTCAATGTTAGGAAGAACCTGGTAATTCTGCAAAAGAATTGGGTAATATCATAGAAGACAAGAGATGATCTTATGGTCTGGAGTTACAGAAAAGTTACTTAATACTGCAAAGCGCAAAAATCATTCATTTGCAGATGAAAAGCAAGAATGAAGAACTGGAAGAGCCTCAGTACTAGGGCAGGGCATTTTACTTTATTATTGACATAGGCAATTTGACTTTTAATAGGCTAGGATGAAATGAAAAGGTTTATCGGATTTCTCAGGTTGCTGTTCATTTGAAATGGGTGTAAAATATCACTAGCCTTTACCATAGACTCTTTATTCCTAAAGTTAAAATTTTGTTTTTCCTTTACACCAGTTTTCTTGTTGCCTTTAAAGAAGTTTCATGTTGTAGGAACATTTCATTTGTTAAATGACAATTTTATGTCATTTAAGGAAATGGCACTGTGCTTTTGTCACCTATTCAGAGATAAGGTGTGCAACCAGGAAATCTCTTCAAGGATTGTAGTTTGCAAATCCTACAGTTGTAAATAGCAAAATAATCTTGAAAGTTGTTGGGATGGACCATGTTTGATGTTAGGTAGCAACAAATAACCAGACAACACTGATCTCCCTTATATAAAGACATGAAACCTTTTGTATTTGTGACTTATTGAGAAGCTGTTTCTTCTGTTTACTTCAGCTCAGGCTTTTGTTAGTGTCATTGTTACCTCATCAGGGAAGCGCATGAACTGGGTGAAATACCAGCTGTTCTGTTGGGTTCAGAGAGTTGTGATCATCAGTACCAATTCAGTGTGGGCAAATGTGAAGTCTTGCACCGGGGTTGGAATAACCCTGTGCAAGTGGTTAGAAGGCAGCTTTGCAGAAAAGGATCTGCGGTTCTTGGTAGACAGCAAGCTTGAATATGAATCAGAGGAGGGCAACTGCATTCTGGGCTTTATCAGCAAGAGTGTGGCCAGCAGGGCGAGAGAAGTTATCCTTCCCATCTGTTCAGCACCTATGAGACTACATTTGGAGTACTGTGTCCAGTTTGGAGTCCTCCAATACCAGAAGGATACTGACACACTAGGGCATATCTAGTGAAGGTTCACTAGAATGGTTAGGGGACTCAAGTGCACAAAGTACAAGCAGAGGCCGAGAGAACTGTTTAGCCTGGAGAAGAGAAGGAGAGATCTTAGTGCTGTCTACAACTACCTCATGGGTGGTTATAGAGACAACAGAACTTGAGGGTGCGCAGTGATAGGGCAAGAGGCAACAGATACAAATTGCAGCACAGAAAATTCCAAGTAGATGGGTTGGGGTTTTGGGTTTTTTTTTCATTGTAAGAGTGGTCAGATATCAAAACAGGCACCCAGAGAGGGTTGTGTACTCTCCGTTCTTGGGGAAATTCAACACTTTACCAGACAAAGTGCTGAGCAACCTGATCTAAGTGGACCTGTTTTGAGCAGGAGGTTAGACTAGACTAGATGACTTCCAGGGGTATCTTCCAGTCTGAATTATTTGACGATACTGTCTGCTGTTTTGTTTGCTGGAATGACAGTTGGAGCTCTTTATTCCCTTCTGCAATGGTGTTCTTCCTTATAGTTATGTGAGCGTTTTATGTCCACTTCTCGGAGGGGTGTCTGCCTTCCCTAGGATTCAGTATGACATTGGTGATTCTTCATTCTGGCAATCTCTAATATCTTTGCTAAAGGTTAATTCTGTGTCTTTCAGTAGAATTTTTTCAAGTTTTTTTACTGCAGATCTCAATCGTGATACAATTTCTTATCAGGGACTGGGTTAACGCTTCAAAATTGCTCTTTGCAGACTTTCTGTATTTTCACCTTCTTTGTCCTCTCTGCTTCACAACATTTCTCATGTTTCATATTTCATGGAGTTTATCAATCCTAAGGTTCTGTGGTTAGTCTGTTCTTGGATTAGTTGAAAATAATAATAAAGCATTCTCAGAAGCAGCTTTGAGAGAAATAAAGCTCCTTCAACTGTCGGCTGTTTTGTTGGAACGTGTGGCTTACAGTTTTAGAAAAGGGTTGTAAAAAGATTTTTCTTATGTCTGTTACACATCTCAGCAGTCATCTGGCTTTTAATTGGTCTGTTTCTTTAGTCTTGGTATCTTTTCACTTTRTTTTACTCTTTGAACTTCACAAATAACAGCAGTCATGCAGAAGCAGGGAATAGCAGAGGTCTGGTTTAGTCGGTTTTCTGACTTTAATATGTGAATAAAATAACAGCTGACTGTAGAGCCTCCTAAAGATATATTTCCCCACAGACATCATTAGAATTAGATTTGAACAAGAAAATATATGATCTGAAGGCAGAAAATAAATATAAGTGATCCAAAAATGCCCTTTCCTCAGACTGAGAATGGGAAAACCCTTTTTCAAATTCGTGAGGTTATAATGGCTCTTAAATATGTCTTTTGGGTTCTCATGGGGATATACGTACCATTTTGATTAGCAGTTTGATTTTAGTCACTCTTAGGCAGTAGTCCAAATGTAATTTAACTAGATTTTCCATCTTTATACTGTTTAAGGGAAGCAATTCCTTAGGCAAACAGTAATAAAAGAAGACAGAATTGCTTAGAGATAGATGCAATATTATTTACATCAGGCAAGATGCAACCACAAGTGCAAAGGAAGTATTAATGCCATTTTGAAAGACATTGATAAGTTTTAATCTGGTATACTATGTGTAACTGACCATCAGTAATCAAGAAGGTTGAACTCATGCTGAGTAGGAGGAGGTTCTGGGAATGAAGAGTCTATTTAACAAAAAAGACACTAAAGGCACTTGGCTCTGCAGGATGAAAGCTGAGAAAGGGAAATTATTGTTGCCCATAAAAATATCACAGGAGAGAGAAATTCCAGGGTGGGATCTGGGTTACTGGGGATAAAGGATAGAGCAGGTAAAAGGATATCAAGTGAAGCAGGTTTCTGCCTATGAAAGCCGCAAGATAAAAAACGCCCCAGTATGACAAATGGTGGTAAAACCCCCTCCTTGTTCTAATATCTTTTCCTCATCTGGATAATTTAAGAATAAAAGCATATGAAACATCACCTGAAGTAGCAAGGACAGGAACTTGATCACCCAGGAAACCGTTTCCATTTGAGTTTGGAACTTCTGCTTAAGTTCCTACACGCTTTCCATGGCTTACTGTGTTACTATGTAAGCTGCTTGTAGATAGGGTAACCACATTTTTAAATCAATATATCTGGTCTTCTATTTACTGCAGCTAAAGGTAAGTGTAGCAGAATTTCAAAGAATTATCATTAGAAATAGTAATTAGAAGTCTTAGCTGTTACTTCTGTGCTTCTTGTTATTGGGAAGCTGCCAAGATATCCATAAACCCCCTTAAAACAAAACAAAACAAAACAAAAAACCACACACACAAAAAAAGGCAAAACAAGAAACCCCATACAAAACAGTAAGCCCAATTAGACTTGCCTCATGCCTCTGATGTAAAGAATGATGACAATTTAGACAGCAGTACTTAAAAGTCTGTCCCTCGATATTGTATACTGTCAGTGGAGATTTTCAGAGGCCCATGCTGCTACTTCCTAATGCAGTAATTCCTAGGAATTTACCATAGATGGATCCCACTGTGTTTGACACTACTGTTAGAGTAACAAGAAGTCCCACTAATGAGGAGCTTTCAGTCTACCTAGACAAGTCAGATATGGTGGAGGAACAGGACAGAATGCACAGAACTCTGTCTTGCAGATTTAATAACAATACTGTGTTTTCTGCCAATGAAGTCATTTGGAAGAGATTTAATGAGTAGAAGACTAAGTAGGAGGAGTAAAACAAAAGCAAAAGAGGTCATCTAGGATGTAATACACAGAAGAGGGAGGCAAGGGGAGGAGGAGCCAGGGGAATGGAAGAGTTCAAATTAGAGAAAAGATGGTGAAGAAAGAAAAGATGGCACATGGTTGGAGCAAGCTGTTCTGATGCAGGGAATGCCCAGGACAAAATACAGGAGTCAGCCTATTGTCTTTAGAAAGCTTAATGATCCCCACAAAAGGACCTTGCTGACTCCACTCTCTGGCTTCTTCGTAGCATTTCTTTTCTCAAGAGCAAGGAGAAAGAAAATCTCCCAAGAATGAACAGTTCATTCAAAATGATGCATGCACTTACCAGCAAAGTTTAAGTTTCATTGTATAAAACATCATCAAAATGAAGGGTAACTGTGAGACAAATTCTCTTTGTTCTCTGTCACAAAGTGCTCCACAATGAGCTGGAGTGAATGAATGAGCATCTGGAAAAAAATGAGAGAGGGAAATGATGAGAAATAAGGGAAGGAAAGAATGAAGTTGTGGTAGTCATAGAGAAGCTTTGATGGGAGAAACTTGTTATGCCTCCTGAAGTTTGGCAGAGTGGATGTGAGCTCTTGGAGTGCTGTTGTGACCCCAAATAAATTTCAGTCTTATGCAAACGTTGATATGGCATCATTTTTCATTGGTGTATTTTTTTAATAAGATCACAATGGAAGCTGTTTTCCCTCTGTTGTCTTTAAACACTATTGTGAAATCACAGTCCAAAAGGAAGTTACTCTGGCATGTGATAAAGGTGCTGAAAAGTTTTGTATCATGTTTTAGACATGATGAGGACAGAGGCATGTCACTGCCAAATTTTAGAGCTTCTTGTCATGGCTCGTCATACCCTAATAATAGCCTAATGGAAGTGTCTTAAAGAAAGCCCAAATATATCTGAGGAACAGATGGCAACTTCCATTCTTAGTCTCTGTCCATTAAATAGATTTCACACATATCCCCAAGGCTTATATCTGTTGTGTATAAAGACAGTCATGAGCAGAACACTGCAATGTTTGACCTCTGTATTCTTGTGCCTTCTTGTATGTGAAATTCAGCTAGTGTACTCTGAAATGAATGACGATTAGTGTCTAGAGATACTGTTGCTTTGACATAAAAGTGTCTCAGTGTTTCATTTGAGAAAATTTTTTGAGTATTTCAAACAAGTGGTTGTTCAGTGAAATACTTGAACTCTAAGGAATTTGTTTCTGATCAAAATATAGGAATTATCCCATTAAAAAAGGGTGCAAATCAAAGTTCTGACAGCAAGGAAAGAATTGCAAGAATCTAGAAATGTGGAGTATGATGCCTTTTCTATTGATTATGAATTTTGAAATGTCAGCTCCCATCAGAACGTGGGGAGAGTCAGATGACTGCTGTGCCGATTTGGTTCAAATAATGCCTTTTTGACATCTCTAGTGGCCTTATCAAACAAATCCAGGCACATTTTTGCATTATGTTGAATAGTAAATGTGTTTATCTGAGTGCTGAACTTTCAGGTTAGTACGAAAGTTGTGGTATGTTTCAGTTCTGATTATTATTTAGACAGCATAGGAGGACTTCAAGAGCTGCTGACACAGGCTGGATTTAGATATTGATGATCTGGTGCTCATCAGTTCTTGCAAGATTTCACCTGAAGTGAAATGATTAAATAAGACTCTTGAATGTTTCTTAAAATGAAACTTTGTTCTGTCTCTTGGAAACTCAAATGTAGGTGTCACCGTTGCAGCCCTTCCCTCTAGCAAATAATTCTTCACTCGTGGAATAAGGCACTATCAGGGATTAAGATGGGAAAGCTGGGACCATAAAGCATAGGATTTTCACTATGATAGTGTGTTGGTTTTCTGGTCAAACCAGCCTTAATTAAGTCTGTGGTTAATCTACTGTTAACTTCTGGTATTAAGTTGGGTTCTTTTCTCTTCGTGGGCCAAATTCATATACAAAATTGATATTAGGAGTAGCACAAGACCTCTATCATATAGATTTTAATTTTATTATGTTTTTACACTTGCCTTTATTAAACGTAGGTATGTTCAATTCAGTTTGATGGCTTGGCTGCTCAGCTTGATACTGTATTTTTCCTTAGCTGGTGTTGATAAACTTCTTGTCCCAATCAGAAACCATGAGATATTTATAATTATTTCTATAATTATTCCATAAAACTTGTATCTGTTCTGACATACTAGGATTTTATCTGTTTGATCCGTATGTATATAAATGGTTGCAGAAGGTGTAAAAAAGAGGAGAAATTGTTCTGAGAAATTAGGAATTGTGACTATACTGGGCTTTATTGTAGGATTGTGAAGCAGAAAGTTACAGTAAAATGTTTTCGTTTTGTTTACACTCAATGTTTACATTTAATTCTGGAAGAATTAGGTTTGTATGTCCAGGACCTGTGAAATATTGTTGCTGAATTGCTGAGAAATGCCACATTGAATTCTAGAGGACCAAACTCCACATCCTATCTGTTCAGTAAATTAACAGTCATTTAAAGTCAATTCAGTAAATTAAAGATTTCTTTGGTCCACTGCATTCGTATGATGTTAATTCTACCTGGTGGAGAGAGACTTCAGGGTCTCAGCTGATGAAACCTGTCAGTGATTGCTAGTTCTCAGCTTTATTTGGCTTGCTTATGACTGGACTTTAATAATCAGTTACATTAATTTTCTTTTGAAAGAATAAAAAAAAAAATCTAAGTTATCTAGGTCTTTTTCAACAGGTGTGCTAATGTTGTGTTTTGGGCTTAGCATGACAGAGCTATAAACCTAAAGCAAAGCACCTGAAGCAAAACCACATGCTATTTTTATTCCAGAAGGGTCTTTACACATATTTTGTCTGTCCCCTTTAATTGCATTCTAAAGATTTTTTTCTTCTTTTATGAGGGATTTACTATTGAGCCTTAATGATGCTAAATAGTTTTATACGATGGAATCAACGACCTTCATTTCAGCATCCTATTTATGGAGCAAGGGGCAGTTGATAAAGGACTATTTTGGTATGACCCTGGATATGTAATAGTGGAGGGAAAAGATCAGTATTGAGCTGGACTGACCTGCATAATTCAAGAAAATGCCTAAGTCTGCATCAAGCATATGAGAAATCCTAAGAAAATCAATAAGGCTACTTAAGGGCTCAATGCACTTCACTTACATGTTTTTTTGAACTGAGGCAAATATCAGTCATCTCAGTACAAACAAGTGAAAATCTTTAATGTTTGCTATTTATTCTTTCTTGTGTTTCTCTTTCTTCCCCATGTCTGTGCTCCTTTTTTATTTGGTACGACTGCTATCTTAGTTCCAGTATTAAAATGGTCATGGCAGGCTAGACTGAATTTCTGACTAAGCTTCAGACTTGCTTTGGCACAGGGGAAATACTGTCTCCAGAAGGTTGAAGTGACATTGTAAAACATCTGGCCAATTCTTTCCCTCTGTTGGATGCAGTTTTGCCTTTGAGCACTGAAAGTTGCATCTGAAATACGACAGTGTAAATTTCATTTTATCACCTAAAATGCGTTCAATTAGAAATCATTCACAGGTTTAAATCTTAGATGACTTGTGGTTTTGTGTAGTGGGTCCTTCTTTTGAAACTTATGTGTCTATGGTATGTTACAACACAAATATTGTGTTGCTCATCACTTGAGGGAAGTTGAAACAGTAGGATTTTGTTGTTGGTACATTCTTTCTGAAGATGATGGTATGAGAGGGAGGGAGTCATCTTTTTCTTTCATAACAATCCATAGGGCAGTCCAAAGAGAAGAGATATTCCTGGAGTTATTCTAGTTATTTATTCTATAGGCCCAGAGAATTGAGTCTAATCTTTGGTAAAACCCAATATTGTTCCACTGACATAACTGCTGACTGAAATTCTTATTTTTTATATTGTACCAACCAAGAATCTGGCACATAAAATCTGCCAAGCTTGATGAATGCATTGTGCATGTCTGCATGCTATATTTGGCTTGTAGACATCATAGTGAGTGGGCACAAAAGCAATTATGTGGGAATAGCAATAACAAAGTRATCTCCAAGTTGATTGTGGAAAATATAAAAAGGCCTAAGTGTTGAGGAGTTAAAATATGTGTTGGTATATAGTTAGCATACTTCAATTGCTTCTGTGGACCGATAAGAAAAATTGAAAGGAGACTAAGTGCAAAGAAGGGGCAGACATAGAAGGGGAAAACTGAAAGGCAACTTTTAATTTTAGGCATTAGATGAAGTGCTTAAGGCTGGAGTTCAGTGAACACTTGAATTTGGCAGGGCTGTTTATTCCCGCCCTTGTGCCATAGCCACCCCCTGCAGCTGCATGTTAAATAGGATCAGGCCACTCACTTGGCTGATGGGGCCTGCGTCTTCTGAGTCCAGTCACAGATGATATTCACAGAATTTAGGCCACTGGTTAGGAGATCGGTCAAACTGTGTTTGCAGTAGGTGCAGGACAGCTTAACCAGCTCTAGCTGCATGTTACTTAGCAAATTATCTGCATGTCTTGCATTTGTCATGTAAAATGCTGTGGCCCTTTCATGTATCAGGGTGCCCTGGTGGCATCTACACTGGCCCAGGTGATCAGTGTGACCGAGGAGTTACTGACTGACTGCTGTGATGGAGAGCAGACGCCCAGGACCAGTACGTGCCTCCTTGCCTTGAGGTAGCACTGGTAGAAGGAACCCTGCTTTGCTGCAGCCTGTAGCCACGGCTCTATTTCATTATATGCTCCAACAGAACAGTCTAGTAGTCCCATTTGCATGCACAMCATCAACCCTGTTAAACCACTCCCCTTTTATCCCACTAGGTTGCAGTTCACATGTCCAGGGGCAGGGCAGATAGGARATCTGCTTTCGACCATCTAGTTGGACTTCCTGTACAACAGGTTTTTACCTTTTTACCCTCATATCTTGTGACTGTTTATCATTATCTTCCAGAATGATACCCAGCCAGATTCTGAACATAAAGACGATCAAGAGATTAAGATTATTCCTTCAAAACAGAGACTGGCACTATGTGTCTCTAAAAATCCAGCACAATTTGATTTCTTAAAATAAGTGTTAATATGCTCATTGCAGTGTTTTATCATTGAGTGCATGGAATCATTTTGAAAATACGTATTTGTCAGGGAGGCACTAAGAGCAGCTTTTCAATTTAAACATCACACTAGTCTGCTCTATCAAATACTCAGAAATGTTCAGATAAAGCTCTGTACCTGTAGCCCAATGCTGCATGTCTGCAGAAAAATACATTTAATACCATAAATCTGAACATATCTGCATTCACTGCAGATCTAATTCAAAGCATAGTCTTAAATCAATCTCAGCATCCCAAAATTTTTGTCTCTGGAGATCAAAGTCTTCGTGAATGAAATTCAAAAAGCAGACAAGCAAATGTCAGCAAAGAGCTTTTGTAGTGTATTCAGGTGCATACATGTATAGAAATGCGCATACGTGTGCCTCACCAGTTGAGATTGCTAGTGTTAGAGAACTGTTATAGAGCTTGTGATATTCTCAGTTAGATGCTAATAATCTGAGTTCACAGTCCATTTTAAATTCAGTCTTATCTTCTCTCCATTTCACTTTTAACCATTGTGTTCTGTCATTAATTTACTTTAATGGGTCAAACATATTTTATTTAAAATTGAAATCAACAGCATAAGTATGTGATAGCTAGCAGATTTTGTAATTTATCATACTGGAAGAATTAGGTGTAATTAATTACAGAGTAAATATTAGATATAATGCACAGTTTAATTTTTCTTTACTGGATATACCATGGAATTATCCAAATACACTGCATACCTTTATGCTCTGGAGTCTGATCTCAAGTAGAATTGTAGGGCTTGATCTTCCAAATCCTTACCACTGACTGTAAGGGGAATATCCAAATAYGTCAGTAAGTTGTGCCATACTTTCTCATTTTTTAGGACACCACTTCTCTGAACCCAGAAAAGAGAGTTTGTTCTGCACGTTTTTGAAAAAGTAATTATACCCTGTCCAGGAGGATATTTCTTAATCCCTTTCAGAAACAACAGCTGGAGCTGTGGTTCTGTTGAGGAGCTAAAGAGAAGATGGTCTTGGCCAGCATGACAGCTAATGAGTAGATCTGAGGGAGAAGAGTGGTAGGAGTGATATGATGTAGAAGAAAGTGGAGGTCTTGAAGGTGACGTGGTGAAAGCCTCAATTGAAAGCACTGGTCTGAGAAAGATGGTAAGTTTTGAATGGATATTAAGACTCTGGGTTTATAGCAAAGCTGGAGCTGGAACTCTGTGAGGAGCTGTGGTCCTTCAGGGCAGGGGTTGGTGGTTCCAGGGCTTCTGGATTAAGAAAGAAAGAGAGGGGTCACAAGAGGGTATCGTTAACTAGGACCCTGGTGTAGGGGCAGGACTCATGCACCTTTCCCAGTTCTCTTTTTTTTTTTTTTCTTCCCCCCCCTTTTCCTCCCTCTTCCCCCCCCCTCCCCCCTTTTCTGCCTATTTTCACTGCCCTAGCCCTCTTTCTACTCTAATTAAGGCAGATGTTAAATTAAGAGTATTTTTGCTTCCTTCAGAGGAAAAAATTGGTGTGAGATCAGAAACAAACCTTCTTGCCTTCTGACCAAAGAACTGTCAAAAATGAAGAAGAATCCTTAGCCTGGGACAGAATTCACTTGAAAATACTAAATGCAAGTCATGTGGCTGAGCTCAGAGAGTCGTCTTATTGAGGTCATGGTCTATTCTTTGGTAGGCATTAAATACCATTATACTGATTACTACATTTCTGTTAGCTCAGAGGAGCTTGAATCTCAGCTCTGACCCTTGTCTCTCTCTATAACTTCACAGAAATTGTAGACTATTACTTTCAGGTTTCTCAGTTTGTGTGCGGTAGGTTTGAGAATATTCAGCTATATAACTGAAGAGGCTAGCCTAAGTTGGCATTAATCGGATGAAATACTTAGAGCACCAGGAAATCAGAGAAGGGAAGGACATCTCATCCAACAGATGTAAAGTTATCTGCTAATGATTTTGAGCATAGGAGAAGTCTGTTTTAATCATCATTTTACATTTGTTCTGTTTTCCTTTGTTAATAAGCCATTTTTTCAGAATAAATTATGTCACCATGTCTGATCTTCCTCAAGGTCTGTGAATGACCTTCTGTCCTGGAAGTTTTTGTTATACCATATTTTAAAAACCTCTTTGTGGGTCATACTGGAACAAAAATGAGAGCTAAATCTAGCTTTTATTGATGGAACTGGGGCTTGCAAACTCAAACTTCTGCACAGAAGGTTTAACAAAACTCTTCTTGACTAAGCACTGGAACTTTGCTATTGTGCCAGAGGAAAAGGGAAGATTATGAAGGCAAAATCAGTTCGTTTAGAAACTTGGTGGTTGACTTTTTTTTAACTTCTGAGCTTGGTGTTGAGGGGAATATATTGGGGGGTTTTGGCAGAATCAGCTCATTATTAAAGGGAAGTCTAAACTCTGAAAACAACGTTTTTACTAGTGCCCTAGCTAGATGAAACGGCTTTGTCTGCTAAAGAACACGAAGTACTTACTATTTGGTTAAACAAAAGACTAGGAAATATATTAACAGATAATATCTGTTCTGAATAAGAGTTTCACTAACTGGAATGCATTTGGCTTCTATTACATAATCAAACCCAAATTATAAAATGTCAGGAGCTGTGTAGTCCCATCCCTTATTTAGTGCTAGTGCTGTAGCCTGCTGAATGATATGCAGATTGTAAAACTGGGAGCTGATCTCCTAGTGAAGGGCAAGTGCCGTCCAACAGTCAGGACAAACTTCCTTACCAAGAAGCACCTTGTCCCTGACAAGGGCCCTTTGAAGAGGGAGGTGCATTTCATTTTGCCCCGCAAATTTGCCTTGCTACTTTCTTTGAATAAGTAAATGGGTTAACCTGTGGAACAGGAGGAAGAGCCCAACTTTTTTGCATATCTTGATGGTATCTGTACCCAAATGTATCTATAGAGCTGTCGTGGTTTAAGCCCAGCCGGCAACTAAGCACCACACAGCCGCTCGCTCACTCTCCCCCAGGTGGGACGGGGGAGAGAATCGGAAGGGTAAAAGTGGGAAAACTCGTGGGTTGAGATAAAGACAGTTTAATAGGTAAAGCAAAAGCCGCGCACGCAAGCAAAGCAAAACAAGGAATTCCTTCACTACTTCCCATGGGCAGGCAGGTGTTGAGCCATCTCCAGGAAAGCAGGGCTCCATCACGCGTAACGGTTACTTGGGAAGACAAACGCCRTCACCCCGAACGTCCCCCRCTTCCTTCTTCTTCCCCCAGCCTTATATGCTGAGCATGACATCATATGGTATGGAATACCCCATTGGCCAGCTGGCCTAGCTGTCCTGGCTATGCTCCCTCCCAGCTTCTTGTGCACCTCACAGAGCATGTGAGCTGAAAAGTCCTTGGGACGTAGACTACCTAGCAACAACTAAAAACATTAGTGTGTTATCAACATTCTTCTTATACTAAATCCAAAACATAGCACTATACCAACTACTAGAAAGAAAATTAATTCCACCCCAGCCAAAACCAGGACAAGAGCAATGTCCCACATCTGCAGCTCTTCCTGCATTACACTTTAAGGTATAGCTTCCAGTGACTTATGGAATCTGGGTTTATAATACATAGGTATAGCATTTTCCCCTACTTTGGACCTAAATAAGGTGAAGTCAATGCATCAGAAATAAGTGTCTATGTGTTTGGCTAGATCAGGGCCGTAATCTCAAATAGAACACGTTAAGCTTCTTGGACTTGGAAATATCGGAGCTATTCAAAACCTGACTGGACAATGTCCTGAGCAACCTGCTTTGACAAGGGGGGTTGAGCTACATGATCTCCAGATCATCTCAGCCCTTCTGTGACTCTGTGACAGTGTTACCTTTTTGGCAGCTTTCAACTTGCCAAAGACAGCGATGGGAAGAACGGAAGTTAAGCTAATGCTTTCCAGTGAGACGGCAGTTCAGTACAGCCCATGGGAAACACCACTGCAAGCCACTGGAAGTGACCATGAAGATTTAATCCTATCAGTTATTTTGTGGGCTCCTGTATATTCATTTGCATAGGTTGAACCAGAAAACACTGTGTATGTCAGGCAATATTCTAATGTTGAGAAATTTTGGTCATATCTTGTGTTAAAGGAGTGATATGCAGTTTTAAATTCTAGCTAAATCAGAACCACGTTTGATAGATTATTTTTTGAATAATCGTTTAATATGAAGAATGTCTTTGGAGAATATTCAAAATAACTCTCTCATGTATATACATGTGACTAGGTAGGGGATGGAATAGGCCAGAAAGACATGGATTCATTTCTCATCTTTGCCACTGAATTGTTGGGGGGGGGTGGGGTGGGGTGTGTGTGTGTGTTTATGTCCTTGTAGAGATCACTTTATCTTCTGTGCTTCGATTTCTTGCTCTTTGAAGGTGGCCATCCTACAGCTCTCTATAAAATAGCTCTTGGAACACGGGCATTGCCAAGAGCCCCAATATAATTACTAATGTTAACTGTTGAAAAAGAATTAACCAGGCCTTCAAGGGATCTAACAAAAGTTTTMTTAAGTTCCGTAACAGGATTAGATGCAGCAGAAATAAGTTTAAAACCTTGAGTGTTAGAGTAAAATAGTTTCTTTTTAAAAGTATGGCATTGCTGATAGACTAAGAAGGACACTAAATTTTTAGGGCACTAGTTATTTTGAAAAGTTTTTAAACAAGGTAGGTAGAATGTTTTAGAATAAAGTATACTTTGAAGATATTAAAAAATCAAGTTGTGTTTTTAACCTTTTATAGTCAATTTACTGGCATTGCAACTCTGTTACTCTAATGCAGTTAAGTTTAATGTTAAYCAACAGAATAGTGTATTCAAAGTATGTTGTGGAGAACATCATCAGTAATTGTAGCTTAGTGATATGCATGTTGTTGGACAGATTTTAGGGAATAAGAGAACATAGTTGAATGTTTAATGAAAGGAGAGGCTGGGCCTGTTCTGGTTTTGGGGGGGATTTTTGCCAGGCCAGGAGAGTAAGAATGTGGTAATTACCACAGGTTTACTTTATCACAATTCTTGCTGGGTTTTCTTTACACTGTTAAGGAGTACTAATCTTCAGTCTTTTAACGGGTTAACTTCACAAACATGCTTGATATTCTGAAATAGCTGTAAAAGTTTCCATGTGACCCTGTAGGATGGACTGAATTAATAGAAGATACTGAACTAATCTGTTTTTCTAACAGTCAAAAAGTGTACAATTCTCATTTACGCTAGCTTGTAGTTTATATGTATACTAGTTTGTATTAATGATTTACTTAAAAAAAGTTTACAAATTTTATTCATATTGCCGGAATTGGTAATTAATGCTATTAATAAGTACAGAAACAGTCTGGAAATACTTGATGTACTTGGATACAATGAAAAGGAGTATTCTCCCAGTCCCTACTACAGCTTTCCTAAATCTGGTTTGTATGATTCACACTAAAAGTGGAAGATGTTGGGAGCACTTACGAAGTGCCACTTGGATAAGTTGAAAATTTCACCTGTTTACCTAAAGACAGAATTGGGAAACTGGTTTGACTTGCATTTATTTTTAAGATTCCACTATCGGGTGTAGAGAGGAGCTTTACCTGCTGCAATTTAAGGAAATCTAGCAGTGAGGCAGTATGCTGAGTGAAACACACCATTTCCCTGAAGCAGAGGAGCATATTTTGAACTGTCAGTTTACTACAACGTTTGTTTAGCTTCTTGGATCCATGTATGTAATGTAATTTGCAAGTGTTTTGAATAATATAGACAATAAGATCAAGGAGCCTTCCAAAAAGAACAGGAAATTAAAAGGGCATAATTCTTCTTTTCTTAACTACTGGATCCCAGTTAGAGCCTCACACAGGTGAACAAAAGCAGAAAAATTAGGTAGCTTAGAGCAGTTGGAAAGGGAGAATTCAAATACAGAGACTGCAATGTAATAGTGTCAGCTGTAAAAGCAGACCTAAGAGAATGCCAGGGAGTGTATGTCTTACCACATTGCTTAGAGGGAAGAAGAAATTAAATGCAAAGATGAGAGCGGCAAAGCAAGAAGAGATTGTTTCATTCTTCCCATCCTCACCTGAAGGACTGATTCCCACGTACTGTGTTACAAGAAGTAGGTTTTCCATGTTTAAGCTAATTTTGCAGAGCTTCAAAAGCTTAATTGGCTTTGCTGCATTAACAGTAGGTCATTTCCGCATTTTATTGTTTTGGGAAGTGCGGAGAATGACAGTCAGCAGCTTCAGAGTGAGTTGCGGGGTGGCACACTGCTGAGAGCCTCTGGGAGCAGATGTTGGACCACAGGCCCAAAACCTGACATTCTTTACAATTTGGAACTTTTTAATAAAGAAAAGTGCTTTTGTTAAGTGGTTATTTTTTCCTTATCTATTCTCAGGGTTGCTCTTGTGGAAAATATTCCTGAAGGGATCAACTATTCAGACAGTGCACCATCCCATTTGTCTCTTTTCCAAGGCTGGATGAATTTGCTTAATATGGCTGAAAAGTCTGTTGACATAGTATCTTCCCAGTGGGACCTCAATCACAGTCATCCATCAGCATGCCAGGTATGTTCTAGCCTAACAAAAGGGTGGACTTTAATAATCTGTTCTTGTTGTTTCACTATTAATTTTTTAGAACTACAGCCCTTCCCTGTAGCAGACCTATTTGTTTGGGTAGTCTAAAAAAACATTTTCTTATGGGAGTTTTCCTGCCAATACAATAGTTTTCTGAAAGTGGTGACACACTTGGACTAGATAACACATCCAACGCATATTCGTGTCACTTCCATCTTAGGAAAGGATGTCATTGTGTAATCTTAAGAAACCTGCAAAGTTGTACGTATATTAACACATCTATAATTTGGGAATATCCATAAATCTATACACTTATTTTCTATTTGGTGCAACTGATGAAGTAAAAGAGCAAGCAAGTGGATTAATTCTGCAGCCAAATGGATAGAATTACACTTACAAAGAACAATGTAGTACCAGATGATTTCTCATACCTTTTCAAAATTAATCTTGGGAGGGAGCGGTTTTCAAGACTTCTGCAGTTAAGAGCAATAGGAAAAATAATAAATCGTAGTGAATGAGACAGACATGCATTACAGTGGTGCTGTGCCAACAAACACTTTATTCTTGAGATCCTCTTAGAAATATGGTAAGGGCAGGTTTCCACTTAGTATCACTTGTGAAACTAAGATATCAAAGAATTGATAGGCTGAGAGAATCTCCTCTTTTCCACCAAATGGATTCTTTGCTGAAAGAAGCCACGCAGCTGACATGAAGTGGGGTTAAAATGACAGCTGGGTAACTGTAAGGAATCAACTCTATTATACTGTGTCATAAATTCTTCACTTTCCTCTCTAGTTCTGTTGATGCTGTGCAGTAGAAAAATGCCTTTTGGTAGATGATAGACAAAGACTGGTATTCCGAGCAACTAAAGATAGTACTGTAAATAGCCTGTGTTTTCAAGTCATGAACTGGATTCTACTTCTTTTGAAAGAGGCTGTAGTCTAGTTGAATGGCATACATTAACTTTTCCTCAGAATAAATCTGCTGCGTGTCCATTTAAGAGTGAAATTCTGAGGTGAGCAGCCAAATGGAAAATGTAGTGCAAACCCTTCCTTTTAGAATGCTTATAAATATTGGAATATGGTTTGTGAATAAATTTACTGAGTATCAAAATATTGAGATTTTTCACAATGTAATTATGCAGCTAAGCTTTATTTAAATTTATTGCCTAAGAAACTTCAAATCTGTGTACTGTCATTCAATCAGATGAATTCAAAGAGATAGTGCCTTAGATGTTTTTAGGATGTGCATGAATTGGTATGTGCATGAACCTTTTAAAAATGTTTTGTCTGAAAAAAATTCAACATGTCATTTGCTTCAAAACCAGCAGAGCCTAACAAATCTCAAACAGAGGACAAAAATAGCAAACTGGAAATTGGGATTTCGGTAGTTAAGCATCAAATCCATTCACTGTTCCACATTCTCATGCAAAGTAAAAAATGTAAGATATTGCCGAATGTCAGAGCAGGGAAAGGATGAAGAGACATGTAAGAAGTGGATTTACTCTTTCATCCTCAAATGCACTGTTAAAGCCAGAAAAATGAAACATTTTTCATAATATTCTATTCTAGTTATCTATTTCTGCCTGTTAGTATTCTTACAAAAGTGAGTAATTACTTCTGTTTAAAGGCAATTAATATTCCAGTCATTTCCTCATTTGTACAGCAGTGTGGGCTGAACAGCTGATAGATCTTTCTGTCGAGCTTGTCTATTCATCCTAAAATGCTATACTGTTATTGGCCAGGCTAATTGCTAAAGAAATTGCCAAGAGGCAGTGTTTCTTAGCAAATYGCTGCCCCAGAGAATGTACGCAAAGCTTAGTGTGTGAAAGGGAGGGGAGAAAACTTGTATCGTTACATCTGCTTTCTCCACCTGTAAAATGGAAGTGAAATTTCAGAGGAGCTTCAATAATTGTAATCTAGTAATTTTCTGAAGTATAAGTCGAATGTCCTCAAGTCTTTACAATTTGAGTTCAGGGATATTTGCCCCAAAATAGCAGAAGCATTATGAAAGGTAAGGGGGTGAGATGCAAAACTTCCAGGTAGTATGCTGCATAGTGAGTAAATTCTACTTGTTCCTTGAATGATTCTTGTTTTATCAGAAACTAAGGACATAACCATTTTCCACATGGACCCACATCCTGCTGTGTAACTAGCAATTTCCATTTTATGAATATTCAAGGCATATTGCAAAGCAAGGTTCTCTACAAGAGCACTTCAACAGACGTGGATTTTTGAAGGAGAAAAGCTGAGCAGGCTAGATTGCTTTTTCTTAATTAGTTACAAGGTTTAGCTCCATTCTCTGTATATGTGTTTATGTAGTTACATACACACGTGCATACATATATATACACACACACCTATGTCCAATATATATATTGAAGAAAAATACAGCAGGAAATTCTGAAATTTTATATGCACACATACATACGTGTATGCCCAATATACATATCATTTATATGTATATATATTGTCCATTTTGTCCAAATGTATATTGGACATAAAAATATCTATGTATGCATGTGCGTATAGAAAATTGCAGAATTTCCTGCTGTATTTTTCTTCATTTTTGTCTGTGGGTATGTTACCTAGTGTCCTTGACAGTTGTCTGTCCATGTTTAGCTGTTATAAATCGGAATAAACAGTCATTGCTGACTGAGCTGTCCGGGTCCCAGCTGCTGTGCTCAGCCGTCTGAGTTCGTGAGTCTTGTCAAATTGGAGTCTTCGCATGCAAACACATGATGCTACAATGTTGTGTGTGCTTCCACAGCTGAGGCGGTCAGGTAAACAAATATTTGTTTGGCCAAATACTGAGTAGGCTTTCTACACTCGCTTTTCTCATTCAGAAGAAAACTGAAATGTGTTTTGGTGACTTTGTGATGGCACCTGTGTGCATTTTCAAGATCCACGGGGTAGTTGTCATACAGAGGCTTTGAGATTTTTGCGGAATGTGAACGTGTGACTTCTCCCGTGGGAATCTGATGTTTGGAGATATCAGAGGACAGTGGAAACAGAACTTTTGAGAATAGCTTTTAATTCATTTGCAGTGAAGGCAGAGGTGAACGTAAGATCATGCCAATTCAATGATTTTCACAATTCATTTCCTCTGGCTCATCTCATGTTTAGAAACTTTAATTTAGAGTGACCTTTTATAGTTGCAGCAAGTTTCATTTTAAGTTTAACAAATAAGAATTAACGCCATCATGGTTTATTGGTATTGCCACAGTTATGGCACAGAAATCGGCTACAAGCAGCTGTAGAGATTGCAATGTATTTTCTTTTCTGTAAGCACATCTTTACAAAAACATCTCTTCTCTTCAGGTAATGGCATTTCCCYGATGCAGCTAGTACAGACTGAGGAATAGAAAAGAAATAAAAAAGAGAATTTTTAAAATGAAAGCATTTTTTTAACTCTGATTGAAATTCCAAAAATTGACATTCCCTCCCTTTTCATTAGCTATTTTGCTAGAAGAATTTGAGGAGGAGAGCATTTGAGTTTCTCTGTTCTGCATTAAACGGCAGAAGTTAAATTTAGGGTTTCTTGATTTATTTGCTCCATTGTTTTCTGCCAGCATGCTATGATTTTTAGTGATGTTTTATAGCTATACCCAAAGGCTTGATCACAGGACAACTTTTAAAAATATTAGTAGAATTATATAGAATAAATACAGAAGAAAATTCTGGAAGTAACCAGTTTTATTTCTGTGGGAAAAAAAGCTAAGCGTTGTCTAAATTGTAGGAATCTAAGTTACTGAAGAGCACAATAATTCAATTTTAGAGTGCTTCAATAAATACAGCATTTTTGTTTCATATCTCCCCTATTTTATTTTTAATGAGGAATGCATAAAGATAAAGACAACAGCGGACAAGGGAAATCAGCCAGGCTAGAATCAGCCTGCCTAGTCGCTGCTAAGAAATTGGTTTGGGGGCAATTTCAGGGCCTTTTGTTAATGATAAGTTTGTTTTTGGTTTTTTTTTCAGTTTCACTGGGTGGCTGTGGCAGGTACAGTTGGGATTGATGTTTCAGATGTATGGTAGTTTAAAGCTACCATGAGAATGTCAGTTTGTTCATGTGATACATACTTTTTACATCCTATTTTGTCACTTTCGGTAGGTTTTTAGAAACAGCCCAGTGAAAAGTGTAAGAGAATGTTTTATCAGGATAGGCAGATTTCTAGTGGTATTGTTTGTTAAAATGCAGATATGGTATAAGGTAGCACACTGCAGTTTYATAGCACTTGGCTGTTACTGTTTCTCAGTCGTTGCAAGCTGAGTATATGGAAATGATTCTGATCGCTGTCACGTAGTCGCGCAGGAGCCTGGTATTGTCTCGCAAAGGGAATGTGGTCTGAATGACAGCATGAGGGTTTGTATTCAACAGAAGCATTTCAAATGTGCTGACAGCAGTGACAAAACTTTTCAGACCTTCTGTCCTGTCTTTTTGTTCTCTGAAAAGGAAAACAGTAAAATTGCAAGTAAACATGTCAGAAAATACAGAAACTGAGTTTCAAATTAATATTAATGGGGAAGAAGGCCAGGTTCTTTAACAATTGAAGGAAGAATTTCTAGTACCCTGCTTTACTATAGTATGTACAGATTTTTAAAAACAAGTTGTGAATTTTTCATAGTTCTTTAGAGTGTCTAGACTAAGCCTTGGTGAGCATATGAATGCTTGCTGAGGGAGGATACAGTGAGAGATGAGGCGGAGGGAATTTTTTCCAGTTCTGGCACTGGGTGGTGTTTTTTGTATACCTGTATAAACACACATTTGTGGTGAGTACACTCCTAGTCTTAACCATCACTACTTAAAGATGCTTTAAATGTTTTATCAATTTGAGGTTTCACCGTAACTGGACAAAAAGGGATATTATAAATGCACAGCTTGTGGTGTCCCTGGTGGGAAAAGGCATGTATTTTCAGAGAAGATGTCTTCATTGGAATGCAGGGCTGCACTCCAGGTCACCTATTCACCCATAGGATGGGCCGTTCAGCTGGCAGCATGGCCTGTAAGAGACAGCCAGGTGGTCCATCAAGGATGCTGTCTTGGTCTCATCAGGGCATACTAAGATCGGATAAAACTCAGGAAATGCTGCCATGTTCTTTTTTGTCCAAACTAAAATTAATACAGAAAGTCCAGGCTTGTTTATCAAAGCCTTTGTAAATCATATGTAAATACAATCTTGTGCAGTGATTGTGGCAATAATGTCCAAAAATAATTACCTTGGGGAAAAAAGTGTAAAGAACCATCCCCTAAAACAAATTATCTTATCAGCTTTAGATGTTAACTTTTTAAGCATTTCTTTAGTATAACAGTTAATGCATTAGTTCATATTGATAATGCGAATCACTTTCCATCAAATTTATGAATGCTTTTTCCATGTTTATTTTTGTATGCTACAGCTTTCTACTATGCTTCTAGTCAAAATCAGTTTTTACAGATAACCCAAACAAAAACAAGGTGCCTCTGTTTGTCTTTCTACCTAGTAAATTAAATCAACACATAGAACCCTTCTAAGTAGCAGTTTCTACATAGATATATAAAATATATATATTTAATTAATTTATGTCATGCAAGCCTTTTAGTCCCTAACTCTCCCTGCTCACTTTTTACAGAGATAAAACTAATGAAACTCAAAACTGGTGGTGTCTCCAGTTGGTGAACCCAGAAACAGTGGGGCCAACAGCTGCCTGAGCTCTGGCACGTCAGGAGCCTGTCATTCCAGGGGAGCTGGGGGACAGGGCAAGGCACGGGCTGGGAACTCAGCAGACAGCAGCGCAGTGATTGCGGGTCCTAGGTTCAGCTGGAGCCTAGTGTCCCTCTGCTCCCCAAGGATCACGATGGAGCTGCTGCATTACTCTGTATGCAGCATCCATCCCCTGCACGCTATTCCCTCATTAACTCTTACCTCTGGTAACATCTGCCCCCCTTCTCCTTAAAAAAAACTGACATAACCACTGACCTGAGAATTAAGAATCCTTTTAGCTTCATGATGAATGCGAGGGAAAGACACTCCTTGACTTGCACAGCAACTCAGTGAGGGCTTCATGGGTGTTATTTYTTACATATGGGACCACCTCATCACCTCAAGAAATGCTTAATGTGAGTATAAGAAGCATTTGGAACTTCATGCAAAGCATGTTTTTGTTTTCCTGTTCTGTTAGCTATTGTTTAATGCTTTCCTTATGGCAGTATCTTGTTGACTACTAAGTTCCTGTGAGCCCTAGGATGAGCAGGGAGCTATGCTGTGGATTTGAGCACGCAAGCAGGCATATATTACAAAAGTAAAACATAAACAGTAGTTCTTTGTTTCCGTTGCAGCCTCTAGCTGCTCTGTAATGTTGAGAAACCTATTTTTTAGGAGGGTAGGTATTCTTATTTTGCCACATACATTCAAAATAAGTGAATATTAAAAAATAGGTCTGTACTGTAGACAGGGTGAAGAGATACCTTCTGTGACTGCTTAATGCTTAAGTCCCAGCAAGGCTCAAAGTGTCAATCTGTGCAGGCAATTACAGGGCAAAGGGTGGCTCTCCACTGTCTGCTGCTTCTGGGTGCGATGTGGGAGGAGGGCTTCTGTCTATGTTTTGATAGTCCATGCTATGTCAGGTTGCATCATCCCAAACTGCTTTGACATCAGCCATTTCTGTAAGATAGAAAGATCCTTTAAAGATTTTTAGAGTAACAGTTTGTACAATGAAATGTCTAACATGGTTCTGTGGAAAGCTTTATCATCTACCTGTTTGTTTGAAAGTTGATATGACTGTTGCTTTTTTGTTTTAGCTTTACCTTGGGGCCAGCATTATAATGAATCTAAAGTGAGCTGTGTAGGTAGGGTAGGCACTTTGTTAGCTGATAAAACCCAAAGTTTTTGTGTGGTAAGCTAGAATGGCAGTAAGGAAACAGGTTCTACCTGTGGTTATAGTAAAACAGCACACTAGTGGTACATTAGATATTTTATTCTTGCCATCATGTAGTTAGATACTTCTAACTAAGCATTTTTCTTTAATTTTTAGATTCAATATTTTAGCTTAAACATTTACTATGCAATCGGACAGTCTACTTTTTCTTTGTTTCTTGGATGTGGAAAAATGCGGTGATTTAAAATTTTATTTTTCATGTGAAACAAATATCTTGATTTCTGTTTTAACAAATATCTAGTTCAGTATGAGATTCCCTTTTTTTGTTCTGTGGTAGAAATAGGGCTTAAATAGTAAAGTTATAACGGCATAAAAAGGAATAGCATTATTGTTTTCCTTCCTGGTATGTCTCATCTAAAGATGAGCATGYGACCACTTGAAAATGTATTGTACTGTGGTTAGAACCACTTACAAAAAATCATTCAATACAGAATAAGTGTAATTAACTCTTTTCCTTGCAATTTTTATCCTGATTTAACAGAATGTAATTATTTAGAAGAAAGTTAATGTAAACATATGTTTATGCAGCATAAAAAAATGGACACTTCATTCTCTGCGTGTCRCCTGTCATCAATAGTATTGCACAGTCTGGGAAAATGAAGAAGCAAGTTTGGCCTTCAAACAGTATTTCTCCAAGAAAAAGTTGAGTTGCTAACTCAGTAACGTAGATTTAACCATGTCTAGGAACATATTTACTCAGCAGTTGTGCGTTTTTTTTCTAACATGCATCTTTAATTTGTTGATATGCTGTTTGAACAATTCTGTATCTTATATCTTCTGTTTTCCTTTAATGTTCTTCCCAGGGTCAGCGTCTTTTTGAAAAATTGCTTGAACTGGCATCCCGAAATATTGAGGTAAAACTAGTGAGTGACATACTACCCATGGAATCAAAGGTATTAAACGACTTGAAAACAAAGGGTAAGACCAAGGTCTTTATGTTGTTATGCCATTGACTGCTACGTAATGTTCCTTTTACTTAAAATGCAGACTCAGATGATGTATAAAATGCACATTATTGGTTTAGCACTGCTACCCTATAATCTTTCTGCTTTCTCTGGTTCATAGTTATCAAAAATCTGAAACTCTGTTACTGTAGTTGGTGTAGATGTTTGTAGTTTGCAAGTGGTCAAAAAGGTGGTGCAGTGATTAGGCAGATGTTTGAACTCATTACAGCCATTCTAATGGTAAGCAACGTAACCTGAGAGACTGCTGTCATACCGTGTGGGACAAGATAGTTTCCTCTTTTCAGCAATGGCAAAAGAAATTAATAAAACAACATGTTTATGGTACTGATGATTCTGAAGCACTGGAAAACAGACCATCAGTCAGATTTAGCGAACAGACAAGGTTTTCTGTGCTATGTGTTTTTCTTAGGTGCCTGCTGTCCTAATTGTTATTTTGAGGCTTAAAATCCCTATCCAAAGAGGGATTACACACTGGCACTACATGACTAAACCTGCTTTATGTAAAACTGTGTGGAAAAATATCAAAGAGAGTTTAAGAAATGCTGAAAGAAATTGCAGTCTCTTAGGAGTTCTAACAACCTCACACATGCTTCTCCTGAATAATAATACGCTAATTATCTCTATAATCTGATAAAAGTATGATTTTAAGGGTAGGATACATTTTTCAAAGGACAAAAGGAACCCATATATTTTGATGGTGATAATTTTTGACAGAGATTACTATATGGATCACAAAGGGAATTCTAAAAAATGAATTAAGCAAAGCAGTTGCTATGTGTAGCGGCACCCTAACATAACATGTCGGTTTATGCTAAAGAATAAAGAACACCCTTTCCCAACAAAAATCAATCTTTATTTGTTTAAATTCCTTGTAGTCTCCTGACTGAGCAAGTAAAAGAAAATTACTGATGGAAGTTCTGGTCCCTTATAGAGATCATCTTTTGATCAAGACTGACATGTTATTTAAATATAATAACTACAGACACTTGTCATTTCACGACACTGCCTATTCCAGGGCTTTGATTATTTCTGTTACGTAACCAAAAGTGGTATCGATCCTTTGATAACCAGTAAGAATACATCAGCTTAAGAATACATCAGGAATTATGTTTTTCTGATGTGTTGAAAAAGAGATAGGTATTTTAATGTCAATGTCAGTGAAACTGTCTGTGAAAAAGTGGTTTATTTTCCCTGCGATTCTAGTGTCCCAAGTTCCCACCAGTCAGAAGAGATGAGAGGTAGGGCCTGTACATTTATTCTGATGTACCTGGCAATAGATATTTTAGCTATCGTTTATTGAGAATACCCAATATCAAAATCTATCCTCTTTCAAAGAAAGATGAGCAAAAATTTTAGCTAGAAAAGGGAGCGATGTTTGTCATTAACACTTCCTTCAGTTTATGTGGGAATTAATCAGACCTGTGAGCTTTTTGCACAAACAAACAAACAGAACATAGGCTTTTAAAATTTTACTAGCTTCAGTTTCCCTTATTCCTTGTTCAGATTTCCAAGACAGGAAATTTTAGAGTATTCAAATTAAGTGATCAATATAATTGAGTGCTCTGAGCTACAAAGAATAGGAGAAAGTCACTTTTATATAGTAATTCTTGAGAGTTTTGCTGTCATCGTCTTTGAACCCTGTAATTGTAGATATCATTGTGTACTGTTGGCCTTTTTCAAATATCAATATTATAACTTCTTAATTTTCTCACTATGAATTTTTTTTTTTCCTCATTCCATGTTTTGGTTTGCTTATTTCTACAAATTCTGATATTTTTATTAGAACATCTTGATTATGACATGGTGATTGCCAGCTCTGTTGCAAGTCTTTCACCTGCATTTAGGTTTGTTGTTTGTTTTTTTATCTCCATGAAAGCTAGGTAAATCTTTATTTGGTTCTGCATTCCTGAAAAGAGATGTTAGTTTTAGCATTCAATCAGATTTAGTTGTCTTGATTTTATTTTGAAATGAGCAGACCTTGTATGAACAGCAGATTCATGGTATGTCCTGCTTGTGTCAAATAGGCTAGCTTAAAAAAAAAAAAACAACTACCCCAATTTCCATTAGTTCAGTAATATTATTAACACAGTAAATGGAAAACTTATCTAGCCTTTTTCACATCTGCTGGAGCAAAAAAGTTACTGTTATCTGCTACCATTGTCTTAGCTGAGGACAAACATATCATTAAGCTTTGCTATGCTATCCTGGAAGATCTGTCTACTAAAATTATTAATCTCTTTGCTCGTGAGGCACTGCCCACCTGCATCCTCAGAAATCAATCAGAATTGATCCTTGACAGGGAACTGTGCATCATCATTTGAACATGTATATTCATGAAGATAAGTGATTTTTTTTTTTTTTTTCCCCTGCAACTGGTCAGATTTGTCTTAGAAAGTACCTTTTATAATAGAAATGTTCCTCTTGTGGGAAAGCAAGCAGTAAATACATCAATAGCTCAGCCAAGTTTTGAAGCTTCTCAAGATGGAGAACCAGAATACATTTGGCTGAACAGACCCAAACTCCCACTTGCGGTGTCTGTCTGGATTAGGCAGAGGAAGGTCCAAGCACTACTCTGTGGTTCACCAGCTAATACACTGAGCAGATTGTTCCTAAACAGCAAATATGCTTGGAGCCCAAGCTGTGGGCAGTAGTATGGAGAGAAAGCACATACATAGCCTGTGGGGCTCTGGGAGTTTCGTGCATTCCTGAGCCTGCCTTCACCTTGCTAGGTAAGCATAGGCTAGCCTCTTCTTTCCGAGGCAGATTGTATGCGAGAGTCAGACTGTCTCCACGTAGTGGGCTGTCCTACTGAACGTGAGAGACAGTTGTTAGCGCACAGAAGGTGGAAGAGCCTTGCCTTTCCTTTCAGCAGACTGGGTGATCAGAACCCCTGAGCTGTGCCCGCAGGCTGTGGGGGCTGGTTCCTGGGGTCAGGATGAGGGATAATTTGGGTGTCAGTTCCAGGATGTACCTGTTGATATACTGCCTGGGAACCTTTAAGGATGCTGCAGTTCCTCAGCCCATGGTTATCTACCTCATGCTGCATCTTCAGGTATTGTGCCCCTTCTGACTTAAGTAGCCCGGGTAGAAGTCTTAGTCTCGACACAGTGGCATGGGTTTATATGTGGTTGCTTGAAGAACTATACTTGGTCATCCATATTGTCTCATGCAGTGTGGTTTTTTTTTTTGGACTAGGAACCACGATATGTTACAGCACTGCTGCATCTCAGCACAGATGTTGAGACTACTTCTGCCAGCCAGATTATTCTAGCACATCTTTCAGTTTTCTAGACAGGCATGCACAGAGGCCCCTTGCCTCTTCTCCCCATTTCTGCTGTACTGTAGAAAGCAACTTTGATAGACGTTTTCCAACCCAGGGGTGCATCCTAGAGTCCTCCCTACACATCCTTCCTCTCCAGCAGCTGTCCTACTGATTAACAGAGGAGAAAGTTGAAATTTGACTTCAGATTTGAGCTGATGGGGTAAGRTAAAGCTTAACTTATGTGGACGGGAGAGCAGAACTGAAATTTACAGATGCAATGTTAGTACAGATACCTGAGCTAGCTGTGAACCTGCAGGTTTGTCGCCACTGTTAAACCTTTTTTTGTCATGTCTTTGCTATCGTGACTCTCTTGAGCTAGCTGTAAAACAGGGTAGCTTGATTACAGAAGCAGTCTAGCAGCTGCAGTGTGAAACATGGATTGATTTACTGTGCTAACACGTAATGCACCTAGAGCTGTGGTGACAGGAGCCTCTGAGTACTGAGATAATGTACATTTGCTAATAATAGCTGCGCTGTGCGAGTGTTATTTAGTTGGAAAATTAAGCATACAGAAATGAGGAAATACTAGTCCCAGAACATATATTTATGACAGACTTTAATTACATTATCAGATTCTATATTTTGCATAGAATACCTGGCTGGTACTTGCTATAATCTTACCACATTAATCAGTTTTTCCCTTGTATTGAATGAGAATACGTCAAACATTTAATGCCTAAGGCAGATGATGCTCATTCAGGGGATATTATTTCTGCTGGTAATGGCTAGAATCTTTTTTTATCTTCATATTTAATGTATATCTCCAGGCTTTCTTTATTGCACATCTGCCAGATTCTGCACTGAATGCAGAATGATTAATTTCCTCATAGGCTTTTCTGTGCTGCTTCTCACTGTGGTATCTGAGTGCTCCGCAAATACAATGAATTTCCTTTTACAATATCACTGTTAGGTGAGGTCRCTTGCTGTTTCTGTCTCTCAGGGGCAACTAGCAATTATTAATGGCAGCATAGGCATCAGAAGCCAGATCTGAGCATTTGTTTTCTATAGTCGTAATTACAAAAATTTATATTTGTAATTTAAAAAAAATCAACCACATATAAGTTCTCTCAGCTCATGTTGTCAAAATTATTACTAAACAGGCTATAAACTATGATGTTATTTTTACAGGACCTTTTGTAATTTGTAGTCCTAGGGTGTGTAGTCTTGCTTCTCTATAGTTAATCTTAAAGCTATATTTCACTTTCACATATGTATACAAATACTATGCATATATGTATATGACTCTCTTGTGAGAGGTAGGTCTGCCTGTAGGCAAAATTTAGCTCACTGTGTAAACAAACATGTTCTTCTTTATCCTCCTTTTGCTGTGACAGTAGCTTATTAATGCTTGTTTTCAAGGTTATTGTTTTAGCCTTTTCTCAGCTGTGGTTCAGTCTACTAGATTGAAACATTTCTTGTAACCCTCTCACTCTTTGCACATAATTATGTACCGGTCTTTGTTCCTCAGTAACATTTGAATAGTATTGTCTCCAATTAGCATGTTGTTGTATCATTTCTTATGTGTACAGAATCTAAATCCCTTACTAATTACGATCTTATTTTAGCTGACAGTGTTAATGCTTTTTAAGACACGCCAATGGATTTCCTTTCTTCAATTTGCATTGCTTCATTCCTTTTCTATTTGCTTTTTTCCCAATACTCCCTTTTCATGAATCATTTTTCATATACTTGCAAGGAATGTTTTTTGTTTTGTCAGTGCTGGCTGGGGCAGATATGAAAAGAGGAGTCTGTCCATGTTACAATGTGATTTTAAAAAAAAAACAATCAGCTAACTCAACTAATAGCTATTGAATGTTAGCAATGAAACTAGAGAATAATAGAAAGTCTTGTGCTAGGGCAGGATCTAATCACTAGATCACATGGGCAGCTGTTACTCACTGAGTAGTTCGTGCACGTTTGCCCAGGATTACACTCTCTCTTAACCAGATACAACCAAAACAGAGAAACCAAAAAGTTATATTATTGCAGGGAGACAAAGAAATTAGTAGAAAGTGGAGCTTTAGAAGCTATTTGTATGCTTTAGATTGCAAACACTAACAGATACCATTCCATGACAAATTAAATCAGTTTATATCTGGGCAGCTGCATGATCCCAGCCTCCTTTTTGCCCTCCCCACCATATGTTGTCCCTGCTTTCTTCCTTGCACCAGTGATCATGTGGTAAGACAGTTCAGGGGGCTGATTTGGCTACAAACTGCCTTTTTTTTTGGCTGGCTTAATTGTCATTTGCATTAGACTCCTGCATTACTCAGCATACGATCTCACAGGCATAAATGCTGGGTACAACACARAGATAGGAAACACATAGCTGGGGCTGGCAAGGGAGGTAGGGCCACTGGAACCTGGTTTAGATAGGCTTAATTTGCCATGGCACCAGAAAGCTCAGAGTTCGTGTAATGCCTGACTTCTAGTGGTTTTGGTTTTTCCTGTACTTTTGTTTTAATGAAATCGTTGCCTGATGGACAGCAATAGTGAATATGATTTATATATCAGATGAAATGTGTTTAGTCCCGTATTCTGTCTGCTTCTCTTGTGACACGTAAGGTGCTGCATAGTTTTAGAGCTGTGATGCTTGTGGTACATACGTTCTTCTTACCTTTGGACACAATCATGTTCCCTTTCACTGTCTAGTTGTGGGGGAATGGGACGAAGATGTGATACTTCTAACGTGTCATGGAAGGACTGAAAAACTTTTGTTATGTCATAGAAAAGATGGAGATCACTTGGGAACATCAGTCCAGTTTCTCCTTATGAAACAAGCTGTGAGTTAAGCACTTTTTTTAACCTAGATCCTTTGTGTACTGCAAACCCTAGGAATGTGGAGTTCACCATTTGGGAGAAACTAAAATTTTTCCCTGGACAAGATAAAGCTATAGGAGAAAGAGAGGGCACTTCCTGATAGGTTTCTCTGGGCCTAATAAATGTTTGGGTTGTGGGGGACTTGGGTTTTTGTGAAAGCTGATGGTAGGGTAAACCATGATGACATTGATTTACATTTAGCCCAGAATATTTGGTTTCAGTATTAGAGAAAATGTTCCAAGTATGGGGACAGTGGACTGTGAGCAGATTATGAAAGCGCTATCACTGGCAATTTTAAGAAGAAAGTAGGCAAACCCCTGTGAGGAGTGGCCTCAAGAGTATTTGGCTCTGGTACATGGCAAAGGTCTAGATTGGTTTCAAAGCTGGTTTTAATAGTTCCATAATGATTTGGAAGGAGAACATAAACTTCTGAGTTTGAGTACMTTCATCTCAACATAAGAAAGAAAGAATTTTTTTACAGTAAGAACAATCATTCACTAGAACAACCTCCCCAGGGACATGGTAGACTCCCTGTCGCTGGAGGTTTTCAAGATATGACTGGACAGGGTGCTAGATAATCTCATATAAACTCTCTTTCCCATGAAAGATTGGGCCAGATGGTCTTCTGAGGCCCCTTCTAACCTGGGCTATTCTATGATTCTAAGTAAACCTTTAATTCCTCTTCATGTGAAGATAATGTTGAGAGTCAATGTGAAAACACTGCAAAGATTAAAAATAAAATACACTGCATTCATACAATGCGAAGCTGAAATCCTGAAGCTGGGTCTTGAAGAGATTTCTGCCTGTCCAGATGGCCAGTTTTTGCACAATGTACCATAAGGCCGCACCTCGAATA
The DNA here is from genome assembly GCA_030449065.1 of Oceanodroma leucorhoa. NCBI lineage: Eukaryota > Metazoa > Chordata > Aves > Procellariiformes > Oceanodroma > Oceanodroma leucorhoa. Next base: position 325,948 of record JASVER010000133.1, on the reverse strand, counting down.
CTGCGTTCAGTTTTGGGCCCCTCACTACAAGAAGGACATTGAGGTGCTGGAGCGTGTCCAGAGAAGGGCRACGAGGCTGGTGAAGGGTCTGGAGCACAGGTCTTATGAGGAGCGGCTGAGGGAGCTGGGGTTGTTTAGCCTGGAGAAAAGGAGGCTGAGGGGAGACCTTATCGCTCTCTACAACTACCTGAAAGGAGGCTGTAGAGAGACGGGTGCTGGTCTCTTCTCCCAAGTAACAAGTGATAGGACGAGAGGAAATGGCCTCAAGTTGCGCCAGGGGAGGTTTAGATTGGATATTAGGAAAAATTTTTTCACTGAAAGGGTAGTCAGGCATTGGAACAGGCTGCCCAGGGAAGTGGTGGAGTCACCATCCCTGGAGGTGTTCAAAAAACGTGTGGATGAGGTGCTTCRGGACATGGTTTAGTGGGCATGGGTACTGGGTTGATGGTTGGACTCGATGATCTTAGAGGTCTTTTCCAACCTTAATGATTCTATGATTCTATAAAAATAATATTATCTGATGCATGCTCCATAGGAGTGTAAAGAGTGCTCTTGAGAGCTGAAGTTCAGTTGATGGTTTTATGTAAGGTATTGAATGGAGTTATAGCTCCATTGCTTTCCTAGGCTGGATTCTCCAAGACTGTGTGAGAGGGAAGGGTGTTGGAGTTGGGATAAGCTCCTGCTCTTTTAAAATTCAGCAGTACTAAAAATAGACTAATTTTTCCCTATGATTTTTCAGGAACAAGTAAGCAGGATCCTTTGAGAGGACCAGTAGATTAGGGGTGAGTCCTCCTGAAGGAAGCAAATAATTTGAATCTGAGTTTCCTAGAGTTAAACAAAGGTGGATGAGAACAGAGGGGGAGAAATCCCTTCTTCCATTCCTTTCAGATTTTAAATGTTCACATTTTTCTAAAACTCTGCCTAAGCCATACCCTAAAATATGAAAGTGTTCAAAAGGCAGCTAATGAAAATTGTACTGGCAAGGCCTTTGACATCTGATTTTAAATTCATTTTTATATTTTGATTTATTATTAATCAGGCCTTGTTCTTTTTTTATTATTATTTTATATTCCTTGGGTACCCACAACAGAGCAGATGCATGCTTTGATTTAGATTTTATTAGYTGCTGCTGGAGAGTGTTTCCTGATATTTTCTCAACAACTTTCAGCCTATGACAAGCAATCTTAAAGCCAATTCCAAGATGAAAGATCTCAWTATGTTCTTTATCTCTTAGAACCTGCATAACTTCGACAGGGTTCTGTGTAATGAGAAATACCGAGCACTTTCCAAAACTAGTTGCATCCCATCTTAAAAGAAAGAAGCAGGTACCAGTTTTGCATCAGAGATTCAAGCATTCGAGTATCTACCTAACGTATAGGCAACACTAACATGCAGAAACTCCTGCTTGGTTGGTTTTTGGGTAAACATCTTTGTGTGTAGGCACCTAAACTCTCTAACCTCAGTTTATGTTGCTAAGTGCAATGTTGCAAGACATCCACTAATGTCTTGATAGCAAGGAAATGTTCAGCCTTGGTTTTATGTCTAAATCCCATGAGAACTCATATGCAATGTTTTCTCACTTGTTTCAGCTGGGGAGCTAGATSCAGCAATGTAAGGTAAACCACGTCCAAACCTTATGAAACGTGGCTGAAAAAGGCAGGTGGGTAGCATTTTTGTTACATCTTAGACACACATATAGATACAGAGAATGCCTTTGACACAGAACATCTGTCTGAGTTGCCGAAGATTAGGTTAAAAATCCTGTTCTGCCTGAAGGTTTCTAAATTGTCAACTTGAAGAAGAGCTGTCTACCATACCAGGCACCTGACTGAAAGCAAATTGTTTAAGCTAGTATTGAAAATCTTAAACTTCATGAAACAGAGTTTGCAGTCACAAAGGATTGGGAAGTGCAGAGGGTATTCTGTAGTGGCGCTCCCTCGGTCCCTCCTATCTGAGCTCTAACAGTTTGCAGAAAATCTTCTAATCTCTGTCTGYATTTGAAGGTGACTCTGTAGTAGTCCACATTCATTTGGGATGGAAGAAACCTGGCTTCCAGTCCCTGCTCTGCTTCTGCTCCTTCTACTGCCACCAGATATATTTTGAAATAAATGTCTTGCCCTTATTTGTGAAAGAATTATTTTAAGCTTCTGATTGTAGGACAGGATTTTGAAACTTCATTGGAGAATCAATCCTTCTGTGCAATTCCAAATGAGGAGCTGGGGTAAACAACATACCTTCCATTGGCATTGCCTGCTATCTAGTTTAGATGTCTTTTAGCTCAAAAAACGATAAGCTGCTGATAGTCCAGTTTTTGTTATAGGTTCTATAGGAAACTAGATGCCTAATCTGGGAATAAAGCTTCCGCTGGACACACAGATATCCCCAGATTAGGCACCATAATAGATCATAATGTGAAACAACTTATTTTCTCTTATGAGTCTGAAGCCCACCAACTTTAAGAGGATTTAGGCATAGCCTGCCTTACAGAGTTCTCTGGCATGAGAATTGGCAGTATGAGGCTGTCACATCCACAACCAATAGAGGGGGAAAAACCAATAACAAAAAAACCTCACTATAATTTAAATTCAGAAGGCAACCAGGGCCTTGGTTTGTGCTGGCTTGTTTTGCAAAGAGGGAGAAGGAAAAAGGTTCACTTAAGCCAAAAACTCTGTGCCCAACAGAGCCAGATACACAAGCAATAAATTCTAATTCTAAGCTCTACAGCCTTTGTGTCTGTAGACTTTACGTAGAAATTAATACATTTGCTGAGAGGAATGGATGTGTTCCCAGGGACAGTACCCTCCCATTGGTAATGTGTACTTTTGCGTTATAAAGTATCAGTCACATGCTTTCTGATATCTGTAGCCATTGTTTCAAAGATCCATAGGTAAATAATATTACATTTCTTTTGATTAATTAAAGCTAGATGTGCTGTAAGGCACTTTTAAGATGCTAGGTGTTTAGTAGAAACAGTATCATAATTCTTCTGCTTTGAAATTTGTAATTGAATTGATCAGTGTTTTAGTACATAATTTCAGTTTGAAAATGTCCCTGCACTTGAATCTGTTACTAATGCATGTGTATTCATGGATTTGGCAGAAATGGGCACTTTTGTATTTTGTAAGCTCCAGCACAACTATGAGTGTTGGTAATCCAGCCATCTTGTGAACTGCCAAATTGCTTTTGTTTGGTAGTAATTAGTCAGGTCCAACATAGCAGGTTCACACCATAGGGATCATCTCCAAATCTTGCTTGATAATTTACATGCTGGAATGGTTTCTTCCCATATGGCAGTAGTTGGTTTGAGTCACTGWCACTTTTTAGTACAGAGGAACCAATAACGGATGGCATTAGCAGAAATTAGTTGTGACATTTTTAAAACATATGGATAGCATGCAAGTTCCTACCTACAGTTACTGGAAGAGCTGGTAAGAGCTGCCAGGGCCATCTGAGCTCAGAAAACATTTGTTAGGTATCTGTGCTCCCTTTGCAGAAATTTTGGCACCCTACGCTTTCTTTTGTATGCGAAAGCACTAACACTATCTCATCCTGAAAAGAGATGAAGGCTTACGGTCCTACAAAGGTGTCCAAAGAAAGCAGGTTAATTTATTGTTGGTGAATTTTGTCTTATCTGTTCATGTGGTTCCCACATGTTTCATATCCACTTGAAGGCTGATTGTCTTCCTAGAACTGTGCCTTGGTCAGTCACAGCAGTCTCGCTGGTATGATTTGGTATACCTTTGATTGCTACTGTTTGYGAGCAGGCTTCAGCCTTCCGAGTGATGGTGAGCCTTTGGTCTCTCACCTTGTTCAAGTTTTTTATGTCATCTAGACTGAAACGCAACTGCAAACCTGGGCAGCTCTGAGAAGACCATCATCTGAAGTGACATGACACAGACACTTCAATCTCTAAAGTTGTGTACATGTTTTTACATTCTTCTAGCTGCTTCGTTGCTTAGCTCAGTCAATATAACACTTCTGCTTCAAATCTGCAATTAAAGTATTTTGTGCTCAAAGTTGTATAAGAAGTTGTCAAAAGCATCTAAGAACATTAATAAATGTCCAAACCAAGATGACACTCTTTGACTGACACCATTTGGTATTCATTTGATGAACATTTTGGAAAGGCTACTCAGGTGTGCCTACCCTTGGGTTGTTGCATACAGCACAATTGTACCATAAAGTAAACCCATGTGACCAAATCTTGCTGGTTTATACAGCATTAGTTACCTAGCTTTATCTTTGTAACAAGGAGTTGTCACTATCATGCTAATACTGATCTTTCTTGTATTCTCCTATATCAATTTTCAAATTAACCTTAGACTTCTACAGCACTTTGGTGTTTTATGAATTTTTACACAGCCTAACGGTTGGAAAGTAAATTACATTTTTGTTGTTGTAAAGTAATTTTTGTTTGTTGTAAAGTAATTCAACTGGAAGAAGAGTCCCCGGAATGATATCTCTACRTTACTCTCCATCATTTCCATTGCTTATTGCACACCGTTATAGAGTGACTGTCTCTAATGCTTACACTTGAAAACAGTGCATTCAGCATCTTTTCCTTCCTTTGGACGATATATAGTGTGCAAATATTAGTAATTATGTAGTGCAGAAATTGACAGTCACTTCAGTGAGTCAAAACAAAACAGGTCCTTGCTCTTGATGGTTTTAATCTCAGTAGTCATGTTTGCATAAAGTGGTAGGAAAAATACCAGCAGAGTTTTAGGACTACATAATATCTATACTAAGCTTCAAAATCATATCAAAAGAACGTTATGATGGTTGCAATGTCAAGCTTTCAAAAATAACAGTTCCTAAGCAAAGGGTCACAGAGCAACTGTTTTCAGCCATAAGGCAATGGAAACAAACTGAAGGTCAGTCTTCTGCACTGCTAGGGTCAGCAGAACCGCACGCTTACAGAAGGAGTGTAACAGCTGAAACAAGTGGAGGATGATATTCCCCTTACTCTGTCTATCTTTCTAGCAGTTTGTAGGTTAGGAACTGCCTTGTCATGGAGTTCAGCAATCTGTTGTGGTGTTTGGATGATTTTTTCCTTTAATTTGTGCTATCACTTTTGAATCTATTTGTATTTTTGTCATCCACAAAACACTACACACAGTAGCAATGTGTTCTGCAGCTCAGTATCTGTATTTCCTCAAAAATATTTTTGATTCACTTTATGTAGTTTTACACTTAGCTTGCCTGAGTTTAATTTTACTTTTCTCTCTTTTCTTCCCTTTCTTTCTGTTCTCACTTGGACTCAAATCTACTTATTGAAGGATACCATTTTATCTCTAACATTCTTCTTTAGCTTCTCTTAACTGTCCTTGCATCATCTCTTGGGAGAGGGGTATTTGGTTTTGGTAATCATATAGATTTATGCTGAGCTTCTATTAAAATGTTTTCAAGTATTGCCAGGAAACCAGTAAATATTTTTCTCTTTTGCCTTTGATTTTCTCTTAGCATACATCCTTATGTTATGAAGGTCTCCTTTCTGAAATTAAATGTTACCAGAATGGGCTTGTGGGATGCAGATGATGTTGTTACAAAGATAGTGAGCTGGAGTAGYGTGGTCATCCTTACAGGGGCTTTTTGATAGTAGCAGCTTGAATCCGTACTATGCATTGCTGAAAATAAATCCAGAGTATCTTCTCAGCTTGTGTGTTCTCTAATTGTTCCATGAAGCAATCATTTCTGGTATGTAAAAATATATTCTCTGTATCATGTCTTTTTGTTCCACCAAGCTGATCGCAGTTATGATACTGACTTTAGTTCAATATGACATAATCTTCTTCCCACTGGACCCTATCAAATTCGATGCACAGGGATTCTTATGCTCATGTAAGCGTGTGTAGAATATTTTATTTCACTGTCGTATTCATTGTGTTGTCTCTTCTTTCGCTTACTGAGCACTGGTCAAGACCTCATCTGGGGACAAACTTGTTTCCTTTTTGTTCCTGTGGTATTAACACTGAAATCAGAGTGTTTCATGAATATTCAAGAATAAATGTTCATGGTGCTCACAGGAAATGGAGGAATAGCTTAGTTCCCATTTTATAGATGAAGAAATAAGACACAGGTAAGAGCTAAGACGTGCACTTATTTTTATGTCAGTTTGTGGCACACGCAATCTGTTGCTTGTTTTGGTTGTTTTTTTAAAGAGCGTTTATCACTGTGTACCACTTAATATGTATCAGTGTAATTGTGAACGCGATTAGACCCCAAGGGCTCAAACTAAGGCCTCAGAAAATGACATGTGCGCCAGCCCTGCCCTGCCCTCTCTCATGCAGAGTGGAAGATCAGCTGTGGGATCCAAATATTCTGGGTAGTTTGAAGCAACTTAGAATATGAGACTATCCTTTTTCTCTTGAATCCTAGCTTTATTTGCTCCATTCATTTTGTCTTTTGTAATACACAAGGGAGAGCTCCTACAGCAGCAGTCTTTATTCCAAGGACCTGATCCTCCCCCCAAGCAGAACTGTCTCCTGTGCTTCATATGACCCTGTCAATATCTAGCAATGCTTTCAGTTTGATCTTTCATTGTTTTCGTGCAGGAGTTGCCTGCTTRCCTGTGCATTCACCATACTTTATATCAATATTCAGCCATGTTCACCATCAAATCTTCATAATTTCCAGTTTACATGCATTTTGTAGTGCAAATCTAATTGATTTCCCTTTCCGTCTCTTGTCTTGCTGTCCCACACTCTCATCCCTTAGGCTTTCCTGGGTATGCGTCCAGCTAGCTACTTCAGATGGGCTTCTGAAGTAATGGCAGCGCTTTCTCCTGCAGCTTAGGGTGAGTGCCTTGAAGAGATTGGCACGAAGTCCACGATGTGATTATTGGGACTAGAAGTGCACATGCTGCCTTCTGGCCTCGCTTTTGTAGGGATCCCAGTGTGCAGCTACAAGCAGTCCAGTTACGCAGCCCCTGTCCTGTACCCTGCTGCCCTCTCAGATGGCTCTGAACTGGTCCGTCTCTCTCTCTTAGTGTCCTCGAGCTAATTCTGTCTGTTGTGTGTGGTTTGGAGAAGAAAAGGAAGTCTTACAGACCTGATTCTCCACCAGTTCAAGATGTCACAGGGCAGTAATACAGCTATATTCCTGTCCTTCACAGACGGTTGCTGGTATTTACACTGGAGAAATGGGATGATACTTCTGGTCTAGTCCTCTGGGACAGTAAAATCCTCCATGATTTCAGTATGCTGTCACTTATATTGACTATATATTGTGTGTGTCCTTCACCCAGCTAATGTGGAGTCGTGGCTTCCTTTTATTTTGCTTTCTACATTTCAAATAGGCTGTTTGGATGAAAGTCAATCTGTGTTAAAAAGCTGCTGACAAGCTATTGATTTGTTTCCCCTATGCGTTTCTTCAAAGACAAAGCATTTTTCCTCACGTGCTTTTTATTTTTCCTCAGTGCACTGTGTGGATTTTTCTGCTTTTTGACATTGGAGCATGTCCATTTGACTCTTTCAAATGTCTCCATTTTAATGTATGAAGTATGTGGGTGACCAAACCAGAATGCTGAAGCCCTCAAAAATGCGTCTGATGGGCTGGTCAGAACAATAGTAAATCAAGYGTGAGACTCTTCGGTCTGCTACAGTAGAACTGCAGTGTCTATTCTACGTTCTTGCTTTTATAAAAGAAAAGACTGTAAAAGTGCCTTGTTCTTTTAAGAACCTTAGACCCCTGGTAAGAAACAAAAGCTCAGCTTTAGTTGTTGTTTGCACTGAGAAAGCAAGAAGAAATTCCCAGAGTTCCAATCTGCAACAACCATCAGCAATCTCCTCCCTCTACTTTGGGTTGTATATCATGAGTTAATACCTGCAGGAGTTCTAGCACATGCTAAATAAAATAAAATTAGGACCAAGCTTGGCACCCCAAAACTGTGGTTAGCCTTAAGACTCTTAAGAAAAAATATTYTTTCCTTTCCACAAATTTATTTGTAAAGGCTTGGATAATATATCATGCTGCTTATGGAGTTAGAGAATAAAATTTATTCCTCAAGTAATTGGAGAGTGGGGGAGTGAATTAATAACTGAATGAATATATGTGATAAATGAAACAATGAATGAGTGGGCAAGGGCAAGAGTGAAATGATGAACTGCGGATGAATTGGGAGAGAGTGAAGGAGAGGGAGGAAGAATGACGTGGGGGGAAAGTGGTGGGGAAGATGAAATAAAAGGGAGGAATGAATCAGATGAAAGAGAAGGGCAGAAACAGAAAGCTGAGTAATTAATTTAGGAAAAGATCAGAAAAGAATACTGGCAAAAGGTGAAGCGTGTTCTTGGTGGGCTTGTGACAACATAGATGAAAGGAGAGAAAAATAATTGGAATTGAGATAGGGATGATCTGAAAAAAAGTAGGAAAGTCAAAGGCTGACTTGGCAGGATAATAGGACAGGATCAAAAGAAAGAGGTAGGGAAAGATGCTGAGAGACAAGAGAGAAGTAGTAGTAAAAGGAAATGGCTGCGCCGCTGGCAGACCTGGGTTGGTTCTGGCTGTGCCTCTGCTTCCCTTGTATGGCCATGGCCAGGTCGGCTAGTGCTCTTGGCTTTTGGTAGCCTGGAGGTAATACTCTAGGGCTGCTCAGAGAATCAGTTAATGAAAGTGCAGGAAAAAAAATCTATTCTATTATGAAGGCATTGTAGAAACAAAAAGCTGTAGTACTAATACTGCCTTCTGAGGAGGCATACTCCATCCTGACCTCTTCGCCTGCCCTGCAGTACACTTTTCACCTTCCAGAATTGAGATTTCTCCTTCATGGGAAGGAAACCAACAGAACCCAAAGCAGAGCTACACGTGTCCGACAACCACATTTTGGGAATGATTGCACAAGTGTTGTTATTGCTAGTCAGCACATTTAGAAGTGACTGTTGCCAATACTAATGGTTTTAGGATATATAAATATCAGAATGAAATCATACTGATAAGTTAAAAAGAGAGATGGGGATAAATAGTCGCTGCATTTTTTGGTAGTGATTTAGCCGTGTTCATTCACAGAAGGTTGTGATTCTAATTCCTCATGTGTTAAGCTGAAAAAATGTCCCTGAATTCTTGGATGTTTCATCTAGTGCTTCATAGAAACAAATCTAGTGCTTCATAATGCTAATCAAATACAGAAAAGAGTCTTTGAAGGGGGGTGGGGTAAGCAGTGTGTGAGTTTACTAATCTCTCAATTATATTTAAAATAGCTTTCTTTTATAGTAAAAATGTAAGCAATTATAATTAGGCAAAGAAAACAAGCCACAATCCAACTTTAATGCTTTGACTGACAGTATTGTAGTCTTCCTTTAAGCGGTATTATGCTTTGTCGCCTGAATCAAGTAAGAAAATTACTTTTCCCAATCTCTAAAGCAATCAGTTTTATAGCTTCATCTAGGAAACGAGCAGCCTACTCTCCAATAATGAAGGGCAAAAAAAGATGTGGAAATTTTTTTAAAATATTCTACCAAACTTTGTTGTACACTAGTTATCTTACAGACTCTACTGAATCATCAGACTCACAAAACAGATTTCTACTCAGAAAATGCTATTTAGAGGAATGATGAGTTCTGCTAAGGGGAGACAACTGAACTGATCATCAGTGCTTTCATTATTCAAAGTTCTAGTCAAAATAATCTGTGACTATTGATATGAAATACCTTAAATAGCTCAAAAAGAAGTAAAAATCTGATTGAAAAATACTGATGTCAGAGTCAAGTCAGTGCAAAATGACGATTTCTCTCATGTTTGCTGCATCAGGCAGCAAAACCTGTAAGAGAGGCATGAAATGTTTGCTACCTTTAATAAAATTGTTAGAGGGAAAGGAAAAGATGTTTCGATCTCTTTCAGTTACACTAAAYTCTTGTGCAAGGACTCAATTTAATTTTTTTGTTTTTAAAGATAGTCTAAAATGGGAGTCCTAAACTTTGTCCCAAACAGTAAGGGTTTCTATAGCAGATGTAGTATAGAAATCACTTACTTCAGATTTCAAATCCAGGTGGGAAAGTGTAGAGTTGAAATATGTCTGCTTTCCTGACTTGTTCCATGTRATGAACTGTAGTGTTGGCTGCTTACATTTGTGGGGTACTTGCTCATCAAATATCTACTGGGTGGCAGCATGTGCCTCCCAAGGATGTGGTGACATGGATGTGACTTTGTTAAGAATAGAATAGACGTGGAAGATGTAGAATGTTAAATTCTACAGTAACAATTAAAAATCTTAAATAAAAAGTCAAGTACACACCACAGGGTTTAAGAAAAAGAAGTGAAGGGGAAGAACTATTACAGTGYAAGTAATAAAAACCCATAGGCTTAACAAGGTTAATTTACTTTTAAAAAAACATGTTATTATATATTCTGCATTAGAGAAAGGRGTATCAGGGTTCAAATTGTGTTTCTAAATACTGGTGGTTTTGTGTTTTCTAAATACTGGTTGCAGCTACACTGCATTTTATGGTTTTCCTTATGGATTTCCTTTATGGATTTATGGAAGCACTCTGTCTTGTGGGTGAAAATGAGAAAGCCAGGAGTTTGCTCTGGAAACTGGATTTTCATCTTTGGAAGGACCAGAAGTCTGTAGTCGTATGAGTTTCTTCCTTGTTTGCAGTCTAAAATTCTGTGCATAGGTTAAATAAACATGCCCAGGCATGATTAATCAACTGAGCTACCTGCTATTCGCAGGGAAGCTCAAGTAGAGTGTGTCTGTGCTGTATCTATTCTGTGGGTAAAGAGGAGACCTTTTATCTCTACGCTGTCGTGTTTGTAGTGGTTTGCCCACCCTGCAATTAAGATGGACCTTTGGCTTTTTGTCAGTGAATCAGGAATTATGTGTAGCTGGGTGGGTAAGTTTTACAAAGAAATATCGTCAGGCCTCTCTTTCGTCTCTCTTGTGACGTGGGGTGGGAAGCGTTTTGGTTGTATGTCCGTTTTTTCTGCTGAGTAAATCAAAAGGGCCCAGCAGGCAGCGCAAAATGTGTTCATGTGGGTGAGAGCTGTAACACTCTTATGCTGAACTCTGTCTACAGCAGGGTACTTAGCTGAGAAATCGGTATTTTGATTACTTGGACTACCAACAAAGGGCAACAGTTGATATCTTCAAAGCCACTGTAAGGACGTATTTAGATAAATGTTACCTTGGGAACTAACTAGCTCCCAAGATGTCATTGAAGTTAAACAAGCAACTGAGAGAAATTAATTCTGACCTTTCCTTTGTTCTCAAGAATCTGCCATCCTGCATCCAGTGAGCAAACTCTGCACACATGAGGATGCCCTGAYGGGTCTTCTCTGGATCTTCTGTGTCACTGTGGACCCCTGTGTAAGCGCGTGGGAAATGTCATCCCAAGCAAATGCCAACATTGCCCTCCTATCTGCTTTGTTTGCACGAGGCAAATGGTTATGCAAGATAAAAGGCAAACAAATAGTGGGGCTTGCCACCTGGAATTCCTGAGAGGCCTGATTTTGAGAGGAACCGAGGCTGCAATTACGTGGGCCTACCTTTAAATGGCAGCGCTGGCATAAGCAGCTCCTGCGTCTTGTTGCACCCAGCCCCAAGCCACTCGTTCCCAAAAATTGTTTACCGCCACRTGGTGAGCTGGACTAGTGAATTGTTCTACATTTGAAGCAACCATTTTATTTTTATTTTTTTTTAACCTGGATCCATTTTCTGGTCCAGTTCATTCCTTGGACCCCGAAAAAGCTACTTAGGCACAGCTGAGGAGGGAAAGAGGATTGCTGAAAATGAGATCTTTTCATGCCACTATTACTGTTTGTTTTTTTTTTTAACCATGCCAGTTATAATTCCGTAATACTTTGTTTTCAGTCAGAGAGCTGGGTTTTGTGATGCTCATTTCTTGCTATTTCTTTTTCTTCCTGCTCTCTCCTGTCCCCACACTCAGCTCTTGGCTTCCTCAGATGTGTGGATAGAGCAGTTTCTGGGCCTGTGCTGGCTCACAGAAATTATTTTAATCCACTGAATGAGTAAAAAACAAAGCAAGAAACCAATGGTGAGTGTAGAGGATATTTGTTCTCCCTGATCATGCGGGACAGAGCCCAACAGCATGTTACAGTCTGCTGGGGAGGAAAGGGAACCAGCTGAGAAGCTGGCTCAATGCCTGGAGAGGGGGCTGGGAAGTCAGCCGGCAGCGACGGAGACCTCTCTCTTCTCGTACCCGCAACTCCACAGGGAGATCCTTGACTGCAGCCCGTCTGCTCAGGGAAGCGCTCTCGTAGCAACCTCTCCTCCAAGCTCCAGCCAGGCATGGACACGTGAGCCGGCTGGGGAGCGTGCCAGTGGAGAAGAGCGGTGGCAGCACGCAGGGGGCAGAGAGTGTTTTCTGCGTGTTTTCCCTGAACCACCCACACCGCAGCCCCGAGCGCGTGAGCCCGTCCATTGCAATTCCAGTGGCTGCTGCAGGCAGGACTGGAGGGGCCCATGGAGCTGCAGTCACAGATTCCTCTCCTGTGCRCTGATTTCCTCAAAATTCTGTTTGTATCAGTGACCTCAGATGGTGTAAAATAAGGCAGTAAGCATTACAGTAATTTTTCATGAAATATATCTACATCAGAAACAGCCTCATTTTACTACAAGCAGCACTAACTTTGAGGGCCAGTGTTGTTTTGAGAAGCTGCGTGTGCACATAGCTTATGGCTGGCTGTACATTGGGTRTGAGTGGGAATTTCATTCAGAAAGAAGATATGTTTGTCATGCAGGTAGTTTGAGTGCTACAGTTTAAGGCAGGCCAAGGTGGCGTGAACATAAGTTGTACTGCAAAGGCTTTCTGGGGATTGCTTGGGCTTATACTAGAATGTAATTTCTTTGAGTAACTATGATTTCATTTTTTGTGTGTGTGACAGTTGCATATTGAGCTGCTAAAGAAAAGGCAGCAAGGTTTTTATTGTACACTGTTTTGTTGGTTTTGTTTTTTTTTTTTTTAATTACTATGGATTTAGACTAATGAATAGCACATAATCCCAGAGTTGCAGGATTCAGTCCTGGTAGTTTTTAAAAAGGAGAGGAGGGTGTGTGTGAGGAGTGGACAGCAATGTAAGCAAATCAGCTGATTCAAAGTTAAGGTATTACCGTCAGAGATTTCCCTAAAAGTCCTTGAGCGTTCTCTCTTTAAAATAAGTCTGAATCATTAATCCTTCTGGGGCCAGGCAGACTTTTAAATTGCATTTCAAATCCAATGTTCCATAAAGAGCATAGAAATACTAAATAGTCTAGTTTGTCTTTTAATCATTCAGAGATGTAGTAAAAATAACTTTGTTGTCAAGTTGTGCATTCYTCTGCTTTTGTACTTGTCCTCCTCTGGGTGCCGGCAGGTCACGCTAATGGGGTTTCTGGAACAACTCCAGAGTTCTTGCAATCAGTCGAGAAAAAAGCATGAAACTTCCTGGGGAGGTGATCCTCTGCCTGGGTCACTTGTGTCTGCCCAATATGAGCTAGYTGCTCTGCCCCTTGTGAGCAGGGTATGGAAAATGCTAGATTTTTGTCTCAGTAGAATAAAATTATTTTTATTSACGGGTGTACTTTGTGTTAAGGCTTGTAATTGAAAGCAAATAAATAAAATGAAAGTGTCTATTGCAAAATGTAGGGAAGGAGACATTCACTTTATATGTGTAGACATCCATATTTCCTAGTGAGCAAATTGTATTTTAAAAAATAAGTTTGGGACCTAGGGGTAATAAAGGATCTTTTGTTGATCTTTCTGAGTTAGCACATGATGATTAACTGCCTCTATACTGCTCTGAAAACTCAGTTTAGCTGAAAGAATACAGCAGGTCTATGGCACAATGGCAAGCGCCGCACGTGCCGTCCCCCAGCCGTGTGGTGGCCTCCCAGAGAGGCCGTACAGGTGGCTCAAGCACCAGTTGTGCTCACGTGTGCATATGCTTGTGAGCTCTAGTGTTCATGGTATGGACTAGTTAAGTCTGCTTTTGACTCTGGCTTGAGGCCACCCTCCAAAAGGTATAGGTCAAAACGTGTATCTTTGTGTGCCAAGTGACTGTCAGCAGTGGAGTGAAACAAAGAGGCCATGGCTCGCATTCTCAGACTCCTTTTTATAGGTCTCATTACTTGGAGTRTTTGCTTGGGAATATACAGAATTAGAAGAGGGAGAAAAACAGTGCCATGAGCAAAGGGTATGGACATGGTGATGAGAAGAGTGAAGAGATGGCAAGAGTGGGGTAAGTGGAGGAGGGCAGCTGTTCCTACTGTGGCCAGCTTGGTGGTGACATGGGGAATGGTGGCTAGAAGATGCGCAGTGGATTGGATGTGGTGCAGGAGCATTTGTCAGGTTCAAACTGCAAATATACAAGAGAGCCGTAAGCAGTGTTGCTTTAGCTGGCCAAACTCATTTCATATACTAGCGCTTCCTTGCATCCTGCTCTCCTTTCTCCTTTGTGATCCCTCTGCAACCTCCCCACTCCCCCATCTTACCAGCAGCTCTGTGTAACTCCCCCTGCCCCAATGTGCTCCCCCTTCCGTTGCCTGCTGTGCCTCTGCAGCGTGCGCTTGACAAGCTGTGTTTTCTCAAAATAGGGAGGGAGAGGCATTCAAAAGCCCCTGTTCACGTCCTCCAACTTCACAACTCTCCCCTTCCTAGCAGAGGGTAGCGGAGCCCAGCCTGGCTCCACGACCCTTTCTCCCGGGGCTCTGCATGATGCACAATCCCAACGTGTGCCATCAGATCATGTATCTCCATTTCTCTCCACCCTCTTTCTGCCGCAGCATGCTTTTTCCTACTGTCAGAGCTAATGAGGTCAGGGCTCTAGTGCTTTTCTCATCATTGCTCTGCCTGTTGTGATCGCCTGTCACTGTTGCTGCAACTTCCCAGATACCTCTGTCTGGGTCTTCTCTCAATCCTTAAATCCTTCCCCTTTCCCATTTTTCTTTCTCTCTGGTTTTAAAAACACTATAGTGAAAATAAGAAAGTTGTGAAGACAGAAGGCCAATTTTAGCCATGGTACAAGCAAATGCAGCTTCTGTTTCTTGGGTGTTATGTTTGCTAACTCCAGAGTTCAGCCTGTAACTGGCGCTGTTGAAAACGGTTGCAGGCAGAATTTACATGTTTGCTTTCAAGGCAGCTGTGATAATAGCAGCCTAAACAGTTGCTCTTTCTGGGTCTTCTTTACAAATATTATTTACCGTATCCACCAGAGAGGTGATTTGGCTCAGTGATGTTGCCTCTGTATCAGGACAACCTGGTAATATCCTAGACTGCTCACAGGCGTTGGATCCAAAGCTTCCTGGTGCAYCTTCTCCAGACTGCTGCATAAACCTGGATCTGGAGGCCGGGTGGCAGCCCTGTGAGCCCCGGCCTCCTGCAGTCTCCCATGAAGAAGAGTCTCCCAGTTTGTAGCCACCTGGCGACCTTGCTTGAGCAGCAGTAAAACCCACAGTTAGCATATGCTGCAACATAGGTGTGCCAAGATGCGCTTCTCGATGACACACAGTTTTTCATGATAGCGTTTATAAGTGGTGAGCTCTTGATTAAAGTCTCCTGCTAACTGCTTTAGAGTGTTYTGACTCAAATCTGTAGTTCTTGAAGTCAAGCTTGCCCTGTGACCTTCATGACATCATTAGTGGAGTACCTGAGAGCAGGCAGCTAGACCAAACAGGAGGTTGCAAGGCTAGAAATGGTAAATGGCACTTGCCTGTGCCATCCTTCTTCTTTGAGATTATTTTGGGAATTGGATTTCTTTTGGAAACGGATAAAAAGTCAGTCTTTTTGCAATACTACTATTGTCTTCTGTTTTCTTCCTCCATTATGAGACAAAGCAAGAGGCTGAATGGCAGCCTGGCACCTGCCAGGGGCTGTGTTCCCATCGCATGGAGAAGGTCCTGCTCTCAAGGGCAGGTTCCCCTCTGTGCATCCCAGACTGCATCAGTCATCTCCCTTTTACAGAGTGCAAAACCTCCCCACCTAGAAGAAAAAAYACTCAGAGAAATGTCTGTTACTTAAAGCATGCTTTAATCCCTAGAGTGGTCTTTTTTTCCTGCAGAAAGAGGGCAATCTGGCCCAACCTTTACAATGCACAATTTTATGGAACAAAACTTGAGTTTTAAGTGACAGTGCAGGTTTTCTCTAAGATCTCACCCTGCAGTTTAATCTTCAGTGAAACAAAATTGTTAGATTTATTTTTTAAGAACCTGGCATCTATATTAGCAATCAGGCTTACAAATTGTGCCTTCTGGTTGAACCCAGTAGGCCCACATCTTTGTGTAATTGAGACTGCAGCATGATAAAGAGTTCTGTTACGGCTTCACATATTGATCAGTCCAATTTAATTTCCTCATGGGACCTGGACCACACTAGGGATGATGGATTGTGTTGAAGGCCTGATAAGCCTATTTTAACAAAACATCTCGAGGGCTTCTGGAACAGAGGCAATTATCAATACTGATGCATGTTTCCTTTCATCAAAAGTTGAGGTCTCATTAACAGGCTGCACAGCAGCTGCTGTTTGCAACACATGACTTTGCTTTAATTAACTTAGAGATACTGTTTCTTCAGCCTTACGAGTTGGCTGTTTCCGGAAGGAAAAGAAACTGGGTTCCAGGTTTTGATTTTAATGGTATGTGTGATAGCAGTATCTCCTGCACTGCTATATTCACTATTTTGGTAATTGAAGCCTAGATTATAATTCAGAGTGACAGTCCCATCCCACTGCTTATGTCCATGTTTAAACTGCCCACGCCCACAAATCTGGTGTTTTACAACTTTTGAATTTTGTGTCAGGTTACTGACGATGTCTGCTATTTTTRACGTTAGTATTACTGGTTAAATAGTCTCCTGTTGTAACTTTGGCAATCAGCATTTTGGTTTGGCATTGGATATTTCAAAAATGTTTTTAAACTGTGTTTATTTTAGGTTCTCAGTTATGAGAAGGAAGCTCATTGTTGCTTCCAACTGTTTTACCTCTCCTATACAAAAATCCTAATGTTTCATTTATAACCTATTTGATGTAGGTGTGTTGTGGGTGTTAAATTCATRCTGCTATTTAATGTTGCAAATTGGATGTACAGAAAGAAAATATGATCAAGGCAAACTGCTATGTTAAACTTGATTTTAAACACAGTTTTCAGATTAGCAACTAGAAGTTTAGCACCTTACAGAATTGTTTTCCTTAGCTAGTAGGAGTTGCTTTTGTTTTGTTTATTCATTAGAAAACAATTTAAACCATTTAACACCTGCTATAGTGATGTCTGATTTCTCTTCCATTTCACACACCTTATCTCATTAATTAACACAGTTCTGCTCATTTATGCATGGATTGAAAGTCAGCAGAAACACGTTCCAAGGAAAATTGGAAAATACCTTTGTTTCTAAGCATAGATGAATGTGGATGGGTGATACCTAGAAAAAATTGGAAAGGTAACTGGGTTGCAGCAAATGTAATTGTACAATGAACCAAATTCTGTAACTTGCTCAAAATCCCATGTTGCATGTTTGGTGCTTCATGAAAAGTGGCACCTTGCCTGATTTTTCTTCCTTTGTTGATGTCTGAACTTCTAGAATAATTTGTTCAAGTGAGAATTACAGTTTTCATAATAAAAAATAAATATTCAGCATTGKTAACTGTTGCTTAAAATTGCTAGTCAAGTGTTTCTTAGGAGGTCAGAAATAGGAAGTTAGATGAAAAGAAATATATTTTAGTTCTCTAGGTGGCCTGGAATTCTTTTGAAGTTGTGACTCATATCCAACTGTTACTGGAATCCCATACTGAAGATCCCATGAATGTTTAATGGGTGATGGCTGGTAGCGTTACTGCCCTCCAGGCTGCTATTTACTGTCACTTCTCTTCCCCAGTTACTTTCATAGCTAAAATGTGAAGATAAGTSGGTTACTTTCAATTACCTTCGGCAATGATTAATTCACATTAATCACYTAATCTTACAAACACTGGAGCACTGAAAGAACAATAATGATGTGACAAATCCCCTAAACTCACCTAATATTAAGTATATTCTGTATTTAGTCCTGCAAACATATTGATGGGGCCAATTCAGACATTCCTACTGATGTGATGGAGCCAACGTGCTTTTACCCRACAAGTAGTTCCTTTGATTTCAGTGGCCTATAACCCTTATTAACACTGTGTAGTTCAAAGTGCTAGGTTGAATGTCACGGATTAGCAGGATTAAGAGCAGTTTCAGCATACTTTAGGCCTTTGATTACTTCCTCACTCCTTAATTCTCCACCCGTGTTCCTCTTGTCAGGGTCTGTTCCATGCGACAGCCCACTGTAGAGTACCTGCTCAAACCATTGCACAGGGCAAAGGACCAGAGTCTGCTTTTCAGGAAGGGGTTGTAATTGGGTTCATATTTTAAAGGTCATTATTATAATATGTAGCAGGTTTGAGTTACAGCATAGACCTTTAAAAATAAACTATTTTTAGGAACATACAGTTCTGGGGAAAAAAAAAAGCAATTATTCGGTTCTAAAATGGAGGAACATTAAATAAACAGTGTAATGCAAGGGAATGTTCCCTATAGCTGCTTTTCTGGAATATATGTTAATTAAGGTCTTAAATAGTGGGACAGTAACACTGTTTATCATTGATTTTAAACCTTAATGTTATGTTTAATTACACCCCTCACTAGTTTTGGAAGCTGAGGCCCTGAGATGTGTTGTTTCTTGTTTAAATAATGTAAATTATGTTATTTTGAACAATGCTATTTATCATTTTATCCTTAAATCTCTAGGTGCTGAAGTGTTGTATATGAACATGTCAGCATATAATGAAGGTCGGCTTCAGTCATCTTTCTGGATTGTTGATAAACAGCACGTGTATATTGGAAGTGCCAGCCTAGACTGGAGATCGTTGGGACAGGTAATTTAATTGAAAAAGTAATCCTATACCCTTTGAGGGTATAATGAGGAAAAAATGTAATGTTTTGAGGCCAGCAAGTGGAGATGGAAAGCTTTCTTTTTCTGATAGTTTGCTGGCAAAGGTGCTGGCATCAAAAACTGTGCTGCCACGGTTTTGATGACTCTTCTGTGTTGGCAAAAGTATATTACTATAAATTTTACTTTTTTCATTGGAATAGCTATCCTCAACAGTTATGTTTTGGGTTAAATTTAATAAATTTAATTGTCTTTATTGATTTCTGTGATGATTTTGTTGTTTGAAGATTGAAAGTTCTAGCTTACTTATTTAAAAAAAAAAAAAAAAGAGCAAACCTATGGGAAAACAAACCACTATGGAAACTCTGTGGTAATGTCGTGAGCATGACCTAGTCCCTCTCATCTACCTTTTAAATAAGGGAAAGCAAAATTTGGAAGGACTTCCAAAAGGATAGTGGGTATTATCCTGAAATACCCATCACCTTTGGGGAGGGAGAGATTTATGGGTACAGGAAGTCAAATAGCATAATGTTTTTGAAGGCTGTACATATTAGAGAGAATTCCATATTTTGATTCCTCATAAACATGAGAGTTGAAGGATGTACACGAAGGCCTCTGCCAACAACCAGTGCTGAGGACTCTCTACAGTCTTACGACCATTTTGAAGAAGTAATTCATCAGTAATGCAGCGTATTTGCCTACTTATTAGCTATCTGTAGCTTTTTTCTTTCCGCAACAGCCTCGGGATTATTAATGGCTGTCATGTTCATTTTTTGCTACATACCACTGACTCTGTGAGGCTGCTGTTGGTCATATTTAGGGAGTGGAACCTGTGCTTTTAGATCTCAGTAATTGAAATGCACAAAAGGGGAAAAAGAAGCAGTCCTAGGTAGTTATTAGTTACAGTAAAAAAGCTTACTGTCTAAATATGAACAGAATCTCAGAAACACATGAATAATTTTGAACATAGGTTCTAATGATTTTTGTAAAGAAGAAGGTGTGTGTTGGTTGTGTTGAAGTTTTTAAGGTTTATTTTGAGCTAAGAGACTGAAAGTCTGAATAAAAATAAATCAACCATTTTAGTAAAGAAAGAGTTAATAAATACATTTTTGCTGTTCCTATGTGTATTCACTTATTTAAAAGGTAACTTTTTGAATGTTCACAAAGGAATCTGGAAAAAGTGGTAGAAAAGAGGATGTGGTTAGCAAACCAGAGAAAGTCTTGGCCAAGAGGATGCTGTATTTTTAGTCAATGTAGGAACTTATAGTTTGGGCTTTTGGACAGTTTAGAAATTAAATGTTTATACATTGTTAGTCCCTCATGAGCTAAACTGTTCGTATGTCAAAATAACTCTTCACAGAACTATTTAGCTCATAAATAGTTTAGCTTTAAAGCCTCTTCTAATTGGGGTTTTGAGTACTGGTGAAAATAATAAATGTGGAGAAAAGAAGCACATCTACTACACAGATTATTATATTATTATATTTAATGATTGTGTTTATGATCTTCATCACAGATGCTACAATTCCTTATAGGTTTGGTCTTCTAATACTGAAGTAAATCTTAAGTCTTGTAACATATCTACGTTAAACTTTGATGYCAGTTCTTTGTGGGCCAGTGTTTCAAATGTGATTCCTCACTGTTAATTTTATCACTCTTTTCTGCATGCATTTGGACTTTTTTTTTCATCTTATTGTCGTATAGCAGTATATTTTTATATGTAGTGGTAAGATGAAGCTCGGAAGAATATTTGTACAGAGCAAAAAGAAATCTCTCTGAATTGCAGTTAAAGAGATCTGCTTTCAATTAGTTAAGAAATGTCTGCTGGGGTTTCAGAAGAGCCTAAGGAAATCAAATGCTTGGCTCCTGTTGACATCAGATATGAGTATCCAATTCCCTTACCCCAGAGTTACAGGCTAATAAATCAGGACAGCTGTCAAAGATATGCAGGAGGACTGATATGCAGTCCTAAAATAATAATCTGTCTTGAACTTTCTTTTCACATAAGAGGCAAAATAAGCACAGAACTCTCTCATTTTATTCTCAATGCCTTCCTCAAGGAAAATGCTTTGCACAYGCATGGGATCTAATCTTAAAACCCACGGTGAACTGAGCCCTCACTGGGGAAACACATCTCCCACAGGTTCTCATTGTCAGAGTTCCAGTGTAACTGCAAATGAGRGATCAGGTTCCTCTTCTCTTCTCTCAACCAGCCTAAATGAGTAAGGACTGAGTTTAACTGGGAAATACCGGAGCAGATAGTGCCAGGCCTGTCCAGACCCATGCCTTTGCACTTGCACTGCCTGCGGTGGCGGGGTAGGGCTTCTGCAGGTTTGCGGTGGGAGCCAGGGAACTTGCTGCAGATGCCACTGCACGTTTCCTGTTACATCTTGGTTTACCTGCAGGGAAAGGACTGTGAAAAGGCAGACTGGGCTGCTGATTAGTCACATATGGTCTCTTTAAAAGCTCATCTTACTTTTAGAGTAACACAACTGTGGTTATTGAATCAGCAAACCACTTTGGCCAGTATTACTAGACCTTGACAGCAAACCACAGAATAAAGTAGGTCTCTGCTATTCTAGAGACATATGGTACTTTGGCCTATCAAGCACAGCGGTCATCTTCTCACTCAAACAAAACCTTGAGTGAGTCAGTCACCTTGTAGTTAACAATGTAGTTAACAATGTCTCGTTATTCAGCAGCACAGTTCCAGTGTAAATTATGTGAGTGCATCCAGTTTTGCATCTAATACTATCTAAAATGCAATGAAAAGCTTAAGATTTTAACAGTGCGTGGTTGTCATATCTTTTCACATGCCTTCCCCTGTATTTTCTATGTGCGTGTTTATTGCTTCCTCTGTACTGAACCTTTGCATACTTTCAGKCCAGTACATTGCATGGTTCATATAGGAGCACCCGCTTTGCTGGTGCAGCAGTTGCACTAGAGATGCAGCAGGTCTCTACAGTATTTCACCCTGGGCTATAGTCCCAGAGCCTTCCTACCTCTTGCTTGCTGGGGGCCTGAAGATGTAGAAACGCTTCTGTGACATAGCAGTACAGAGCATTTAACATATAGCAGCTCAGCATACTAGAGAATATTTATGCAAGGTTACTGTGGTAGATATAACTGGATTTTATTGCTTTTTTTTCTCTTTGAGGGCAGGGAGGGGGATTAAAAAAAATAATCTGTTAGCATCCTTCTTCTCTTGGGAGCCTGAGTCTAAAGCTGAAATAGTAATTTAACTTTTAACAGCTCCTCAGAAAACATCAGGGCTTACATGTCCAAAGGTGTCAGCTTTGCTTTTACAATCTTTGTGAAGAATTCTTCTTTACATTTATAAGCTGGACACTAGAAATCAATCTCATATGAGCCTTACTGAGTTTTGTTGCCATTTTCTTGACTTGCCAGCACTGACAAGAAGCAATACAAGTATTTCCTTTAAAAGTAAATTTTCTGCATCAGGGAGAGATTTTTGTATGCTGCATGTATTACATAGGGGAATAACCTTTAAAGTTGCATATATCCTTGTGCCTTCGCTGTCAAAGTTTTAATACTTGCCAGAGTCTCAGCTTAGAAATTATGGGCAAGGCTGACAGCAGAGTCTATTACCAAGCTTGATCATTACTTTTCAAATAAAACTGTGTTTCAGGTGGGTTGCAAGTTTTCCAAAAGTCTAATAACCTTGGCTGAAATCATCTATGCCAGCTATCTGCTTCAGTCTGAAATCAAACCTCTCAGGCAAATGAAAAATACTGTTTAGACTCCCTTGAAAAAAAGATTTTACAGAAATCAGATTTTTTTTCATTCATAGTGAAATATTTTGATCTTTTCTTCTCATAGGTCTAGATTTTGAGTCAGGGATGCGTCTTTTTCTGTTGTTAGCAATACATAGCAAATATTGCCCAATAACATAAYCTGTTGAAAATTACGGGTTATGAACAGCCAGGGTTTTCCCACTTTCTTAGACAAGTACCACTTTCTTAGTCATAGTAAGCTGTGTAAAATTTTATCAGTGAAATAATCTTTCTATCAATCTAGTTTCTTTCTGGTAAATTTTTGTAATAATAAAATGGTGCAAAAACTGTATAAAMAAGTCTTTCAGGTTTACCAGCTTGATGAAAGACTTCTGGAGAGATGGTCTCATGTTCTTTGTGGTGCCATTCTGCCTTCAAAATATAAGTTGGGGGAGGGGGGGAGGAGTACTAGAAGAGGAAAATTATGAAGATAAAATTTTAAATCACATTCTGAACTTTTTATTTCATATAGGAGGTCTATGTGATCAGCTGTACAGCTTCCATCTTCCACTTCACTGACATGCATTCGGTAATGGATGCAATTGAGAAAGTATTTTCCCAGAGTTCCCAGGCTCTCACCTACTAAGAATTTAGTCTTGTAACGACCGAATAAGCCAAGCAATATCTTTGGGCCATAGCTGTGCAACCAACTTAAGTATATCTTTAAGATAATGACATGTTGAAGTCTATTTGTATTCAGCAAAATACGTGCATCTATGTTAAAAAGTTTGGCTTAAAAAGGATTGACTCAAACATGCCTAAAATTAGGTACATATACTGATTAAYTTTTGCCTGCAGTTTGAACTAATAACAATCGARGTGGCCGTGGTGCWGTATTCTGTTTTCTAGTTYCTTGACCAGTTAACTTATTAATGTACTTAAATAAAAGAAATTGGTTATATAAAAATTGTTATAATCGGTAATATTAATGCAGAGCAAGAGCTAACAAAAAGTGTCATTTCTTTTGTTCCATGACTCCCTCCAATAGTTCCAGCAAAGCTTGAAAATGGATTTAGCTCCTTAATTCTTAAGGAGCATGAGGTTTGTAGTACAGATAGACCTTCAATCAGCACAAGAAACGCTTCTGGAGCTCTTCATGCTAACAACATTTTCGGAAAAATTTTATTCGCACATGAATAACTGAATCCYGTGGGCAAACAACTGTAATGGATTAGTTGAACCGCTTCAGAAAAATATGTTTATGCGCAACAAATAATCAGCCCTTGGAAAATTCTATTACTGAAAATTATTGAAACAAGTAAAATGAATCTGATCATCTTCACTAGAAGTGGAATCTGGCTAATATTAAATGCTCTTGTAGGCAAAACAATAGCTTAAATCATGAATACTAACAGCTAACAGGTATCTGGGTGTATGTGTGGGGGTTAGTGTCCAAATTTGAACGTTTGAGCTCTCAAGCAGAAGCCTGCTGCTTGCTCCCTGTAATTGGTAGAGTCTGWTTGTAAACTCCTGGGCTAAATGAGAGTTGGACGTCCAGAGTCCTCCAYTTACTGAAGAGACATGAGACAGAGCCACCAGTTAGGAGGCTGCTCACACCTTGTGCTTGTGCATGGAAACTGTTTAGATTGGGGGAAGAGTGAGTCTTGGTGTGCCAGAAAATAAGGAGTGCTGGAAATAAGTGTTTTTTTAAAAAAAAAGGGGGGCCCGAAAAGAAGAAGGTGAAGTTCCCGCTGGAGGAAAGATCCTGAAAGTGGGGGAGATCCTGGAGATCAGGGAGTTGTGAGGAGATGGAAGCCAGGGGATGCACCAGGGACTCTGGCTGGTGATGCCTGAGGCAGGTAACGGTGAGCAGCCACCCGACTTTCTGCCCTCGCATCCCGGGCCACCTCCCTGCAGGCATGGAAGGTGTGGATGGAAGGTGTGAAAGATAA
Organism: Oceanodroma leucorhoa; assembly: GCA_030449065.1. Lineage (NCBI taxonomy): Eukaryota > Metazoa > Chordata > Aves > Procellariiformes > Oceanodroma > Oceanodroma leucorhoa. The sequence continues at coordinate 301,429 of JASVER010000133.1, read as the reverse complement.
TCAAAGTAGTTGCAAAAGCTCTCATCTCCTTGGTTCTTAAACAAACCCCAATATCCAGATCCACTGCAGGTAGTCATTTACTCTGTCTTGCCTGTTACATCTTAAAAGCATTATCTCTAAAAGTCCTACTTAAATTTTGGCTCAGCTGATGTCAAGGAAAAGTTTCTAAGCAGAGCCATGATTTTCTCTCTTAGTTAGCTGTGTAAAAACTGCTAGCAGAGGATTTTTCTTTTTAAGACACCTCTTAAGTCTATGTATTTTCTGGATTGTTCATTCTTCTGATTATTTTACATTCAGACCAGTTTAAGCTGAATGGCTGTAAGATGTAATTTTTTACAGACAAAAAATCAACCAGGTTGTAAAATGTAATTTTTTCAAGGACAAAAAAACAACCAGGCTGTAAAACATACTTTTTTTAAGGACAAAAAACCAACCATGTGAGCTTGCTCTCATTTTCCCACTTATTTTATGAGTCTGATGGATTCTTTGTGTGATTTGTTTCACAATACAAAATGAGACTTCAGAAAGGCATTTGATTTCTCTTCTTAAAAATCCATCAGAAGGAGGACCGGAAAAATAATACCTGATGTCTTCACCTATGTATTTCTTTATGAAGACATACTAATTCTGGATAAATTAGGCTTGGTCTTATAAGCAGAATTTTTTGACCTTGCTTCTTTCATTAAATTAGTTCGGGCAATGTTTTGAATAGCAGAAGTTTATCTAATCATCTCTGTTGCAAAGAATCAATTATTTGTTCTTGCTGACGCTCAGCAGTGCCTTGGAACACCTCTAAAGTGTCTCGTGTGGCAGCTGGGTATCTGGCAGGACTAYTAAACAACAGTATTTCCTTTTCAGGCAGTTTCCTCTCCATCCTCCTCTTTCTGTCCTGTTGTTGTAAGTTAGAAACCGCTGATTGTATCTACATAATTTAAGGTAATTAGAACATTAGATAAACTGTCCCAACACTGCTTATCAGGTTGGAAACAGTGACCTGTTTTATCTGAGTTTGGTTTTTACTTGATGCGCCTAAGATATTCAATAAATATACAGGAGGGCCAAAATACTGGAGAAGGTTATACATGTGATAGCGCGTGAATGAGAAACCCTCTATGGACTACTTTTTTTATTATTATGTAAAGTGTACKTATGTCTCTTTAGGATTGACTCCTACAGTACACGAAAATTGCAGCAATTATGAACTATCAATTACATTTGAAGAATAAAACAAGTTGCCCAATTCATTTATTCTGTTAGTARTTCAGTTGAATCAACAGTCAAATTAGCTGTGTGAGATGTTAAGAGAGCTATGAGTATTAATTATTCAAAAAAGGTTTATTAAGCATCTGTAGATAYAGTAGATAAGCAAGGTTATGCTTTTTATGATAAACATGAATAATGTAGTGCATACTTACAGTGAAAGTATATTGGATTCTGAATTTTCTGAAATTAAGAACCCTATAGTTATTAGAAGAAAAAAAGAAAAAAAAAAAAAGCCAAAAAACCCTAGTCGGTCAAAAGATATACGTCTTGTGTGTGTGTCAATTTTAAGTAAAAACTGGTAGGCCAATATTTTATTTGTTTTAATATGAATTAATTTTTTGGACTCAGCTATAGGAAGGCTTGCAGCAGGGCGGCTGCAGGAGCACTTGGAATGTTGCTGCGTGTCTTCCCTGTTACCACCAGAGACAGGACAGAACTGGACTGAGAGATCCTGGGGGTTTCAATTTAGTTGTTCAGCTCTCCTCCTTATAACATAGGGAAAAGGAGACAAAAGCAGCAGTTAGAATTCTTCTCTACCACCTTCTCCTCCTCTTGTCTTCTGTGACAAATAGATTGATAAAACCTAACTTCTTTTTCTTTTCTGCTCTGAGATGACAAAAATTGGGAGATGACTATGGTATCTCAGCTATTGAGAGCTACATCTAAAAGGGYAGTTTTGGGGCAATTTGAGATTGTGGGAATATTGGAGGAGCAACCCTTTGCTTGTGGGGGGTAAAATCAATTGGAAGCAGTCCATGTGGTTCTTTACTCAAAAGTCTCATCCCAATTATATTGAGGAGACCCATGCGGAGGAATTACAGCTCGAAGGCAGCACTTAGTGATGAAACTCATCTTGGTATTTTTCCTTCTTCTCTTGGTCTCCATTCCTAGGGCTACAGATCCAAATAAAAACTTTCCCAAAATTCAGGAAGCTCTGGAATGCTGCCAGGAGCAAATGCAACCCATGCTTCTTTTTATGTATCTCTCTCGGGGAAAGGGGAATGATCATTTCCTCAAAGTATATCCTTGAAAACTGTAGTTTCTATTTATTTGTGTGATCAAAATATGTAATAAATACTGGATTTCTATATACCTCAAACTACATCATGATGATCTCATTTGTTTCCAGTTTCCCCAGAATCTTGCTATCATGGAGCCAGCTCTCCAAACTGATCACTGAGACAGGATCTGCACATTTGCAATTTCTGTTAATGACAGTTGCATCCTATCTTTACAGAACTGTACAGAGCAAAAAGCACACTATAATCAGTCAGTCATTTTTTTGAACTTTTATCTAAATGAGTCTCTTGAAGTTATGTAATGGTGCATCTGGTCCTTTTGAGATAAGATACTTTGTCTGACAGTTAGTGGAATTACATCTTTTCACTCAGGCAGAAGTTATATTCAGAGTTTCTATTTCATATCATGCTCTTCTAGTGTGAACTACAGATATGTCCCTAATGTGCTCTTTAGACCGTTGCCAATCCTTGCCATCTTCTTCTAATAATTTGCTTAATTTTCTTACTGTCCCAGTGGTATTCAGTATCATATCGCTATTAGTAAATTGAGCACAGTCTCAAGTGTCCTGTAACATGAAACAAGGCTCTTTCAACTTCGTCATCCACCAAGGTTCAATTAAGCTCAGATGGGTAAATGTTAGACTGAAAGTACATGCAACATAATACCAGTATATTCTATCTAAATTCATATATCTGTGTTAAATAACCTCTCTTATGTATGACAGAGAATATCTGATTCTAATAAGTTTTGATATATCGTTAGCCATGTTATCCAATCCTTAAAAAAACTSATGCTGCTAATCTGATTTATTTCAATGGGATTATTTCCAGAACTAGCTAATGTTATAAAGATATCATAAAAGTGCAACCCAGATCTTCAAGCATAGGTGAATGAGTCAAGATGTGAAGAAAACAGGTCTAAGTAGATATTACAGGGCTGTATTGACAATTAAATACCTTTTTTGTGTTTTTATTTCTTGCTGCGTAGAAAGCTAGTTGGATTGTCAAAACTTTGCTGTGATGCTATTACAGCTTGTCCTTCAAAAGACAGGCTGAAAATATATTTATTATTTTCACTAAGAGCTTTTGGCTAGGGTCTCCATCTTTGACCAAATCTAGAGCAGTCTGATGACTGTTACCTATCTCCAAAATAGCAGCTTTTCTTTCTTCTTACCTCTTTTTGTGGTGGTGGTGGTGGTGGTGGTTGGGGGGAAGATATGTTGCTCTTGGAAATGTGCAGAACCCGCAGTGTGCATTTAACATGGTGTAAAGTTTGTATTTTTATAAGTCTGATGTTTTGCTTTATTCTTTTACTGAGACAGGCCACTGTCTCTGTTACATCCAGTAAATCAGGAGAGTCAGCGCTGCCCATTAGGCTTACTCTGCATGAAATTTCTTATCTGACCATCCAGTATTTACAAATGAATCTCAGTGAAGCACATGAGCTGTTTGTCTCTTGCTAGCATTGCTGTGCACTGCTGGCAGAGGGCTGGTTAAAGCTGGACCAGAACATGGGTAATGTGGCTGCTACACCTGCGTTCTGCATGTACTTCTGTTACTGCCTCTTGGTTCCTCCTTACTCCTGTGGGCTTCTGGTTTTGTGATCTAGTGATTGAAAACAGCATGGGGCTGTATATTCACCTTGCACTTGGCGCCAAAAAGAGTTCTTATGCCTCCCCAGTTTGGCTAGTTCCTCTAGATGCAGAGCCGATTCCCAGCTCCGAGGTGCTAYGAAGCTATTCATTTTTATCATACTTCTGCCATGGTGTGCTCCATGCTCGCATGCATCATCCGCATTGTGTGTATTTAGTGTAAGAGAAGGCAAAATACAGCTTGCTGCATATTTTAATTTGATTTCTGTTGACTGTAAGAGACAGAATAATGAGTATACTCCGACCTCTGAAATTACAGATCTATACTCTTCTCATCATTTTTTTTTCAATTGCTGTGAAAGTTCTGTAGAACAGGTTTACCTACTGTTGGAGTAATCAGTAATAAATTGTAAATCAATAAATAATAAACCTGCAGAGCAAAATGATGGAATATCCAGTTTGTAACAGTAAACTGACTTCTTTCTAAAGCAGCATGGGATATTCAGGTAGTTGGATCTCCACAATCCAAAGGAAAAGAGAAAGTTCTTTCTCCAGTAAAACTAACCTCATAATCGTTTGCTTGCTTTTTAATACTTGTCATGCCGTCACTACATCTTAAAATAATTAAGAGTCATAGAAGATGTTGCAAAGACAGTGTGTCTGGTTCTGGTTTATGAGTGGTCCCTCAGATATCAGTGCATTAGGATTATCAGACTCGAGAGTTTTGGATGGGTTCTAGAAGCGTTTAGAACTGGAGGCATGTGGGAATTTGGTGGCGGAACGCACACTGTACACCACTGCAAAGAGGACAGAAAATCATCCATACAAGTTTGTGCAAAACTAGAGACAGCTTTAAAGACCCCTACTGCTATCTTGAAGTGAATAGACAGCACTGGTGAGATGTGCTTGCATGAGTCCATGGCCTAGAGATAAGACTCAGTAGCCTAGGAGTTAAGCTATTGAAATTTGCAAAAGCTGTTTGGAAGGGTCTCCCAGAAACTGCATCACAAATAGTGCACTGGGCAGTTGTTTTGCCTTTTAAAAAAAGAAATTAAAAAAAAGGCGTTGGTCACAGTGATGAGAATGGTTTCCAGGCACACCTCTATAAGGCCTGTCTGCAGTGATCAGTAAAGCAGATGGGTTCAATTTGAATTTATAGATCCTCCAACCAATTGCACATATATATAAGTCCTGTAGTTTCATTTGTGTTGTGTTCATTAAGAAACCCTGAGATAGTAAGACATGCTGAGACARCAGTGTGTACTAATGCACTAGAATGGTTTTATGCTTTCTTTGCCGGAGCTGGCTTGCAGCCGGCCTGCACAAAGTGGGGGCAGCAGGACTTGACCTGTTTGCACCGATCTGTCCTGACCACTGCTGTTCTCAAGTCCAAGCCAGACTGCATGGACGGGGGGGCAAAAGTGTCTGTGCTGCACTTCTGTGCCAGAGCCTGCTGCTGGAGTTCAGCACCTAAGGGGTAGGTGAGCCTGTAGAGTCAGAGCTCTTAAAGCCAGTGTGGCCTTTTACAAYCATAGAACCATTTAGGTTGGAAAAGACCTTTAAGATTGTTGAGTCCAACCGTTAATCGTTTTGTTAGTCCTAGGTAACAATACAGGCCATACAGTCTGATCCAGGGGTTCCATCATCTGGCTCTACAGCTGGTGGTAGAATCTTAAATAATCAGTAAACTTACGTGGATGTAAGAAAGGCAGTAATCCACCACTTTCCCAGAAATGTGATTTATGTTGYGCTGAAAGAGAACTTGTTCATTAAAACCCATCTGAACCTCTGAGGGGGAGCTAATGCACCACAGTCTATTCTGTCATCTCCCACGAGAACTTGCTGGCAACTAATCTTAGTCAGTGTTGTTAATGAATGGAGGCAGATTCCTCTCAGAGGGATTTAGTTATTAGCATACCCCATCAGATCAGTCTTGTTCAACTAAACAATTAAAATAACAACATTAAAATAATCATGAAAGTGTATTCCCAATATGTAGTTCCACCCACGCACACAGACTTTGATGTCGCACTGACAATAGCTCCCYTCTAGATAAATATCTTCTTTCAGAACTGCCTCAACTCCAAAAGGTTCCCAAATGCAGCAGCCCAGTCACCTCCCACATTAACAGTTGAATCCTTTCATGGAAAACTGGATTTCGTCTTGTCCTGTAAAAAAGACACAYAGTAAATCAGGCTGAAATACCGTGCCATAAATCTCCATGAGTCAGGGCAAGGAAGGACAATCATTTCAGTCATTCTACGAAAAAAATAATGGTTCTGCAGTTCAGTATAAAATCTCATCTTTCTATATCCATAAGTCATCAAGCAGAACAAAACAGATTCTGAGAAAGCATTCCTTCCATATGAATGTGCAGAATTAATGGTATCGCTAAACCTTTTCAGATTTTGATATTATCGTCATAAGCATCCAGGCCTACTTTGGAAGTCATCATGCAGTCACCTTTCTTAACTKTGCTAAGTAAACAGCAGTCACCAAAACAGTGAAATCATTGATGTTTGCCTGGAACTGCTCAGTGGCAGCTATTAATCCTGGCCTGAGGGAGGTGTATTGGGCAGGCAGCGCATGCAAACAGAAATGTGAGGTGTATCTTCAGAAAACTGCAAAAGTCATGAGAATCCCTGTATTGGACAGTCAAGTTTTTCTAATCAGTATAATGACTTATTAGGCATTTCTTTCAAATTTAATGGTATGGTAGACTTCTATGATTGGGTAGCAAATAATTTAGTAAGTAGATCTGCAGCATAGGTACAGAACCTACATATGCCATATATATATACACCATGAACATATACTACAGTTTCATGATATATGTTCTGCTTAAATGTATTGAAAACATATTTTATCATCTTTGTGACTTACATTTTATTACCTTCAACTCTGTATGTAACAAAGAACTCAGTTTAAAGAGAAATTGTGAGAAATAAATTTGATCTTCTAGTTTTAAGACTGGAAGTTAGTGTTAATGCTGAACTGGAATAACATGTTTTCAGGTATCTTTTCAGATATTTCTTTCCTTTTCCTATAAAGTGATTATTACCCAATATTGCAGATGGAAATGGCATCAAGCCTAAAAGTTGTCTCACACTTGTTTTATGTGTTTTTTTTAATTTTTGTTCTGTTCAGTGTTAACTTACWTAAGAACTATGCTGACTTTTATTAGCATATTAAATCTCTGACATCTTTGGCACASAATACTTCTGTTTCTTGCACAAGGGGTGTCACACATTATTTAGAAATAAACAATTTTTACATCCACAGAGGCAGCATCGGCCMTGATTTGAGATAGGAGAAGACACCCAGGTCATGACCTTATGCAATAAACAGATTAATATTCCTCTTTCTCATGATGATATAGCCACAGCATGCATTATTACTATTTGTTCATRTAGTAGCAGCCAGCTGACACCTCAGCTGAATCCACAACTTCGCCAAGTACAAAGAGGCTTTTCAGATGACMCCAGCGACCTTTACCTGTATGTGCAACATAGTGCTTTAGCAGAAAGAGGGAAGTAAGGAAACACAAATCAATGTGTTCCCAATTTTACTGTTAGGGTCAGGAGGCACGAATATGATGTATTAATTTAATTCCAAGTTTTCTTCCTAGGAGCATATACCAGGACCAGATCTTTACAGGAGACATTGCTTCCATGTTGAAGCAGCCAGAAACCCCGCAAATACCTAAGGTGGCTACTCAGAAGAATAGGACAAAGAGCAAGTATGGATTTCTGGAACAGATTTTCATATAGGCTAGCCGTTGTCCTGGGGCTGCCTGTGTACTGTTTCGCTAAATTACTTTACCTATCTAAACTGCTTGGATTCCTAGCTTACCTCAAGGTCCTGTACACTGAATTTAATCAAGGCTCAGTCAAAAATTAATTAGAGCCTTTGGCCCTCTGCTTACATCAAGAGAAGAGGTTTCTAATTCTGATCAGGTAGTCTGGCAAGGCTCAACAGTTACAGCAATAATTCATATGCAATGTCATTATCCCAGTTCGTGTCCACAGCATGCCTGCAACCAATCCCTATTTGGTTTGCAAAAGGAAAACCGACTGTGTGTGTCAGTAATGTTACAAATAATGCATCCAATTAGTCAACTACGTGCTGTTGCATTTCCCTGAAGCCCATGAATCCGAAAGCCCCAAAGAAACTGTGCACTTGAGAGAAATGTTTAGACATAAATATTGCCCTTATTCTGAGGTCAGTCCTTTGCACTCTCCTCTCTGTGTTGTACAGCAGAAGACGTACGGAGGCTGCCCCTTGCAGCATTACATAGGATGAGAACAAATACTAAGAGCCCGTGCTGTGATTTCCAGCTGCGTGAGGAGGATGCAAGATAAGGGCTGACAGGACGGGCTGCGATGCAGGAAAGATGGAAAGAGGCAGCGGGAGGTATGCGTGTGTGYATGGTAAAGGAGAGTCCAGGYCTTTCCAGACGCTAGCAGAATCTTTCATTTCACCTTTTAATTTTTTTATGGTTCCACTGAGGTAGTGCATTGTTTAATGTCATATGAATGACACCAGTACTGAAATGTGATGCAGCTTGCCAGCAGTGAGGTGGAGGCCAGCACAATGTGGTCCTTTTCTTCCCAGCCTGCACTTTTCTTTGCTATAAGGAACAAAAACTGTGTTTCAAAAGAGGAACAGAATCAAATTAGAATTCACATTAATTAGATTTCCTGCAGTAAAACAAGAAATAAATCAAACATGATCCTGGAAAAATGTTTTCTTGCAGTTGCAAGCTTGCTTTTCCCCTAAAGAGACACTTGTGCTTGCTTTGAGGGGGTAATGAAACTGTAAACTGAAGAGTCATTTGAAAATGACAAATTAGGCTGTGATTATGCCATGCGATATTAATTATGCTGATAGACTATAGAGCAAGGAATTTTTAACKGATTCAGTTCTGCCTTCTGGCTTGTTCTGACACGTAGCAATGTGTCAGGCTTGGTTTGTTAGTGAGCTTCATCAACAGCAGTAAGAAAGCCCAAACTTGCACTCTCAGTTCTGTGTTAGGTTCTACATCAACATCATCACAGAGTGGTCCATGGTTTAAATTAATTGTGTTTGTGTTGTTTGTACAAACAGGTTTATTTTTGCTGAGTTTTCCGTATCAATAGAGCAGATGGCTGAAAAAGAAAAATCGTGATGGGTTTTTTTCTAATGTGACAAGGACATGGGGGATTTCTGGTTTTCTGCATTGAAGATGCATTGCTACCTCTTCCTCACAAAGTTCTTTTTAAACCACACCATTTTAAAGCAAGCCCCCCTTCTGCCTGGGTGTGTAGCTTGCTTTGCATCTCGGTGGCAGTACCTTTCAGCAGAAATGAAATACTGAACCCAATTTTTTTTTCAGTGTTTTTCTTAAGATCTATGCAAAATAATGGTGGGACTATCTACTGAATGTAAGGTGAAGTGGAAGTTAGTAGAGCATCACTGTGCAGTTTTGTGTTCTTGACCTGTGGACCAGCAGAAAAAGGAATGGGACACAAAAATTATCAGCTCCTAAAATATCTCTTCTGCCTTATCGTGGCAGCTTTTTGCCATTAGGTGATAAAAGTAAAAATAATGTATGAAGTTGTAACTTCCCTGGGACTTTTATTCTGCAAGAACCACCAACCCAAATCTATCAAATGTACTTCCTGAAGGTGAGAATTAAAGACCAGTGGACTGCTAGTGCCTGCCAATTCAAATGTACTTTATCAGTTCCAATGGGGTACAGTCAGTTCACTTATGTCCCTTCCTTTCTTTTAGTGAGAGCATGTCACTGCTTTATACCGACATTCAGTGCCAATGCTGGGTGCACTCTCTATCGAATGCATCGCCTCTTCTTGGTCACATGCTCAGATTTATTTCCAGCACAGTGGCTTGAATGACAGTTTTCCATTTTCAGTGATGGGATCAAGTTCCCAGCTCAGGTTGAGACTGCATTCTTATGTAAAGTGGAAGGGACTTTTTTTCTAGTTCAGTAGAAATTCTGCCTGCYGGTTATTTTCAAATCACTTAAAACCAAGATGATATAAAATTAACCTTTGGCCTTAGGTGACAGCAACGTAAAACCACACAACTGTGGGCCAGGCACAAGAGAGATCCATGTGCAAGACTCACAAAGTGATTCACTGGAGAATGGTTAAGAGTTGAATCTAGGAATTTCAAAATACCATTTATTCAATAAAAGTCTCTATAGAAAATAGGAACAATAGTTACAATGAAACAATCTCAAAATTTAATCYGTTTGAATTCTTTAAGTAATCTTCAAAAGCAGTTTGCGGTTTTCAAATAACAGGGAATTCAAGTAAGAACATTTATTGTGCCCTAGATGATTTCTGACATCCAAAGATGCTGTTAATTTAAATTTTGCATTTATTCACTCTCAGATAGTTTAAGCTAGACAGAGTTTTACTAACTTTCTGAGAATATAGTGCTTTACCRTTTGTATTAATCTTTTCTGTTTAGTATTTCCCAACAGTAGCGTAGCTCCCATGTTTTTACCAGCATGCAAGGAAAAAGTGGAACTCGGAGCGGAAGCAGGACTGTGCTGGATTTGGATTTCACTGAATTACTTTTGATTTTAACATAACAAAGCTATGAAGCCTCTGCACTGTATTACTAGCCGAGCATGGAGGGAGGATTTTGGCTCAGGATGCACAAGGGTAGGTTGCGATTTCTAGCAAAGTGTTAGCTGAGGTACATGCTTTTGCTGTTTTGGTGGACTCTAATACCTGCACAGGTTTTGTGAGAGAAGAGCCAGGCAGTGYTGCAGCCTTCTCAGCCTCTTCAGCATCAGGTTACATTTTTGGTTTACCTTAAAATGGCAACTCTCTGAATGGGGTCTGTTACACTTAATGAATTTGTGATGAGCACTACTCCTGTAATCCTTTTATAGGAAAGTCTGCTACAACAGCCACATCATCAATAATACATAAAGAAGGACTTTTACCTTTCTCAAATCTCTTTGTCTCTCTCTCTCTCCACTGGTGATGGTCGCTCCCATCAGAACGCCCTTCCCCTCCTGCACCGCCGCCACAGGCCCCCGCTTGGCTGTCCCCTGTGCTTGGCGTGGGGCTGGCACGCGTCTGCTCAGCAGGTTTTGGTGAGAGGTGAAGAACAGCTGCACAGAAGGCAGCCTTAAGATGACGCTGTGTATGATTGGAAAAGGTTCACTGAGCATTAAATGATACCAGATGAAAACATAAGGGAGGTTTGCAGTCGGGGTCAGGTGAGACTGATAACCAAGTGAAAAGGAACCGTATGTTTGGAGTGCAGGCTAACCAAATACACAGAGCACATTTTATGAAAAGATAATGAGTTTACCACTGTAAATATCTGTGGTTGGCTCTAAGGTGGTAATTAATACATTGTACATTATTTTTCTTTAGAAGCTGTTGAAAATCTTAGGTTCTTTTAGGACTTAGTAATTGATTTATCAGTATAGCAAGCTTTTTGTTACTCCATTACTCGCCCCTGTTTTGATTCTGGTTTTGCTCAGTCATTCATTTGGAAATTGGTCTTTAAAAAAAYCTTAGGCTTGAGAGGATGATTAAATACATTTTCAAACACAGGCAAATGGGAGATGCACACACAGTCCTGTATATAAAAAGTCTACTTAGTAAATTTAGTGTGCAGTAGACTACCTGTAGTTGATCCAGAGTTTCTGTAGCACAGGCAATGGATGCCCGGCACCTGCTGGTGGCCAGAGCTTTTGGGCAAATGGCAGTTAATGCCCGAGGAGAGCTGCCTATCGTTTTCAGGATCAGGCTCGAGTGCGAGCTTTTTCTTTAAAAAACTTTTTCTTTAAAAATTAACAAGGAGTTTTCTAAAGCCTCCTGCTATGTTTGCCACAATTCAGATATTGCAAGCTGTGAACCAGATTGTGCCACTCTTATGTAGGTCAAACAGTACCTTGCCTACACAGTGGGGTTGTCTCTTGGAGTGTACCTCAAGGTAAACATAAAACGCACTGTCTAGTCTGCACAGTGCAGGATAAGGACACATCGTACACCCTGTCTAACCCATGATCCAAATGTTTTTGAAAAGTCCTGCTAACACAGTTTCTCAGTTTTTGAAGCTTACAGTGTTATGGGTCCACAACCTGTATTGTTTAGGTTCTTTTCCTGTGTTTTTCTCATTTCGTATATGATGCCTACAAACATACAAGGGAAAAGAATAAGCAGAAATTCCTGTTTGTGAAATCCTGCTCTCTGACCAGACTAGTAAAGAATTCCTCCTCTTGTCATAAAAATCAGTATTTTCTAGCTAGGCAATATTTGTTACTTTTTGTAGCTTATGTGATTTCTGTAGTTAGAGCATCATTGTTCAGTGGGTATAAGCCACCATTTCTTGAGTCTGTTGTAGCCATTTGCTTCTCTGGTGTTTTAAGAAAGCCCTTATTGGCAAGAAAGACAAAGAGTGATTTGGGGGCCTTTAATAGTTGCTCTGCACAAATGTAAATGTCATGGGGAACAAGGAAAACCAGCTCCCATGTTTTTCATTCTTTGAGGTAAGCCCTCATGGTGGCTCTTAACAAAGAGGGAAAGAAACCTGCTCGTGAGAGGACACAAGATGCTTTATCCAGAAAACCACTCCTGTCCCCAATCCCCAGCACATGCCCTGAAAATGTCACTCACAAGCAACTCTAACATCCAAATATTTCAGTTCTATTTTGAGGTAATCAAATTTGTGACTCTTTATTTTCATTTCAGCTTTCTCTCCCTTAGTTTTATTAAGGTTTTGATTTCTTGAGATCATCTTCACTTTAATTTTTCAGTGATGTTTTCATTACTGTGTGAGTTGCTTTTAAAACTCAGGATGAAGAAATACTTCCCTTGCCTTAAGAGCTCTTGCTCTGAAGCATTTTACCTTAACAGATAYCTCAGATGATGCTTAGCTGCAGGTTTCTGTCACTGCAAGCCAGGGAGCAACACTCAGATTTTGATTCTTTCAATATAAACGTTTTTTTTTCTGCTTCTCCTCTGAGACTATTTAAAAAAAGAAGTCTGTAATAACAGCAGCTCTCAAACTGAAGAGAAAGTCTTTCCTCTTATCTAGATGACATACCACTTCGTACTAAATCTGTCACTAGCACATCCTTGCTGCCCACTCTGCAGTGCCTCCAGGATGATAGGCTTTGTGATTAATTGGAAAGAGAGCAGTCTCCCCTCACCTCAGAGTATGGGAGTAAAAATAGGCTCAGTGTGGAGGACGCTTCTGAAACGGAGTATTTCTTTGGTCTCCAAAACTATTGGGGCTGTTCTACAAGAAAGGAGAYGGCTGGCATTTTACTGCGTACACGTGTGCATTGTTTGTACTGTTTCCATTTCAAGGCGGTGTATCATACATAAACCAAGACGGCCATGAGGTGACGGGCTGACATCTAACCTGGTTTCCTAAGGAAATGAGGTCTGCACGATCAGCATCAGAGTCGCTGCCTGACCTCTTCCAATAACTTTGAATCTACTTTCCAGGTTCAGGCAAATTTGAACTGAAGTTCATAAAAGCTTAATGAAAACAGGCAACTGGTAAAGAGGATAACTGTGTTTTCCCAGAGAAGGAAAGGAGGAGCCCCGTCTGTATCATGTACCCGGGAGTCCTCATGGGGGAGAGCTCTTATCACAGCTTCAGAAGCAGGAGAAGCTTTGATCAGTGCTTGCCTCCAGAGAAGCCAACTGCAAGACGCAATGCCGTGGGAAGCCAGGGCTCGTTACCGTGAAATGAACGTGAAGTACTGCGTTACTTTGTCTCTTGAAATGGCTCCGTTCCAGTCCGCCATTTGAGGTAACCGCTGCGAGTGGGTGAGTGGCAGGGCCTCAGCCCCCGGCACCACCTTGGCTCCTGCCGGCGCCCGCTCCCACAGGAGGGTGAAGTTCCTCTGCAAAACGGGCTGGTCCCCGTGCGCAGCCGTTCACGGGGAGAGGCCGGCGGTAAGGCATGGCTAATGCTTCRTTTTACAGTCGGCCTAGATGGCGATCTGTAAAAATTGCACTTAAAAATAACCCCTCAGTGCCCCCGGCTTCCTCCCTACCTCTGTACACGAGGAAGCACTTGGGCAGAAGGGCAATCCTTTAATGCACAGGGGGAGGACACACTGCAAGCACTCCTGCTCCGAGGAGAGCTGCTCACGCAGATGCAATCCTGGCAGCTTCTGGTGTGCTGTGAGGACACTGTTTTATCTTTACTTTTAATGGAAGGGATAAAGTGAAATAGTAATAATGGGACTGATAAATGAAAGGAAAACTGTAACCACATAATTATGTCAGAATCAACTAACAGCCATGAAAAGCCGATTAAACCACATTATGCAGATACATGTAACAGAATACTATTAGTAAGTCCTTTGCAATGGCATGCCTGGCAATTAAGAGAACAGTATTGGCAGCACATAATGAAAACAGTGATAATGTATAGTTAAAAATGTTTGGAGACAAACAGTGCATAGAGGACAGGGACAGCCTAGAACTGAATACAGGAACGTCCTCAAAGATACCAGCACCCAGGGGGAAAAAAAAAGATGCTATTCCAAATAGACTGTTTGACTAGGACGTTGGGCATAGCTTGGAATAATTTATATTTATCATGAAGATGAATTTACTGGCTTACCCATAAACGAAAGGCTGCAGTAGCAGCAAGTAGTCTGTATTTTCCAACTCTCCACAAATTTCAGGTTGTGCAGGTTAACAGAAGAATTCCGTATTTCTTCTGAATTAAAGAAGCTTGCAGAAATATTCTGATTTAGGCAGTAAGAATATTAGATAATGTTCCTGTGATTGTAACTATTCAGTAAATATTTGGGAATGAGATCACTCAGTGTTGTATATTCTTACGTATGTGGTATTTCCAGGTTGGGGACCTGAAGAAGGTGTCACCCATCAAGTTTCTTTCTCATTGTAGTATTGGGATTTATTGTTTCCTCTCACCCACCATAGAAAGAGAGTTGAAGGTTCAGTTCTATCCTTCGATTCCCTTCCTCTGCCCACTCTTGCAGCGTGGTYCTCATCTGCAGTCAGGGAGAATTGCACAGGAACAAGCTCTGAGATAACGTTAGCGTGGGGTTYAGAGTTTCCACAGGCTTTACAAAACGATACACTCCTACCAGAAACTACTCCTTGTGACAGTGGAGTACTCATCTAAGGGAATAAAACCAGTGGGGATTTTTTGGTGTTAAAGGATGAGCATCCTGGAGAGTTCACGCTCCTCCTATTTTCTTCATCGTGCCAGACAGACTTGTGAGACATGCTACCAAGAGAGTTTGCTTGCAGAAAACCAGCATGGATCCTTTAAATATTTATCCTACGTATTGTTTTCCAACATATACATGCAGGTTTTCTTCTTGCTTTATTTTTGGAGATGGCTGAACTAGTGTGAAATGCAGATAATGAGAGGTCAATAGCATCTGTGCCCACAGCAGTGCTTTCCTGAGCTATTATAAAGCAAAGGAAGGGAGAGAGTGTGCGTGCGGTTACGCTTTGATTACAGAAGTCAGGCAATATGTTTATAATTTAAATTCTCTCAACAACTTAAGTACTAAGGATGTGCAATTAATGAAATCTCTGCCAAACCAAGATTTATGATGACCAGGAGACATGCCTTTACTTAAATGGAGTTGTTGAGACTGTGTCCGTCCATAGAAGGTTAAAGCATTTAATTGTACTATGATGTCTGTACTTACTTGGGCTATTTTTTCTCATACTTCCTATGTGAGAATGTTGATGCTTACAGAGTACTTTTCATGAGAGAAGAGTATCATTATCTCCATTGTTACATGTGGAGAAACTGACACCCAGAAATTTGGAGTACCCTAGGTGAAGTACCATACCATAGCAATGGGGCAATTAAGAACCCAACCTTTTTGTGTCCTAATTGGGTATATTATATACTGGATCATGCTGGATTTAATACCACAGTAAATCTAGCTACTGATAGTATTAAACACCTGTTTTTTCATTCTTTTATTTGAAGCTGGAGCATCATACTCCTTCTCCAGCAGAGAAATAACTGAAGTCCATTKCTTTCACCTTTTCCAGAACACACAGAAAACAAATTGTTTCTAAAGTAAGAAACAGTCACTAGTACCAGTGTGTGCTCCTACATCATCCAGCAGAAAGGATGTTTTTCCTGTAAAGAAAATAATACAAAAATAATAAATAAATAAAAACTACTCTAGCCAAGAGCAGTAAACCTTGGGCAACACCTGTAACAAAAATGGTGCCTATGACAAATGGGTATCACTCCCAAGTTGTGTCCGTCCATAAGGTGTGTTGTATTCTATCAGGACGTGCGGCTCTGGCACACACTGAACATACAAACCGTTACAGCTTTTGCTCGCTCTTGACTTTGAAAATTTAGCTTTGAAGATTTGCCTTTAAAAGAGTATTGTTAGGAATGTTGTTGTAGTTGACAGTACTACCGCTGAGCTCAAGGCACGCTTCTGGAAGATACCCTTTAGACACTCTTATGTTCTTGCTGCGTACTTCCACAGATCCATCAGCCAAAATATCACTAATGATACGAACTTTTAATTTCACAGATGAAGGAACTTGGCGTCATCGTATACAACTGTAGCTGCCTGGTCCTGGATTTACAAAGGATATTTGCCCTGTATAGCTCATTAAGATACAAGAACAAAATACCTCCAAGTTGGTCTAAGAGATTATATGGAGTGTACGATACTCAAAATAAACTGACGCTGCAGCTGAACGAGACAAAATCGGAAGCTTTCGTGTCGGTAAGTTCTGAAATGAGTTGCAGAGAGGGAGGGAAGGAAAGAAACTTACTTAACCCAGTAGATTTTTGGAAGACCTGAAAATTTAACATCTGCTTACTCTCCTAATATTGTCCTTTATGAGCTACAGAGTAGTGAGACCAGGTTAGGTAGGCATTAGTAGCAACTGTGAAAAGAATCACAAGTATCTTTTCACTGATACAGAGATGTTCACAGTTCCCTGCAATAAGTCCATCATAATGCTGTGTTGGATGGTAATTTCCTTGAATAGGAACATACATGGTATAAATTAAGTATACTTACTATATTACTATATATACTTACTACTTATACTAAATACTAAAGTATTTCTCTAAATTGGCCCTAACTGAAGAAAATGCATGTTACCGCTATATCCTTAACCAAAAGCAGCTACTAAAATTGAGACTCATGTGAGTGACTGGAAACTCAACTATAGAGATAAGACCACTACAGCTGTCACCTACACAAGACAGAACTTGACTGATAGTCTCATAATGCTGGAAAACCAAATCATTCTGTTCTCTGGGAAAATGGTTATTCCAATAGGTATACTTTTGTGYGAAAGTCTGTAATGGAAAGGTTTTTAAAAAGTTATTTGCCTTTCCCTACGGTACAGAAGAGACAAATCACAWTTTTTTTTTTTTCATTATGATTTCTGTGACATTGTTCTTACATGCAATTTGCCAGGACTGAAGATGCTGCAAAATTCCATTTGAGCATTATTCTTCTTCCCTTTCTCTGTAATGTTACTGCTTTTCTTCTTGTGTTCAAAAAATTATAAGGAGGCTCTTCAAATTAGGTTATTTACTTACACTAGTAGATAGAAGGTGAATGACTTGGGAGTAAATGAACTGTTAATCAGACATCTAAAATGATACAGAATAAGCTTGATATCAGAGCTTGCATTTTTATCAATGTACTTTATAAGGATTAGTCCTCCTCACCTTGTTCCATTGAAAGCATTCATACTTCTGTAGAACATTATCTACTTTAGCTTTATTTTTAAATGACATATTAAAACTTCTAAAAATTCAAGCAGCAATCCTCATGGAAGCACTGTCTGTGTATGGATTTTTAATGGAAAGAAATGGAGCAGTCCTCCATCTCAGCAGTGATGTAGCAAAACCGGAAAAAARTACACAGAGCAATAGAGATGATGAAAGATGCGGAGTGTCTTTCATTTTGGAGGTAATTACATGAGTAAAAACAGCCCCTTCAAAATCAGGAATATAATGAAGTTGCTAGGAGTTATTTACCATTCTGCATAAAACAAAGGGCAAACCCCCGTTGCTTTATAGCCAGTTATGTCTAAAACAACACACGGCATGTAGCACACTATGAAGTTGTACAGCCACTAGCACAGGGTGTTGGTGCAGACGAGTGGTTATACAGGGCAGGGTTTACCTTCACCTGCTGGGAGCCGCGCAACTTTCAGGTGTCCAGGATTTTTCACACCCCTACAATCAGTGGAGAGACAGAGAAGCTATTTTGGAGTGAAAATCTGCAAGTGCCTAAGACAGCCAGAATTAATAGGCATCTGAAGAGACATCTGCTTCCATTGATTCTGGAGAGTCTTAAGGACTAGCTTAGAGACTGACTTTCSGACAGTTAGCTAAGGAGCTGTGAAATGAAATCCTACTCCCTTCTAAGCAACCTGTAAGAAATGGAGGAATCCTGCTGAAAGCCAGTCCTGGAGGGGCACACAGTAAGGAAGGCTGGGCAAGGCCAACTTTAAGGAATGTGAGATCCTAGACAAAGACAAGTGGAGAGAGGCTCTACAAAAACTGCTCTTCTGCAGTTTGCAGAATGATCACTTCCTCCCTGTGATTTGTATTTTCCTTTTGTGTGGGAAACAAAGGCCTCTTCTCTTTCAATTTCACTTCAGAAAACAAAAGGAAGGAGTCACTGGCACTCCAGAAGCTCAGATCAGTRATGTCCAACTCCAAGAGCTACCTGAATTTGTAGCCACAGCCAGTTGGGCTGGTTCTTCCTTCCTGAAAASAGGCTTTTCAATAAATTTCTCACCTACCTGTACATTCTCAATGTTTGCCAGCACGCCCCTCTGAAASGCAGTCCTGGAGTTGCACTGGACTGGTTTGGCGGAACCCAGTGTTAACATCGCTGTCTGTTCCTGAACTAGCGGTAAGAAGRAGGTCTCCACAAGCCAGCAGGCAGCTCACTCCTCGCCACGGCTGCCCTGCCTGTGGGCAGGGGTGCGGGTGCTGCCCCTGCCCAGCGCTGCGCCGCTCCCTCCCCAGCCCTGCCTYGCCTCCCCGGCGCGGGGCACGGCAAGGCACTGCTGCCCAGGGACAGCACAGGCCCGGTTTCTGGCAGGGGAAGTGTCACATGGGGATTTGATCAGAACAGCCAGTACTGAACAACTAATGCTGAGAGAAGTACTAAAATATTTTTTTAYGACCACAGAGGGGGTCAGCCGTGCCGCAGGGTACCAAGTGGCACGCCCAAACGCAAGTGTTACAGTGAGAACTTTAACAGAAGTTTTTCTTCTAATTATCTTCTAAATACCTTTCACTTTCTGGTCTTTATATTGAACGCATCTGAAAAAGACAATGTGTAAGAATTCCATTCTTTAGCTGTTCTGTAACTTAAAACTCCTATTCAAGAAAATAGTAAGAGTTAAGAATAAAATCTCAGTGCAATAGCCTCTTAAAAGTTTCAGATAATAGATATAAATTATGTTTAACAAAACCACTTTACACTTTTTCTTGAATCGAAACTCATTCTTTGAAAAGGTATTTCACTTTCAATGTTTGTGCTGTATGAAACGACAAGCACAACACGCAGTCATTGAACTTTTTTGTTATACTGAGGATCATGGCTATAAGGTTGCTTAGCAACAAAATTGCCTTCCAGACTGGCTGATAAAATGCAAGAGGTTTTGGTTGTTTTTCTTTGTGTTCAGGAATGGATGTGGAATATTGGTCTTGAAATCTTGCTGTTCATTTTCTAGTATTTTCTGAACTTAGTTGCACTAAATCCTTAAGAACACCATTCAATGATTAAGAAACCACTGTGGCAGGCATTGTATTGAAAGAAGACRACTAATCAAACCCCCAGGATCTCTCCCTGAAGAAAACATACTAATCTAGATGTCAGATGCAACCTGAGAAGGTGATAGAGCAGCAGGAAGGGAGCGGTCTGGCAGGGCCAGCTGTTAAGGCCGGGTGGCACCTGCCCTAGCTCTATAAAGTGCCTTTAACAACCTCTGCTCCCGGGAACTGTGGTGTTGCCTGCGAGCAACCTGGCAGGCGGCTCCGCTTCTCTCTCMCTGCTCGGGCAGAAGAGCAGAAGGTCCTGGGCACCCCTGCCACGGACAGGTGATTCCTGCTGGCTTGGCCTTGCTGACTGACACATTCGACAGCCCTAAATACAAGGCAAAAAAGCTGAAATCTGGGCTYACCACTTACCGGCTCAGTACCAGGTGAAGAGTTAATTTATACCTGACGCTAGGTTTTAAAGATAAGTTTCTTGCAAAACTGCAGCATCTCCCTGCAACAGTGACTGAGCAAATGGTGACTTTGCATGGAACGTCAAACAGAACTGACACAATAGACTTAATTCTTGGTAGCGAGTGAYGGATCAGGGTCATGTGGTAAGAACACAGATACTATATCTAATAGTAACCAGCCCTGGGACTCTGGAACAAAATTCTCTGAAACATAACTCCACCTAGAGCTTCTCTGATGACAGTGGATGTTTTGAAGTTTGTGTCTCCTGCAGTTTACCCACAGTTACATGTAAATGGTGAGGCTTTCAAGGGGAAATTAAACAAATAATTCTCCTTGGTACCTCTGAGTATTCTAGCAGGAAAGTTGAAGGTATCAGTTAATATTCTCTACTAAAATAAAGGATACCACTTGCCATCTCAAGAAGAATGAGGGGAAGAGAAAATTTATCGCGTATTTTAAATGACATATTTGAACTTTTCCCTTCACAGAATTCACCTAAACTCTTCTGCCCAAAGGACAGAGTCCTGGATATTGAAGCTATATACAGTGTTATCGATGAAGCGAARCAGTTTGTATACATAGCTGTTATGGACTACTTGCCGATCGTCATTGACACCAATGCTAAACGGTGAGTGTCCATGTCCAGGACTAGCACATAATGCCAGTAAGGTCTGCTGAAGAAAATGAACCCACAGGAGATTAGTTACTACTGTGGACCAATTTCTTGGGGCCCAATTCTGCTCTTATTGAAATCAGTGAGAGTTCTGCCATTGACTTAAATGGGAGCAGAATTGGGACCTAAGAAGACATTTCCAGTTCTGGGTCCTAAGCTTTGGATCTGCCTATGGAGGGAGATCAGAAATTGTCTAGTCTGACCATCTGCAAGTGACTGGGACCCAAGAATACAAGAACGTGCTTACACCTGAATCCTATTTCTTACACTGTTGTATTCACTATCTTGATACCACAGCTACTGGCATTTTACGAGTATCATAAAGATATTCAACATGAGAGAGAGAATGTGTGTGTGTGTGTGTCTGTGTTAACAGAGAAATAACATGTTGTGAGTTCTCATATACAACGTGACAGATATCATTATTTTATTGAAATATACATATACATGAAAATTCCAAATTCAGCACAGATTATATTTTAATTATATCATATTTTGGTTAACTGAGAGTTGCTAAAAACAAACAAAACCAAGTAATTTTTAAACACACTGTTTGTAYGGACCATTAAAAAGCACTCAAGACCCAAAACTGGAGCCACAGTGTAATAAAACCATCTAACTCAGAAGACAAGTATCCAGTGGTCCCTCCTACTCTCGGTAACACTCACAATGAATTGAGCATCTAGTAAAGCTCACCATTCTACCCATGCACTTTATCTGAACACAGTTAAGCCAAACTAAACATGTGGTTATGTGCTTTTTTCCAGTTTTGCATAATTAAAGACGTTTTGTTCAGATTTTTCAAAAAATAACTATCATTTGACTGATATCAAGCATAAGCTGTTTCAAATCTACAAGAGGGTTTTTCCAATAAACTCATTATGTACAGCCTCTATTACAGTGAAAGGATCATGGGTAGTGCTGTAGGAACCTCAGTCTCACAATATGCATCCCTCGCGTTTCTCCTTTATGTTGGAAAGGAACGTAGTATGTAGAACTGCTACAGTGTTGCAGTTGATGTTACCTCCTATACTCCTCCTTACTTTGTTCTCACGTTTGAAGAATTCAGAAATCTATTGGATTAGGGAGATCCAGGGAAGCCATCCGTGTGAATCCTTCAACATTTTTCCTGCAGCATGGCTTTGTGTTTGAGGCACTGCCACAGCTTCCCTACCTTGTCAGCTCCTAGTTCTTGCTTGTAAGTTATTTTCTGGCATTGTAGAGCTCAGACATCATTAGGCCGAATGCCTTGATGCTGCTGGAATATAGAAAACATGCATTTTCTTTGCTCAATTCTCCSTGTCCTGACCTGCTCCCACCAAAGGTCAGGAACACAAAGCTAACTARCGATTGTGAGAATAGCACCATGGAAGCCACCATCCCATTCACGGCAGAATTTCTGCAATCCTCATCAGGAAAAATCCGCATCCTAGCATCCTCCTTAAACGACCCATCTTCATCTGCCACTGAAGGATGCAGGCACCCTGCATAGCAGCAGCTCTCCTTTTCCCAAGCAAGAAATTACAGCAAGGCATTCCAGTCCCCAGCCTGTACGGTCCCAGTACAGAGGAAAAAAAGGATGGCAGTCAGGGAGGGATCCYGTGTTCCTGCTCCCTTACATGTGTAACCGACAGAGAAGCCTTCTTGTGCCTCTGTCTGGGCTGGGGAAGCAGCACCCTCTAGCTGTAGCTCATTCTGCTGGTTCTCTGGCACGGCAGAGCTCCACTGCTCTCACCACGGGCGGTGACACAGGAGTAACTCTCCCAGCCACGGGCGGACAAGGTACCGGTATTTTGTGCAAGTGTTTTGGCAGCTCTCTGTGCACCTACACAGATGGAAGATGTGCTCAACCACCCACAACCTCGCTGTCCCCACCGTGACTGTTTYGGTGCAGGGCAGAATGACACAAAAAAGGATGCTGGCAGATCTGTTTAGTGAGAATCCCTTTAAATGAGAACAGCATTCCTTCAACGGATAGAAAATGAAAATCACATGTGTTTAGTTTTCTCTATGATGTCTAGGCTTAGCTGCATAAAAATCCAAAATTTTTTTAAGTTCTCTGAATATATTGTATTCTTTCTCCACAGGTACTGGCCATATTTAGATGGGAAGATAAGAGAAGCGTTAGTTTTACGAAGYATTAAAGTACGACTTCTCATAAGTTTCTCGAGAGACACAGATCCCCTTACTTTTAACTTTGTTTCGTCTCTGAAAGCTATTTGCACTGAAGTTCCAAGCTGTAGTTTGAAAGTTGTAAGTATCATCCATATTGCTTTGAAATCTAAGATATTTCACACACCTCCCCAAAAAATCAAGAAAACTTCACAACTGAGAAGTGTCTTCTGTTAGTATCAAAGTCTTTAAATTTCATTAAATAACATAGGAAATGTAATACAATGAACTGAATTTATTCCTAGTAGTAACAGACATAGAAATTAAGACTGAATGATGCCAAAAGGCAGTCTGTGTGGTGGTCAGCCTGTGTAAAACACTACATCTGGTCTTTCGCAGCAAAGCTAACGGAGTGAACCGTAGTTGTATGTCTTGTTTATACTGGCTGATAAGACTAAATGTGATAACACAAAAAAGTGKTTTAGTCTGGATTCGTGTACCCTTACTGTTCAGCTGCATAAGCAYCTATTTTTCCTTTAGTCAAGTACAAAGTACAAGAAAAAATAATGAAGATTTTACATTAAATTCAGGCTACAAATTCAGAATTGTGAAGACGAGAACAACCATTATGTGACCACATTAGACATGCAATACAAGAAAGTGAGAAATACCATATATGTTATGTTTGTATTAGAGAACAGAGTGTATGGTAAGTACTGCTACTTTCAATTTGATACAGTTAATTTTTATGAAATTGAGGCACACTGGAAATCAGCCATCTTGGATCAATTTCTTTTTGGTTTTGKTTTTTKTTTTTTTTTCCCCGATAACTGTCTTAAATAATCTGCTGAATTATTCTGTCTTCTTAAATTGATAATCCACTATATCATTTTGGCTTTTTAAAATCAACAATTGTAAAAAGCAAGTACAACTTGTGTTATACACATTAARTGGTATTTATGCATATCTAGAAATAGGGATTTTTGTTATAATGTACACTTATTAGAAGTTTCTCTAGGTAAGAAGCAGCATGAAGTGTGTTTTTAAATCAAAAAGCCCATACATGGCTGACACTGCTTAAGCCACTTCAATTTCGAGTAACTTCTAGCTTGTTCCGTATTTATCATCAAAATTCTATTTATGTATTCATTTTTTATTTAAGTGGCACCTAATGCTCTACATACTCATATCCATTTCCATCTATTTACAGCAGGTAAAATGTTTAGTACAGAATTTATCTGGTCAAGAACTAAATGCTAGAAGGAAAAAAAAATATTTCTAGMTATCTATTATAGGTAGATAGTCTAGCTAGAATATCTGCAGTTAGAAAATACAAATAGAACTTCCAGTAAAAAAAAAGAGACTGCCCCAGATTTAAATCGTTGTAAAGGTACAACACACCTCAGTTACCTCTGTGCTGTGCATCACATGTTCCACACACTGGGTAAATCACTGCCTTAAATAAGCCTTGGTACAAGTAATAGCCCAAGGCTCAGAGTTTACTGGGATCTATTTGATTTTGGCTGAAACTGTGCCACAGGCTCCGTCACGACACTCCTTTACTTCACAAAACGTGTCAGATGAGCACAGTTTTTTTTAAAACTGCATTTCTTTTGTATTCATCTGTTCTAGCCAGAAACAAAACTATGTGTGTGTATGGGGGAGAAGGAATAGGCTAACAAGGTAAAAACTAAAAACCTTTTGAATTATTGGAAAATTCTGCTTTTCCCTTTTGGTTCTGCTTTGGGTATGAGAAAACATAAAGTCAAACTAAACTCTGGACAGGAAATACTGTCATGCAGACACGTATTGTATGCATTTTATACACAAGAACACTGAAATTTTAAGAGAACATTAAGTTACAAATTCTGATTGAARCTATACTTAAAATTGTTAAGCTGTCCCAATACCTCAATATTGTACGCACCGTCCCCCCCCCTTGGGTTCTCTTGGGGATAATGTATCAGAGTCCTACGAAGCATATTCAGTAACTTTTTTCTTTCATGTAGCTTTTGATCCCTGTGATATGCCTTGTCATGATTGTTTTCTTTTTTTTTTATGCCTATGGAAAGATCAGTTTGGCTAGGAAGTTTCCAGCGAGTGCCAATGGCTTGCTGCAGCTGCAGGGCACACTGTTTTGCCAATGGCAGCAGCCTGAGGTACACGGGCACCTTGGAGAAGGCTGTGCGCAGATGTAATTTCTCTGTTAGATGGGAATCTCTTCCCCATTTCCCCTGGTCTCTGACCAGGCTAATGGAAGTTTTGGTATTGCCTAACTGCAAGTATAGTTAGAAACAGGGCACTGCAAACCTGTTAYGCCTAGCAGTGTCCTGATCAGGAACAGCCGCCAACCGCTGTAATTTTTCAGTCTGCTGTTGTGGTCAGGAAGGCAGGGACTGCAAGGCACCATTTCCTAGTTGCGAACACTGAATTGTAACAGTGTGCTCTATCTAGGAGCAAGTTTTTTTTCTTTTTTTGCCACAAAACTTCGATAATAGTGGGCAATTAACATCATCAATGCAGTTAGAAAACGCTTAGTCCCTCATTATGCATTCCTCAGCATCTCACTCAGAGTCCAGTTCACATAARCGTTAATAATTATTGGATTCAACTGAAACTGCTTTGAGAGTGCAAACTCAATACAAGTACTCTGAAAAAATGATCACTGGGAAGAACTCACAAGGAAAAAGCTTTGTTTGAGGACTAAATAAATGCTGTAAGTACACAGCCAAATATCAAGGAGTGAACTGCATACCAAACTGCTGCTCATTCAGGGAGCTCTGTCCTATGCACTGAACCACATGTGGTCATGAAATTAAAGCTTGAATCATAAAGGATAAACTCAAGGTGAAGAGCTTGCCATTGTGCTTCTTGGGACCTTAATTCCAGTACTCCTTAAGCTTTGTGTGCTTGACCCTGTAAATACGTCTTATTGTGCAAGAATGCTCAGTCTAACTCTCAAAGGAGCAGTACAACCGGGCCAGCTCTGTTGGGTGCAGGGCTGAGCAGAGAAAGGTGCATGTTTTTGAAGGGCCCACAGAAAGTATGAAATAGAACAAAGTGTCTTCAGACAACTGTAGACCAGGAAGGAGTGGCATGGAACAGACATGTCTATCTACAGCACAAGTTGTTCTTGAGCCTCCACATGAATCTGTTCAAGTTGTGCAGGTGTATTCCTGCTAAGGTAAGAGGAAGGAAAAACTGAACCTCTCTCTAATTCTCAGAGAGCCAGAAGTGCCCTACGAGTAACCAAAGTGTTATGAATTAACTATGAAACCTTTGCTTCTAAGCAGTAACTTAATTTTAAAGCTCTAAACTCCTAAAATAAAGATGGAAAAGATTAATGAAATGTTAGCAGAAGGTGGTGTATTATAAACACAGTACTGCTGCTGAAGGCGCGTGTTGGAGAACGTTAGGCTGTGCTACTTAATGCCAGTGCTGGTTCACTTGCTCATCTAAGCTACATTTGTGTATTCTGTTTGTGAGGGCAGATGGGTTTCCCTGCTGGTATCTGTATTGTCAAGGAGTTAATGGCTTCTCTGCTGTTGCTGGAGAACACATTACATTTTCAAGCCTTCTATTTTTTTTCTACCTGAATCTGAAAATTTCTCTCTTACAAAGTTRTTATACAAACAGAACACTTCAGCACATCTGCTGAATCTATCTGTTTGACAACTCTAAGCTTGTATGATTATTGTGCTTGACTATTTTTACATCAAGGTATGTAACTTTTTGCTAAATCTCAAGCTTGGGAAGAAGACAGCTTGTTATGTTTCCTAGCATTGAATACTTTACCCATTTGCTGGTTTTAGACTATTCCCTACAATATTAATATTAGTCACACAGTATATTCCACATCCCTGTGAAGCTACTGCAAGTATCTTTGATGGACACCCTATGGCTGCTAACCATCTCCGTTCCTGTTTGTCATAAAYATGACCATTCTCTTCTGGCTTTATCCAAAAATTCAAGACCCTTTCAGAAAGATTCAGATCCATCTCTGGCTTGCTACGTACCTACTTTCTGTGGTGGGTGTGTGTTTTGTAAAGCAGTTCCCCAGGCACATAGTTGCAGTCTTGATGTTGTCTAAGAACTAGCCCCTAATATCTYGTAAACTTTCCTTCACAGCTGCTAAGATGGTTTGTTCTAATTTTTCAAGAAGTGTTATGCTGTAATTGTTAGTGATGTTAAAAATCTGTAATTAAAGGTATGATTTCTCCATGCAGCTTAGTTAGATGTGAATATACAATATAAATCTCATTTAAAGGATAGATACTACAGTTTTACATAGAATAATCTTTTTTAATGGCCTTTATAAAGCAATCACTCAGTTTGGGGGGTTGTGCTCTTTTTTAAATTMAAAAAAAACTATCTTTGGAATTCTGCTAGTATTTGAACTCATTACAAAAATTAAGCTATGGAAGATGACAATGCCATCTACAGGTAAGTGAGTGTGTGGTAAAATACAAAATTCAGAGACTGCTTAAGAAAACAGCTTTGTGATAGTTACCGATCATAAAACTACATTGCAGTACCATCCAGTATTTGGGCACTGAAAAAACACAAACTCTTTGAATTTTGTTTCTAATGCACTAAAAACCTGCTTCAGTACTAATAGATTTTCATCAGTACGGGGAAGGGGGTGTGTCAGTCCAAGAACAGAGACTTTCCTCAATGCTGGAATCAGCAGGAGCCTGAACTAGCCTTGGAATTTTACACGGAGTTCTTCCAAGCAGTTTTGGTACAACCTCTGGCAACATAAAATTTACCCCAGTCTATTTTCCAGTGCGGAAGAGAGAGATTCTGACAGAGTCCACAGCATAAAGTGTTAGATAAACAGCAGCCTCTGGGCTACTCTACCTTTTGTCTGCARCTGAACCATTTTAATTAGGTTTGGTAACACTAACTGCAGATAAGCCTGTTCAAAACTTAGAGGAGAGTTCTCCAAGGAAAACCAAACTGTAATGATCATGACTGATGATTAAGAGGAGAGATTTTTTTTGAATGAGTATTTATATGCAGTTCTGAAGCAACCAGTGGTGTAAAACCTAAAGCTGGTGTTCCTGGTAATCAGTAACAACACATTTTGCAACAGTTGAGCAATTTACTGCAAACCAGCTTGAAACCTACCTACCCAGCATCAGCTGGGTAAAGAATGCTTTATAAAACTAACTGCCTCTGTGCTATGCATACACCCTTATCTGTTTAATCAAACTGATGATGTAGTCTACCACAGAGATCACTACATTTCAATAACAAACTTAGTATTTTACAGTTGGGTTTTCAAAGTAGTAAGATTATTCTGAAAGACATCTCCATAACCTAAAAGGATTCGTTCAAGGTTTGTATCAAAAAGAGCACTAGTTCAAGAGATGAATTTTGCATTATAGAAAACAGACCCTGAAGAATGATCAAGGAGTTCTGGGGTGGGGTTTTTTTAAACTATTTTTCAATGTCTTAAGTCAGTGCAATGTAGACCCAGTTACTTTCATCAGTAATATATTGTGAATTACGTTTGTTCTGAGGATCTACACCATCACCTCAATCAAAGTTTCCCAGTCATGCAGTCAATATTTAACTTCTCCTTCATCATGTTATTCTCTACTTCTGGTTTTGGAATCTGTGTCTAACTATTAGTTTCCCTGATGAAACAAACAATACTTAGATTTGTACTGGATATCTCATTTTTGTCTGCCACTGATGCAGACAAGTGCATATAGCTCCAAAATTAAAAAAAAAAAAGGAAAAAAAAATCAAAAAACCCAACTCGGACTTCACCATTTAGAGTAAAACAGATGCATTTTCCTCTTGTTGTCTGGTAAATTTGATCTCTCCATATCAGATTTAATCCTGAGAAATTTCTAAGTTTCTGAAATCAGTAAGTTTCCTGTTGGAACCTATGCAATGTGTAATACAAATGTATTAATTCAGCTGTTGGTGTGCCTGCCAATCTGGATCCTGAAGCAGACTTCAAACCCCAACATCCCTTGATGAATGAGGAAATGAGCTAAAGAAAAGTTTCTGGCTCTTGCCATGCAGAACACAAAGATGGAGGCTTTTTGTTCATTTCATAGCCTTTACTACCTGGCACTGTATTGCTTTTAGTATGCAGTAGCCATATGCTTTGTATAGTTCAGAATGCCAAGGCATAGTCAGTATCAAACTATAAGAATTTAATAAGAAATACAATGTGCTGCATTTTATTAAAATTAATGCTTGGCAATAAAAACTCAAGCTGTTCTGTAGCACTATCTCATTTTCAATAAAGAGAACAGACCATCTTTTTTCTGTCCACTATAGAACAGTTCTCATTAACCTGCACTCCATTCTATTTTATGGCAGAAATTCTTTGACCTTGAGGAAGAGAGTGCATGCTTTCTTAAAGAACAGAAGAACACTTCCCTTCCCAAATTAAATCGTAACAAATATATGGTGACTGATGGAGCTGCATACATTGGTAAGTAACCACCTCGCAAGAAATTCGAGTTTGTAGCCAAAAGCCTGAAAATAACACCCATTTGGTAAATGAGGAATCTACAGCTGATATGCTTGTTAAGTTAAAATAATAGTTCAGTTCTTTGGGAACCTGGATGAAGACTGAGCTTTAAGCCTCTTCTCATTCAAAAACTCTTTTTTTCCCCTATGAATCAGTTTCTTAAAAGCAACATTCTGCTTTCAGTATTTAAAAGCAGACTGAAAACACGAATACAACACACTTTATGAAGTAGGAATAAATTGGATTATTAACATATTCTCRTTTCTGCAATCCAGTGAACATGGACTGGTCTCCCCTTCCCATGTTATTACTAAAGCTGTGGTCAGTCCTGGTAAATACTGTACAAATGCCTTTCATCCTCATCTTATTCCATTTACTGTAATGACACTTCAGACACCCTCATAACATTAACTCAAAATACCAATTAGATATGTACCTAAAGGTGTATTTAAGTAAAGTCGCTGTGTGGCACCTAGCAAAAGTTCATTATCAGTCAAATGCTCATTGAATGCAGGCTAAAAACTACCTTTTAAAAAAAATCTGCTTGAGCTGTGTRTGAGCTGCAGGATCAGAAAACTGCCACTGAATTAAAAAGTAACTCATGAGATTTTTATAAAGTCAAGAGAGAGAACATGCATTCTAACATGCTGCAGCTTGATGCTTTAGTTGCTTCCTTCCTCACCCCGACTTACTGCAAAGGGCTTAAAGCTGGTGATTGCAGAGGCAGTGAGGGAGGGCAAAGGCTGCAACCCAGAAGCATGCCCATGCACGCCTAAGAATGGAGAATCCCAAGTAGTGTGGAGATACAACCAAGAGCTACTCTGAAAAGCTCTCCCTCATGRGCTCTAAACACACACACCTCTCTTAACCTATCCAAATCTTATTTTTCACTTCAAATAGTGCAGCTTGTTCCTTTCTCATCCCCAAAATGTTTTATGAGTCCCCCCACCCCCCAAATAATTTTTTTACTCTATTTTAAATTCCTTCCAATAGCCAGATCAAATTTCAGTAACTTGTAACTTGTCTACACAGCATGGATTCTTAGCCGAGTTTTTTTTTTTTCTTTCCTATTGCCCTTACATCCTTAGATATATATAAATAAAGAAATAATCAAAGCAGTGTGAAAGTAATACAAATGCATGTTAGGGACTCGATTATCTTTCACCTGAAAGCATAAGAAGAAATGTCCCTTATGATGAGGCTTAAATTTACCAACCTTGACAACTTTACAATTCTTAACATTTCCTGCCAAAGTAGCTGAAATGACGCTGAAAGAAAGGGTATAAATTTCTCAGATACCTTCATGTTTTATGTATGTTCAGATACTGTTTTAAAAGATGACTTCTAGTAACAGCATTTTTTCTCCAAAATACTGCATGCGTCATAAATGTACAACGTAAATAGTTATAGTTCTAGTGAAATAAAAAGAAATAAACTGAAACACTTGGTTTACCTGTTTTCTATTAATCCAATTATCCTCTTTGCCTTGTGATCACCAGGATTTGAAATACTCATTTACTACCTTAGATTTCAGCAAAGGTGGTAATAACTGGCATAAAACAGTAAAACCCGTTGTTCTTTCCTGAAATAGTATCTATCGATGGGTAACCTGTAAAAGATCTATTGGTTTGGCTTAGCATTATGAAGCAACCACTCTCCATCCCATCTATTTTAAATTGTTTATACAGCATAAAAATATTTTCATTCTTGGCACTGAAAGGGCTGATAAGGAAAGTAAATGGAGTAATAATAAAACATATGCAAAAAGAAGAGCAAGTTAGTTTTGAGTAAACAAAAGAACCTAGTTTCACTTATGAAGGATTAGAGCTGTTAAACTTCCAGAAACGATCTGCACTACACACTGGTATGTAATGGGGTTTTTTCTTTCCTGCTAGTATAGAAAACTTACTTCTGTCTCTGCCCAGGTAGGCACTGGGGAAAATGATACTGTATCATGCTGGATTGCCTTTAGGGAGATCGGTTTTCTTTTTTTTTTAATGTTAGAAACTCATTGTATATTCCTGCCTTTACTTGTAGGTAATTTTGATTGGGTAGGAAATGCTTTTACGCAGAATGCTGGAGCTGGCCTTGTTATCAACCAAGCAGACGCGGGGAACAGCACAAGCATCATTAAGCAACTCAAGGCTGTATTTGAAAGGGACTGGTATTCACATTATGCCAAAAGTTTACAACCAACAAAAACCCCAAACTGCTTTAATCACAAACTTAATAAAGCAACATCAAATAAGACTGCCATGAGCAATGGGAATTAGAAAGACTATTTTACTGTTTAGTATGGCAATGAAGAATTACGTTGGGTGTAGCGCTCTTTCATATTTACAGACAAAAGACTTAAAAAGCAAAAAAAAAAGTTTGGTTGGGGGGTTGTTTTTAGGAAAAAGCACACTTATATAAAAACTGTCTAAACTATATTCTCTATATTGAATTATTTAAGACTTTCAAATTTGTTACTTCTGACACTGAATGTCATTTCTGCTTCCATGTTAATTTTTAATGTTCTGCATTTGAACTTAACAGCATGTGTCAATTTTTCTGTTTCAGTTTTAGGACTTTCCCTAATTGCTATTCTGGCTAGAACTAACCTTGAGGCAAAACCAAGATTCAAGCTATGAAATGGCATTCTGAGATCAGTTATTACTGACATACAAGTARATGGTAGGTTTACTGTATTAGAAAACATGAAGGAATAAGCAAACTTTCACCCATATACGTCATTCCCTTTAAATAAATACCCAGTCATGCAAATACTTTCCGGTTTTGAGCATTTAGTTTGAGTATCACTCTTCCATGTTTTCTAACTAGCCTTAAAATACATTAGAGTTACATGACTGGTAATTCATTCATCTCCTAAAAGTATGAGAAGGTTTTGAGGTATTGGGTTGGCCTCATCAAATCCGTCATAATCCCTAAAGGCTCTCAGATAAATGGATTTTTTTAATCAAAGTAATGTGGATTCCTTTCAACATAATAGTTATTTCCAATTACATGTGTTTCATCTAACAATGAAAATCTCTAGATTAATAGCAAAGACCTAGGACTGGTGGTTTGTTTTTTTTTTTTTTGTAATCTCTACAAAATTTCTTCCCCAAGTTAAATATTTATCAAGTGCGAGTCAGCAGTTGCGTGATGTCTCATTATCAAACCACTGCATATATAAAAATCAAATACTACTTTTTAGGAAGGTCAAGGGTTATGCAAAATCATGCAATAATTGYTGTTAAATGATCATATAGTAATTTTGATTTTACACCTGCAATTTTTTTCTTTCCTAACTTTTACTTAAAAAAAAAAATAAAATTGTGAAATAGCATTTTTTGTTAAAATGTCACCCATATAGGTGAATATATCAGCACAAACAGAAATGTGATGCCTTCATTTAGGCCACAGTTTCAGCTGGTGTTAATAGTGTGCCTCTACAAACACAACTGRGTTGCACCAAGAAGCAACTGTTCTGTAAAAGTGTGAATTTGCTCTTTAAAAAAATACATATAAATGTTTGACAGCAGATTTTTCTCTAGTCAGAGCTGTAATAGCTTAGTTTCATAATAAAAAWGTTTCACCACTATCCCTCTGCTTCTGTTGAAGAAATATGGCCATGAAAACAAACTGCGTTCTGCATTTTGTTAAATATTCACAGAACTTTTTCCAAAATGCAGACTTTTCTCACCTGGCTGGACGTTACTGAAGGCACATTTCAAAAGCAGTGGGCAAAAAGAGAAGGAAAACCAACCATATCCCAATGTACTATTTTAATCTTAAGAACAAGTTAAAAGCCCACCTTGACTTTCAAAACACAGGTTTCATTTACAAGGTTAAAAAAAAAGTTCAAGTTTATTTTAAAGTAAGCACAGCTTAGGAAATTCTARTAAGGTAACATATGCACAACTTCAAATTGCCAGCTAGAGACACACCACAAAACTAATTATGACCGCAAAAGGCACACTTCTGACAAAGAATGTTTCTTTTGCAATTGCCAAGATTTACACCATCTTACTGAAAATAATGACATAACAAAACAAATGTTAAAAGTTGTCAACTTTTGCAGAAAAGATTCTGCACGGCTCTAATGCTCAATAACATTTTCTAATACTCAGATACACATGCCATTTATTAGCCCCCCCCCCCCCACACACACACAGAAAAGCATATATTCTGACATTCATATAAGAAACAAATATCTAAAAAGAAGCAAGTTTCCTGAGTTGCTATGAAGGAAAGATCTTTGTGAAGAGAAATTTCTGTATTTTCTTCCTTCTGTATATAATTTAGCATATGTACAGCAAGTATGGGAGAGAGATTCCCAGCACTTAATTTACTTGTTGGGGTTTTTTTGTTTTGTTTAAGAAATAAATATTAGTCCAGATTAATTTCTGATGAAAATTTCAGCCGAGTTATATCACCAATGCATTTAGTCTTATGAGTCAAAGCTAAAGAAACCCAAAACAAACAAACAAAAAACCCACCACATTTTTAAAAGCCAGTTGAGATTATTTGTGAAGCTTCTGAGATCCCCATGGATGGGTGATCTTAAAGCTTGAGCTAAACTTAATACCAAGTCCTTAAATAAGATACAAAAAACCCCAAGCAAACAAAAAAACCCTGCTGTCCAGAGTTGTTAATTGTAGCACCCGATGGCAATAATATACACGAATGAATCAATGTAATTTTTTTCCCTCTTGCATTATGGATACTAGAAATGTGTTAAGTTTTTTAAATGACATCTTGTACAAATAGTGGAGGATCTGAGTGGAACAGATGATGTCAGATGATAAAGCTAAGCTGTCTGTTTACAAAGCAGGATAAAAATCAGACTGTGGAGTTACCACTGACCTCCTATTTAGTATACCAAATGAATGAATCAGATATAGTAGTTTTACTGGGCAGATCCTAGGGAAATACAATTGTGAATATTAACCAGAGCCATTAGTTTACAAATGCATTCTTATTGGCTTGATAAACAAATTCTGGTCCTTCAATGACCCCCTCAAAAGAGCTGATACATAAAAATACATTTTAAAAGTGGCAGTATGTTCTGGTTTTATGAATGGAAGAGTTTAGGGTTTTTTGAACAACTTCTAATGTGGAATAGTGGTCTGCCATCCTACAAACAGACTGGCAGAACTCAAGTTTCATTTGGTATAAAGTATGGATTAGCATTTTAATAACTGTTTAGAATGGCAGCAGCTCCAAAGCAGCACAGAAGACTYTGGTCTGTTACATCAGCCAAAAGACAAAGTGCATCCTTGGACTCCAGCAAGTAGGAAATTAAAAATACCAGATTCTTTTTTGAAGCTGTTTAAGAGGATTATAGCCAATTATTTGTTTTGGGTTAGCACTGTTACTATTTAACTAGATTTGCCACAGCAGCCTTGATTCTGGCTTCAGATCCTTCTACCAATATAAGTAAATCCGGAGCAAAGCCATTACAGTGATTTCACATTGGTTTAGAAGGGATCAGAATCTAGACCAGTCTCCTCTTGCTTTAGCTCTCCTGAGTACCACCATTATACAGGCTATTTCCAAACTTAACTGGGATTTGCATTCAGTGGTTTCTCACAGACTTTACAGGCATAATCCAAAAGATGCACTTTCTCTAACCGTCTTCTAACTGGCATTCATAACTGTCATATTAAAGGCAATTTCCTAAACAGAACAGCTTTATTCTTAAAGAATATAAACTGTAATTGTTGTTTGCTGCAAACATTTACTAGTGCCTTACTCATACAAGCTTTTGTTTAACTGTTCCTCATGTGAAGTCCTCCTAAAGATCTTGTATCTAGTACTGAGGCATACAGCGAACTTCCTAAGTAAGAAGACTACATATTGTGATGTTTACAGGTTAGTACCTAAAACTAGAGTTACAAAAAGACAAAAATTGAATGTGAGATGTTAGTCCAAACCAGTTCTAGAACTAAATTTCACAAATTACTCCTGTCTTCATTATCAACTAATCCACAACACAGCTGAATTATTCTGACCTGCCAAGGTTTAAAAATAAGTAAAATCTGAATTCCCCCAACACCTGGCTGATATCAAAAGCATAATCACAGAAATTCCTGTAAGCACAGAGTGAAGTCCAAAAATCACGGAGTGGCTACTTTACAAATCTTGCATGTTAAGTCTGAAGTTGCTTTGGGCTGGCTACCGCTTTTTTTCTGCCTGAAGCATGAACTAGTACCCACAACTACTCTCACCTTCTCTTTGAAGACCAGAAAAGCATGGATTATGTGCCACGGCACAATGGCCATAGCTGTACCCTGACAGGAACAGATTTAAGTTTTTGTCCAATTTTTTTCTCTTCAGCTTTTTCYAAAAAAAAAAAAAAAAMAAACGCATCTTTGAACTGAATTTGAGGCTGTGCTGTACAAAGTTTTACACAATACAGGGACAAGTGTTCCTTCCAGTAAATCCAGGCTCTGCGGGTGGTTCAGAGGAGAGCTTGAGAAACAAGTAAAAAAGCCTCAGAAGACTACTTTTAAGACCTACCCATTATTTGCTATACTACTAGCTACCTAAATTCTACTACTTTGTTGAGTTTTGCATATGTAAAAACTGAACAACTAAGCTGTGTGAATGTTACCTGCCATTTAACCCTAATCTAAGGAGAATCCAGACAAAGAATTTGTAGGGKTTTTTTGTGACTTTAGTGTGTACTTACTGAAAATAGTGCAGACTTTCTCATCAAGATGGTAAAGGCATCAGCTGGCTATTCCAGTTCTTCAAACTGAAGTCCTTTATAAATATGCCCATCTTGAATATCRTGCACTTGACTCCTGGGAATGGCCTTATAGAGCATGCTAAGTTATCTTAAAACCATTTTGGACTTCAAAATTAACTCTTCATTTTAATACAAAAGTACTGACTACATGTATAGTATGTTTCCAGATGGTCATTTCTGGCACTGTGTTTTTCTTCCACTCTTACCCTTTCTCTACGTATATATTCATGGTTTTGTAATCACTGTTAATCCAATTCAATTATGTAAAAACCAGAATGAATCCTTGGTATATTTGTAATTCACAATGATACCTCCTGAGTTGAAGGCACCAGTAAACATATTCCACTTTTAACACTGCAGAGTATAGTAGCTCAACTGATACTGTAGAGTGATTGCTTTTCTTAGCTATAGTTTTTCACTTTAATTACTGCTGGAAGTTACTTATGAATTTCTCAGTGTTGAATCAGGTTGCTCTTGAATCATCACTTTGCACAAATGCCTTAGAAGCTTGCCAAACTAGCGTGTAAAAGAGACCTCATTCAAAATAGTTTAGACAAGAAAAGAAGAACTCACGTGCTTTACACTCTGTGGATGCTGAAGTCAGGAGATAAACTCCAGTCTTACAATACAGCGGAGCTTTCTATTGCACCTCCTGTTTGGATGAACCCTGCATGGGCTTCAAAGAAAAAGTCTGAGAGAATTGTGTGTTTGAATTATCTTGAGATCAGGAATTTACAGAGAATCTGAATGAAGAATCCAGCTGTACTGAGTAGTTCACCACAGTAACTTAAATTGGGTTTTCATGAAAACACGTTTCTATTCCATATTCATATGCTACAACTGCATTAACATACTCAGGTTAGGTTTTTCCCTAAAATTCAAAATACATGTAGGACAAAAAATCAAGCTACTGCAGCCTACTTCTGAAAACCTTGTTAAAATGAGATTTTTAAGCRCGCAATTCAATTATGGCTGCAAATTATTCTGCCATAGTCAATGGAGTCAGCTCTATTTTGTTCACAATGAATTCTACACTGCAATTTTACAGGAAGACGCAATAAATCTTTTTAATCCTCTAAAATGAACATGGTAATTTTTCCCTTTAAGAACAGAAATAAGGTTGATGGCTGATTCAGGCTACAGACTAGAACAAAATATAAAAAAATGGCCGACAACTGAAGCATTCCAGAGGATTATTTTGTGCTCCTTTATGTTGCATGGCCATAAACATGAATAATGCAAATTATATGTATYGCGATGGTGTTGCGTGAACACATAGCAGGCATTGCATCTCACATAGTAGTATCTGTCCCTTCTGCAACAGCATAAAATGTAATAAGGGTAGAGAGGAAGGGGCAAAAATAGCTACAGAAGCAAACCAACTTGAATCAGACTGAGTTAACAGACTGGGTGCTGGCCTAGAAGCTCTGGGCTATGTTCTCATTTTGTTCCTTTCACTGCAAAATCCTGTACTTCTTATGCATCCACCTTGCTCTTCTTTAGATGAGTGAACTCCCATGACTGTTTTCAGAATGAGGAGGGAACCTTTAACAATTACAAACTTATGCTTAACAGAAAGAAATCTTCATGAATAAAAGCCCATCAATTTCTATGATGTAGCAGGTACTGAGAAGCAAAGCAGTATTTGAAATGGGACTCTGCCTTGTACATTGCAAGCTTCTAGTGCTATATAAGCAAGGATCTACAACATAGCACAGGCCTGCAAATTTCACATCATATCCAGCACTTGCGTATGTTCTCTCAATATACAATCAAGTCAGATACCAGTCTGAACACCTAATAAGCTGGTGAAAACTAAGCACAAGCATCAGGCAATCAAATCTGATAAACTGACACTCAAATGAAAAAAAAAAAATCCCCCCCAAAAGTGCTAACTATATAAAGGTCAAAAATTACTTAGAAGCTGGAATTAGTTTCAAATGTAACTTTAAAGGACTTAATGGGAATTTTAATGGAGAAGGAATCCTTATGTTAAAGATTAAAGGCATGCACCATTATATGTTGTGTTGTCTAAGCAAGACGGGATGTAACACATAAAATGACAAGCTCTTCAGATGGCAGCGTGTGGAAAAACATTTTATTGACTGACTTGCTAACAAATGTTTTCATGTGGATTTGCTCAGTATTCAATTACTCCTATTTTGTATTCCTAATTTGTATTTCTTCAAATGACACTGTACCTGTATTCAATCTTTTTCTTGAAACTTGACAGAAAAGCAGAATGCTTCTGGAAGTGACAGCTGTTTCTTTCTAAAGATCGGAGGACTGTTCTCTTAATCTCACTTGCCCTCTCACTGTCTCCTGCTTCTTCAGCAACCCAGTCCAGGTTTTCACTTGTCATTGCCTAAGGAGCAAAGAAAACAAAATATTTTTAGTTACCTGCTGCTTCTGAAAACTGCTGGCTGCTCAACATGCTTTTGCCCTTTGAGAGATCCCTCACCTAATGTGATACAAGAGCAAGCATAATAAAGGAGGTCAGACACATAATTCCAGGTGCCTCACATAATTCTTCACCTAGAGAGACACACACGCAAAATCTGGAAGAAGAGATTGGTTGGGGGGGGAATGTCTGGCAAACTTGAAATGAGGTAGAGGTTCTTCTGGTGATATAAATACCTCTTCTGGTGGCCTCATTCCATTCTAGTGTAAACGATTCTTTACCATACAGCCAGATTTGTAATGACTGAAATGTGCGGCTAACTTTAGCATGAAAAGGTGAAAGGTCAAACACCCCTTGTCTTTAGGAATTGATTTAATTTCTTCACTTTGTAAGAGGGGTGGAAGAGGCAGGTAAAAATGGAAAATGCAATGTCTCCTCTCTTCAAGGTATAGCCCAGGTTGGTACTAGAAATAGAGCTAATAAGGTTTCTAAAAAAAGCAAAGATCTTATGCATCCAACTTCTATTAATCCTCAAAGGTGGTGYATACCTGTGGGAACTTGGGGGTCACAGCTTAGGACCAACTTCTTTGAGGCAAACTGTCAGGCTTCTCAGGAGAGCTCCTTTTCCTCCTTCTCACTACACTCAAGACAGCTGTGACATCCGCTTTTAACAATCTCCAAATTCTTCAAAGACATTTCCAAACTAGATTATAAGAATTTTCCCTGTGGAAAGAAATATTAATGTCAGATTCAGTGAGGAACCCGAAGAGCCTAGTACAAATATTAAAATGCATAAGAAATCAGGATCAAAACCAGGATGCATTCTCATTTTTGCCAACATTTAAAAAAATAAATGAGAATTGGAAAAAGAATGAGAGGCTAGTGCAGTACCTCAAATGGAGGTGAAATTTACAAACCAAAATGCTGTTACGTTTGGGGACAGTCCCCACATCTAAACTGCTGCTTTTAGTATGATAGAGATGCAGTGAAGAATCTGTGAACCACTAGCTTTTCTATGTTGTACAAAGATTTCATCAAAGTCTTATGTCCATCTATGGATGTATACATCTTAAAAGGTAGGCAAAAAAAAAAAAAAACGGGGTTCTGTGTATATTTATACAGACCCTACTGCCAATAATCATTAGAAAAATAGTCAATTCTCACAGCATTTGTGTCTTCAGATGTCACCACAGAGATCTTAGTGAACAAATCTGGAGAAAGGCAGAAAGGCAACATCTGTGGCAGCAAGCAAGCCAACTAAAATAAACTGTAAGCCCATCTTCCAAGTGCCAGTTGATACAACAAAAGCACTCAGATGCCCCCACATCCATCTCAGATTCCAAATGTCCTTGTATCAGATTCCAAATACAGAGCTGAGGCTCCCCACACGTATACGGACAGAGAGACATCCTCAAAGGAAAAATGAGTATCTGTGCCAGAAGAGCTTGGAACATCTCTAGTACAACGAGTTGTTCCACTGCTGTCCCACTCTTAAGTAAGACTGACAAGAAATAGTACAGCTCTTTCTGGAAAGGGCCACGTGTCCTTTACTAGAAAATAGGAATATGCACACATGAAGAGACTCAGAATAATGAACTACAAAACTAAACTCCCGGCCACAGCACAGAAGTACATTAATGTAACAGTTTCTGATAGCACATACCAAAGCCATCTACTCGCCTTTTCATTCCCACATTACATGTGTGCCAAGCTCACTTTTTTAAAAAACAAAGGGCAATGTTTCTCTCTGAACTAAACATTCCAGAGAGGATTATACTTTAAAAAAACAAACAAACAAACAAACAAAAAAAACCCAACAACAACAAAAAAAACAGAGAACAGCAACCACTGCCCCAATTCTCTCTTCCCTTTCCTCACTCACCCTTTTTCAGTGGCAAATGTTTCCATTATCCCCCCTCTGCCTCTTGTCTGTCTTTCTCCTTTTCAAGCTATTTCCCACATGCTGTTTCTGAATCCCTTGCTGCTTTGTACACAGGGATGAATCCCTGCATCGTTGGTGCTGTAACATGCTACTTCCACTAGCTTTACCTGAAGTGCTCAGAAAAAGGAGGTACAT
This sequence comes from Oceanodroma leucorhoa, assembly GCA_030449065.1. Taxonomy (NCBI): domain Eukaryota; kingdom Metazoa; phylum Chordata; class Aves; order Procellariiformes; genus Oceanodroma; species Oceanodroma leucorhoa. The sequence continues at coordinate 260,830 of JASVER010000133.1, read as the reverse complement.
GCAGGTGTTGTTTAAAGACACACAAACTACTACATATGAAGACAATGGGGAGTCAGGGCAAAAGCAGAATGCAGGCACTACTGGAAAAACACCTGGATGGGGAAAGGGTTTTAAGTCATACTCCTCAATCCGGTATCGCTTTGGCACGTCTGAAACCTTTATCAGGATCTAGAGCCCAATTTTGCAAACCTTGCACAACTAACACAAGCCTTGCCTCCAGGTATTTTGTTTGCTGTTGTCCTGGAGTCACACACCAGGTTACCCTGCCAAGCTAGGCAATTACAAGCAAGTCAAAACCACAGACAACTTCAAGCCACATGACCTCAACTTTTACCCTCCAGGTGGCATTTGGCCACGAAGGGGTCTAATCTGGGTACTGTCATCTTGTGATAGTTAAGATGGTCCAAGCTACCATCGTATATAACACCACCACCTTCAGAAGAGTAAATGAAGAAAGAAGACCTCTCTGCAAACGTATTTTAAATCTCCGAGTGTGACTGGCACTGCATTGTATTTCCCTACACAATCAAAAAGTAGCAGGAGTCCTTTGTAAAGTTTGCAGAGCAAAAAGGATATGTAATATATAAGTAAGTGTACTACTATACCTCTTCTGATGGAATAAAATATCAAATAGAAAAATCTGTCTAAACTTATTTTGAAAACTGCATGGCCAGCTTATGCAGTAGCTAGATATGTGGCAAGGTTGCAGTGTTACTCTCTAAGGAGAATACAATAAATACGCTTATATRTTTTGTTCAATTCAAGCACTGCGTAGTCTCCAAGTTCTACTATGAGAAGTATGGATAACTTCTCATTATCCTTCCTATTTCAAAACACAGTATTTATCACAGATGTGTACAATACAGCGGCATAGCTTAGGCCTGTTATATAGGTCAGTATCTGCAATGCACATGAGAACATAGTTTGCCACTGCAAAGGAGAGTGGCTGCGAAATCTATTTTGGATAATTCAATTTATATTTGAGAAAATCAATATSTGGTCATTTCTAGAACTGTGAATAAAGGCAACTGCTGCATGCTTGTATATTTGATGAGTTTTATTATACTATATCCTTATATGAATGCCTATGCAGTGTAAATGCTTTAATATAAGATATTGAATGGTTTTTTTACACATTATTTTCTAAATGATGCTACATTTTACTGCATGTTTATCCATTTTTTGTGTTGGTACAAAGTCAAAGCAGGAAGACACATGATTTTAATAACTTACACAGCAGCTATTCAAATCCATTATAAAAACATCTTCTTATGTAAAGACTTYTAATTTGGCAAGAAATGTGCTTCCTTTAGACAATGGGCTTGGTTCACAGCAATACCTGTGTAATTAATGTTTACTTATTAAAAAAAAATAATCACTGAGTCTGTAAATGCGGCTATTGACTCTGCTGCAAACCATTATGACAGTATGTTTTGGTATCTTTGAAAATGTAACTCATCTACATTTACTAGGAAAACAGATGACCTGCCCTGATTGAAGTTGTAAAATAGTGCTCTAATTGAAAAAGTCCAAAACTGAGGAGCTGTTGTGTTTGGTGCTGCAGGATGACAATGTACCAATCTTTTTTTTTTCTTTAAACAATACTTTCTCATGACCTTAATACAATGAGTTCATGTTATTTGACTGTGAACTGAGCCCACTGTTTATTTACAGTGTTACTATACATAACCAAAGTTCAATGTAATTAACAGAACTGAGCAAATTCWTTCTTTTGGAAGAAAAAAGAAAACAGAGGCTGACTTTGGTTTTGCTGAGGTTTTGGAGAGGTGGCTTGGTACAGAGTGTTGCTGCTGTACCAGTGCATTTTGAACATAAGGAAATCACTGGCTTGAAAGACTGATGGCTAAGACACCATTGTCAGTGGTAATATCTTACACTGCTGGAAACTAAGTTAACCAATGATATAACACTAAATCAAGGAAGCAACGCATTAGTTTGAAGCTATGTAAATATTTATTTTAAAGCTGCAGCATCATAGCTATCATTTCTCACTGCTTTGATATCCAAGGATTCCTAATACTACACGAATGTATTCCATCTGCTTCATTTTTTTAGTTTCAGTACTTTCATTCAAAGCAAAGTAACTCCTATTTCTTTGTACTGCACTGAAATAAAAGAATCTTGTTTCAGTACATAGTTCTTTTCTTATTCTTTCTGGTCTGTCTCTGTCCGTGTTTGTTTCTATGAGCACTGAATCACAGATGCTAGCCCCTAGCTCCCAGTCTTTTGTACATACACATTCCAAAGGCATACCCAGCAACACAGACAGACGGTACCTGGTGCCTCTAACTAAGGCTCTGCGAAGTCTGAGCAGCACTGGCACTGAGTGACTGTGAGCATCTAGCGAACTTCACAGCTACTGGAACACAGGTCTTCTGTATCCCTGTATTAGGCTTCAGACACATTAAGCTTAAATCCCACTTTTAGGCACATCAGTCTTTACATCGCTCARGCTGTATCCATCCTGCACGTTCACATCAAACAGACTCTCAGGCTATAAAGCAATCTTGCTGACTATATTTGTAAATAAAACAGGGGCATGGTACAAGCTTGAACAGTACCTAGTATCGTCTCATTTATTAGCATAGTTGTCCTTCACGTTGGCCCACAACAACTAGCACTCTCCCAGATGCAGCATTAGAGGGCAAGATGTCTTTACAACTGTCTTCAATACAGTCTGGCCACAGCTACCCTGTGGAAAAAAAGGAAAAGGACAGGTTAGGCACTAGGATGTCAATCATGGTGTGTCACTTAAGTGTACAGCCAAGGAACTGCTCCTGGCTTCTTTTGTTGTTTAGATGCAACTAATCACACCCCTAAAACTGTCACACTCCAAATCTGAACCTTAGCAGCAAGTCTTGGTGTCAAACAAAAGCACAACATTCTCCAGGATACAGTTTACCTGTGAACACTCGAACCCAGCAAGGAACTCCATCCATCTCTGCATTTCCAATGCTTCCCTGACTGAACAGGACCAAYTGCTATTAGAAACACTGTCCTATTGTTCAGACCAGAGAAAACAGTATTTATCAAAGGAAATAAAAGCCAGAGAGCTTACCAGTGTCTGTTAAATTCTAGAAAAAATAATTAAAAACTGTCTAATCTGAGCTCTGCCAAAATCAAGACCATAAAGCCTCACTCTGCACTTTGAGCTCCAACCCTTTCTTGGGGTTGTAGGCAGGAGGCAAAGTAGAAATGTGGAAGAAAAAAAGATTTTATGTACAGTAATAAAATTGAAGCACCTGAAGCCTGACTAATCTGGTGACCTTCTACAATGGAGTGACTGCATCAGTGGACGGAGGAGGAACTACAGATGTCATCTACCTAGACTTCTGCAAGGCCCTTGATATGGTCCTCCACATCATTCTTGCCACTAAACTGGAGAGATACGGGTTTGATGGATGATTGTTAGATGGATAAGGAATTGCTGGATGGTCATGTCCAAAGAGTTACAGTCCCAGTCCCTGCTGTGGATATAGCCATAAATGATAGCACAGCCTGAGTTAATGTATGCAGTAGTATGCTATATGGCCCAGAATTTTATTTGTTGTTCTAACTCAATACAAAGTCAGGTTTCCAACCTCCCACCAGATCTGAACTGCAGCACAGACTTTGAAAACTTAACTTACAAAAGGAAAAAGATCTGTAACATATAATAGCCCAGGTCCCCTCACATGTCCCAAGAACTGAGCTACAGAAATAACAACGATACTAACAAATCTCTGCCTAAAGACCCTGATGCTTAGGAGGGGAAAGCCTTTTCCACAGAGAGGTGCTGTTGTGGACAAAGCAGTCTACCATGAAGGACAGAAGGGATATACRCACAGAGGTGGAAAAATGTTCGCTATGGAAATGGGTGTTGTGCAACAGCCTAGTCTGCTTTCCACCAAAGTGTGGGATACAGAGACTATGGAAAAAACAAAACGGGGACTGAAAAAAMCAGCAAGAAAGCTGTCTCCAAACATTTCAATACTTCACATAAGCATTATGTTATTTTGAGGATCCTGTAAATAAATTCTAAGATGTCCATAGCTTATTACACTAATTTCTATTTCCAGTAGGCACCCTTTTCACTAGCAGAAGGCTGCAACTCCCAATTCTCCTAAGAAGAAGAATGATCAACAACCAATACTTACCCAGACCACTATAACTCGTGCAACATGATCCTCTTTTCTAGTAGATTCAAATTAAGATCCTAGATTGAATCTGGGAAAGCAGGCACTACCGTGGACTTCTCATTTCCCAGTAGASAGCCACAGTCACTGGGATTTTCTGTTGCAGGGACTGCTCTCATATTCTCTTAAGACTACGGGAGCCCTAAACAAAAGAACACAAATCCCCCTCCGATTTCCATCTAAAAAACTTCTAGCCAGGTCTACTGCTAAGTAATTTGCTCTATGGTGAGAACACTCATGTTCCCTGTAGTCTGAAAATGAGAACGCTAAGCAGCAGTTAACATTTAAACAGAAAAGGTAAAGACTGACAGGAGATGAGAGAAAGCAGAAACTCCCAAGATAACCACTGCTCTCAGTAGCATGTGCTTTTATAAGAGCTGGTTTATGTTTTACCAGAAAGGCAGCTTTTGACTGCACAGGTGACAATGAGGTAAGCAATAGCTGGCCAGACTTTGACCCACACTGTTTCACACACAACACCTGAAGAGATTTCTTCACTAAATGCAACAGGAGTGATGAGTTCAAAAGAAGGAGAAAGAACCAATTCCCATGCAGAGAAGCTTCACCTTAACTCCAAAGCTACTTATGTCCCCATTTTATTCTAACAGTATCAGCGCACCTCACTTTCACATTTCTCATGTTTTTTGCAAGACAATTTTCTACTTGGATTATTATTTTAGTGCCCATTTTCACAGAAAATGAAGAATACACTTGATACCAAAAATCTGCATCTAGGAATTCAATATTCTTTTCACATATGCAGCTTCATAACAATCATATGAAGTAGGAAACAAAATCTTAGTCCTGTTTACAGACAATGAGCAACTGCTTACTCTGCACTGTATCACAAAGATGGTAGTTTGCAAAATACACAAAATTTAAATTCAGCTGGTGACATCTATTTTCATCTTAAATTTCCTTTCGAAATATGCATTCTCTCTAGAGAGATATGCGTGGAAATGTTCAGATGCATTCCATGAGAAGACCAAAAAAAACTGCAATCCCAGAAACCAGCCGCAGTGTCCCAGCTGCAGCGCAGACCACTACCACTGGACTGATTTACTGAGCAGAAATGGATTTTATCCCATTCCCTGCCTTTGATAGCATCCAACAGGGTTTGTGCTCCACTGGAATGAGGTGATGCTGGTGACATGGATGGGTCCCCTCTCCACTCAGAATCATATGCAATAGGATATAATGCCACCTTCAGCATTAAGTAACATAACAAAAAAAAGCCATTTTCTTTCACATACTGGTTTCTTAACAGTACACTCTTTAAAGCAGCTGAAGGGCGTAACATGCTAATAACTTGCTGAGACAGTCTGTCCCTGGTTAAATGACTCCTGACCAGCGTATACCTGTTGCCCCAACACAAAACTCTGGTCCACTTAGAGAAGTCTGCTAAATGTAGCCCAGGTTTTAAGCTGCATCTTGAGCCTAAAGTAATCCAGGTCAATGGAACTGTATTATAGACTTCAACAGGAGAGCCAGAAAAATATTCAGAACAGGTGTTYGGCTTATTACAATAAATCTTACAAATCACTTCATTCCTACAGTCTCACAACCAACGGTGAAACAGTGCCCCCAATACAATGCATCGGAAGTTTGAAAGAGTGCAAAGAAATCATTGAACAGCAATAATCCACTTTGCAGGGCTCCCACATCTCAACTTTCTCCTCTGACCAAAGTACTATTTGGAGACAGAGGAGGGATAGCCTTCTTCAGCTCTTGCATAGCCTTGTTCAGCCTGCAGTTTAAAATGCTTTCAAGATACATACGCTAGATAATGCAAAGATCATAGAATCATAGAATCATTAAGGTTGGAAAAGACCTTTAAGATCATCGAGTCCAATCGTCAACCCAGCACCCATGCCCACTAAACCATGTCCCGAAGCGCCACATCCACATGTGTTTTGAACGCCTCCAGGGATGGTGACTCCACCACTTCCCTGGGCAGCCTGTTCCAATGCCTGACTACCCTTTCAGTGAAGAAATTTTTCCTAATATCCAATCTAAACCTCCCCTGGTGCAACTTGAGGCCATTTCCTCTCATCCTATCGCTTGTTACTTGGGAGAAGAGACCGACACCCGCCTCTCTACAGCCTCCTTTCAGGTAGTTGTAGAGAGCRATAAGGTCTCCCCTCAGTCTCCTCCAGGCTAAATGACCCCAGCTCCCTCAGCCGCTCCTCATAAGACTTGTTCTCCAGACCCTTCACCAGCCTTGTCACCCTTCTTTGGACACGCTCCAGCACCTCAATGTCCTTCTTGTAGTGAGGGGCCCAAAACTGAACACAGGATTCGAGGGGCRGCCTCACCAGTGCCSAGTACAGGGSCACGATCACCTCCCTACTCCTGCTGGCCACACTATTCCTGACACAGGCCAGGATGCCGTTGGCCTTCTTGGCCACCTGGGCACACTGCCGGCTCATGTTCAGCCGGCTGTCGACCAGCACCCCCAGGTCCTTTTCCGCCGGGCAGCTTCCAGCCACTCTTCCCCAAGCCTGTAGCGTTGCCTGGGGTTGTTGTGACCCAAGTGCAGGACCTGGCACTTGGCCTTGTTGAACCTCATGCAATCGGCCTCGGCCCATCGATCCAGCCTGCCCAGATCCCTCTGCAGAGCCTTCCTACCCTCAGGCAGATCAACRCTCCCGCCCAGCTTGGTGTCGTCTGCRAACTTACTGAGGGTGCACTCGATCCCCTCGTCCGGATCATTGATAAAGATATTTAACAAGACCGGCCCCAAAACTGAGCCCTGGGGAACACCGCTCGTGACCAGCCGCCCACCGGATTTGACTCCATTCACCACAACTCTCTGGGCTCRGCCGTCCATGATGAAACCACAAATCACAGTTCAGTATCAAAGAGTCACGTTCCAGTCACTACCCTGTATTCTTTTTATGGCTATAGCCAATATCAAACCCATATGGCAGTAAGTCCTTAGATGGATTTTACTGCTGGTGTAATATAATACTCCCAAAGACTATGTTCAGCCTGCCAACAGAATGCTAACACAACATCTCCAAGGGGTTTACGAGCTACCCGAAAGGTCATGTCTTCTGTAGCAGGACCAGCTTAACAAGCTCATTTTAAGGGCTTATAAATGCTTAAAGCATCTCAGCTCACGTAGAACTGTCGTAACAGTACAGTCCAAGAATATCTGCAGGGCCATGCTTAAAAGTTACAGACCTGGTCATACGAACTCATTTCTAACCAGAAGTGCCATTTAAATCAATGGGATAATTCCAGGGACCACCAAAGGATCAGCACATTCATTTCTGTTAATATTGATACAGTATTTAGACAGTTGCAAATACTCAAAACTTTAGGGATGGCCCTTTCAAAATGGACAGTGGTTTTATTAGCAGCACAGCAAATACTTTACAGACAAGTAAAGCAGCAAAGTCTACATCCAGTGATTTTCAGCCTAAGGATACACTCCTGAGCCCCTTCAGTTTTACAAAAATGTCTTTTGATTTACAAGCACAGAAAACTGAGATGAGTAAGGCTGTGGCACCAGCTTAAAAAAAAAAATATATATAGGCAATCAAAACAGCACTCCAAGCTGTGGCTATCATAACACCCTGTAAAATCTGGTCCCCAGCTTTGTTTTTAAGTATTAAACTGTCAGCAGAATCATCTTTTAAAAACATCAATTTCTTGATCATCTGACTTGGAGAGAAAGGTTGTTCTAAATCAATACAATGTATTCAGCCATATCATGGGACTCCCAAAACAGCCAGATGCTGCAACCTGACCTCTTTAGATCTGTATTTCAGTGCTTGCAAGGAAATGGTGCAAAAGAGTAAAAGCCTGTACCCCATCACTGATCTATATTCTGACCTAAGTCTGTACAGCAGAAGTCAGTTTTCACACTGATGGGTGAAATTTAACTCCACGTCTCACATTTTTTACTGTTACAATGCCTCGTCAGAATTAATGCCTCCACAATGTTTTCTAATATATTATAGAGGGAGTTGCTTGACATGCATCCTCCTTTGTGGTGACTTGATGAAAGTCACTCACACAGGACAAGTGAAAAACCTGTATGTTACAGGGCAACAAATGTGTTAAACTTTAGTGAGAGAGCAACCCAAGAAAATAAGCTGAATCCTAAGCTGTACCATAAGTGCAAAGGATATGGCAGGCTAGCGTAAGCAGAAAAGTGGAAAAAATAATGAACTCAGAGGAAAAAGCTGAATCATTAAAATTCCTAGCCCCAGTCTGTCTGATGTCCCAGCAAGTTTTAGAAGGACTGAGGTTTCTTCAAACCCTCTTTTTGGTGAATTCCCATACTGGGAGTCTGACAGCAGAAACAGCAGCACCGGAGTAAACACTGCAAGATGAAGCCCCGCAGTCACAGAACAGAAGCAGTAACATTTTGCCTAATGAACTGGCAGCAGCAACTCCAACCCCAGCAATGCTGCTTTGGCACACTTCAGCAAACACTTCTAGGTATTCACTCTGCCATCAGGTTTAAGTCCCAACATGCCTGGAGTCCCAAGCCTTCCCTACGTTTCCTGAAAGCTCTTTAACTAAAACATCTGATGGAGTAAGCCAAGTAAGAAACAGGCTACAAAAGGCAATTACTTTTCTATTTTGACTACAACCATATCTGCAATACAGCAAAAGATGACGCAGAGACTTAAAATTTTGAGAAGGACAAAACACTTTGAAGATATTGGCTTATTTACCTTTAAATAGTCAAATGAAAGGATCAGAGCAGCCACTAAAAAGTATGCTTTATAGGAAAACATTTTTAAATGGCCTGTTTTTCCTGTGAACCTAAGGTAAAAATATATTAGAATAACCTAAAAATAAAACATAACAAGGAACAAAATCGTAAAATTATGATCTYTAGTTCTTAAAAGTCCATACTGTCAGGAATGCACATTGCTGCCTTTGGCACACTGTGGCCATACACATCACATTAATAATAAATGCCAGGACTAGAAGTTCAAACAAGGTGGAACTTGTTCCATTGCCCTTTTTATAAGGAAGAAATAGAAAAGTCAGTTCTCACAAGTTTTATTTATATACCCTATAAAACTGCTTATTTGCAATTCCACCAAGTTTTGTTAGCCTGTTTTGCATTTGGTTAGATGAACAATGTGKAAGAGGGGTTTACTGTCATTATGGCTTCTGGAATGTGTACTGGAATTGAACAGGAATGATATTAATAGTGAAAAAATTAATGACAGAATCAGGAGCTCCCACCTGGAAGTGAGAAGCATTAATATGAAGATACTGCCCAAGTGATCTCTCTCGGTCTTCTCCCCACCTGATACTGTGCACCTGTTGTACACAGAAGTCTCCTTCAGAATAAAGCAGATACTCTAACAAAGCCAAGACCTGAGGAAGGAAGTGCACAGATTAGGCCTGACACTAGTTAGCATTTCCACAGGACCCATAAATGTTTACAAGCTACAAAGGAAATTCTCTGCAAGGACCAGAAAGGTTTCACTTGCCAGAGTCAGATATCACAGTGCAGTTCTGGATGGGTGCTGAARAGTAACCACATATTGTGGCAAAGGGCCCCATGAGATATGGGTTGCAGTCTGGCCAAGGGATTAGTTTGTAGTGTTAAGTGGTCAGAGCCCCATCAGACACATTTCCTCRGATGCAGTGGCCGGAGGACAAATGCAAGTCAGTAATGGCCCCCTCCAGAGGCAGAACCCTCTCCTCCTGCAGCAAAGGCGCCTGGTAACATAGTCTGAAACAAGTGGTATACTATACATAAACTTAGTATCCCTCTATTTGTCTCAATTAGAACATTTTTCCTCAGAACTGCATACAGGCTTCCTGACTTCACAGGTATTGTGCCCATAAGTAGGCTAGTCTGATCTCATGGCTAGTAATTTATTACCAAAGATAACCATTTTAACATTTTAGCTCAGCTGYGAGGTCAAGACAAAGATCTCTGGAGCATCAGTCAATCAAAAACAAGTCCCAGTTGCCCAAATTACCTAGACAACGTGCATAGTAACTCCAAGCCCCAGTGAGACTGTACACCATCCTGCTAGATTATGAATTGTTTGCTCTGGAGAGTAACACTTGAGAGACTGCCAAAGATCAGTACTGTCATAGCTCAAAGGGGCTCACATCAGGAATTTGTAGGTTCGTTTGCCATCACAAGAGCACTCAGTGACAAAAGTCTGAATAAATTCACAGCACATCCTTTAATCTATATATCTGTGCCAGTTCTGGGCTACAGTAGGTCATAAAAAGCATGAGATCAGAACCCAAACAAAAATTACTACATCTCATGGTACCAGTCATTAGAGATCTGACTGTAATTAGATGGAAGCAGAGAGCAAGCTTTTACTGCTCATTTCAGCTCTCTCAAGAATACTTCAAGAAGTCTCTTCTTTCAAATAATAAAAAGAAATCCTTGTACACTGTGAAAAAGGAATTGTAAAACGTTTCAGAAAAAGAAAAAAACTTTTGTTGTTGCAGTAGTGCATATGAGAACTACCAAGATATTATGTCCAGTACAAACAGAGCAGTCTAGCATGCTAAAGTATTCAGGTACTCCCAGGTGGCACAAAGATATTCTTACACACTTTGGTTTATCCTGAACCCAGATGAAGGGGTTCATCTCATTTCAATCTCTCCTGATCTTCCCACAGCAATTTTCTACCAGCTGTTCTAGACTTAAACACAGCTAGTAAAACTCTTTTTCTCAAATTTGCTGGTATTCCCAGCAGGAGCAAACCTACAGCTAACCAGAATTACTTTGTACCAGCAGCATCGTGGGTGATGAGCAAAAAAGGTACAAAGATGATAAATTCATGAAGTATAAACCACCTAATGTGTCATGTAGCTTTTAACAGGTCTTTTGCTTTGCTCTGCAGGAGAGAATGACTACCTCCCCTCCTCATCAGAGCTCCAATTCAAATCCCACGAGATCTGCTAAGACACTTTTACTTCTCAAACGCATATTTTTTTTATTGTCCTGCTCCAACATGTTTCCCCCTCCCCAGAGTAACAGTGGGAAATTATGGGGAATTTAACATAAAAAAACCTGCCAGTTTGAGAAGGATGACATTACAACAGAGACTGTCACCATGTATTTTCATATTGCTTCATCTTATACGATGTCCAAGCTTAAGCAAAGAAAAAAAATCTACTTGTCAGCATTATATAGTACTTTTCAGCTGCTACACTGAGCAGCTCACCTGTCAGCACATCTCCACAGGCCTGCCGTAAGGGCTAGGGCCAGTATCAAAAAGAAGCAGTCTTCATAAGTGCTCTCCCTCAAAGTTTTACACCTGTCAGGTCCCAAGACAAGGGGAGGTAGCAATAAAGCAACACACACCTGTTCTGACTCAAGACATTTTCTGATCACATTTACCATGTTACAGAAGGCTACCAGGTGGAACATGCCTACAAAAGAAAAAAGGCTGGAAGGCAGTCCATATAGCATGAGTCTTTGGGCTTTTGCCTGTCTCCATGAAAGGACTTTATCATCTCATTTGATTTCAAACCCATAAAAAAAAAAAAAACCTCTAGAAGAGGAGCCACTCTCACAAAGTAACAGCCTGAAACAATGAAATTATGACGCTGTTCTAAACAAAGGCTAATATCCAGGTCTCACAGTTCCTCAACAAGTTCTCTAAACATTGTGCAAAATGTGGCAAATTTTAATTTGCATTGCAGCCTGTCCTTGTACAGATTAATCAATGTTCTCCCTTATTTTCTAATATGTAACAATCAATAAGGGCAGCAGGGAACTGACCTGGAATCAGAGGTAGCAGAAGATTCCAGAAGTAAAGCAATAAAGCCAAATGAGAAAAAAAACGGGATTTTTCAATTTCCCACCACCTGACAGCATCTCCACTGCATGGCAGCAACATTTGTATCACAAGGTGAGCTGCCAGGAAGGTAACTTGCGCTATTAAGAAAGCAACCACATTGGTATCTTTGCAGGAAACATAACCGATATTCACAACTGTTTACTCACTTTAGATTCACAGAGACACCTGGTTCTCCCACATAATTTAAATTGTCAAACATTATGTAGAAACTTCAGGGTGGACCCAACCACATTTTGTTTTCACAACCCTGTTTTATTTTCATTTGAAATGCACTGCTTCCTGGACATCAGCAATACATTCTTAATTCTTCTGAAACAATAAGAAAGTCAAAAGGCCAGGTGATGTTGCTTCTGGACAATGACAAAAGAATATCAAATCACTTGCAGTATTACCAAGCAAGGACCAAAGCCTACAGTTTAGGCACTGACCAGATAGTACCACTTGATCCCATTACTGCCTCTGTAGAGATCCGCACAAGTTCTTACCTGGAGATGCCTCTCAGACTTGCACATTTTCAGTGCTGCTCCACTCAGTCCATAACCACTGTGAACAGAGGAAATAATCACAAGCACCAAGCTAAAGTTTGGCAATAGAGGCCTAGACTTACTCTTGTGCAGAGATCAGTTACTGGTTCAAATACACAGCCCAATCCCATTTCTTGCCTCTAAAATAGTAGTGCTAAGTTGGTTCTACCCAGCTGAAAGCCACTGCATTGGCAAAACAAAGGGAGCAAAGTCAGCCACATCAGAAGTCAACTTAGCTACAGGACCTTAGTATTAGAAGCCTGCACAGTCCAATTCAAGGCATTCAATCTTTTTAGTTAAAGCAATGGTCATTTTTTGCAGAGATTAGCCCAAATTAGACTCATAAAAGTCTGAAATGCCCCTGAAAGCATCTTCTGCCCTAAATAATCTCCCAGTGCATCAGCTCTACTACAACAAACACACTCAGAATATTAAGCCCACGGATTYAGGAGGCAAGCAACCTCTCTCCTAGGGTACGCCTGATTACCCACAGCTGTGCAAAACGAGCACAAACCGCCAACGCCCGAGGGAGCGATTAAAAGCCCCAGCCCCATCACTGCCCGCTCACCCACACGCACGCAGCACCGCCGAGGGCAGCCAGGAGCCCTCCCGCCGCGTCTGCTCCTGCCCGCTCCCTCTGCCACGCGGCCCAGAGGAAACCTGCCGACAGCAGGCAGGCCCTGCCCGGCTGCGCTCCCCGCTCCCGGCACACGGGACACGACCGCCCTGCTCCGGGCTCTGGAAGATTCTGCGGCCGCGTCGCTGTGGGGCGGGGTCCGCGGCAGGCTCCGCCTCCCTGCACGCCTGCCGCCATGTTGCGCGGGCCCGCGCCACTCTTCCCTCCCCGCACGGGCGCTGAAATGGGGGCAGGAGRGTCTAGCGTCTGTGCCCTTGCTGTATGCTGGTGCTTTTCGGTTACGGTTACAGAGCTCCGGGAGGGAAAGGGGGGATGCTTTGTTTGGCTTCTCAGTTATTTCCTGTCAAAAAATGCAGGTCTTATGAGAGGTAGTTTTCAAGCCAGAGGAAAAAATGGGCTGGTGTCGCCCTTCTGCTGGCCCTTTCCTTCCCCTGCCAAGGTGAAAAATGGCTTTTCTAGCAGAAACGTGTGGAAAATGAAAGGTTCTCACAGCACRGTGATTTGCTATGCAGAAGAGTGGCCTGTGCAGTACACCAGCCTGGGTACACACATCCCTGTAGAAATCTATGCTATGGAAAAGCTTGGGATCTGAATTAGAAATGTAGAGAAAGGAGAAACYGAAATAAACGTGAGCTTCAGAATGGCGGCGGTGCTTCCTGCTTGATGTCCTGAGGGCATAAGGGTAATGGCCACTTGGGTGCTGTGCTCCCTTCAGYGCCAGCGAGGCGGCAGAGAGCAAGGCACAGTCACTTTGCTTTTCATACCAGGGTCTCTTGCAGCCTGGAGCAGCATTTGGTCCTCTCCTGTCTGCTTGGTGAGGGACAGTAGCAATGTCATTTCTCTATGGGACAGGTTCCTTTGTTTCTGGCAAGGGTATACTCGTATTTCATTTCTCTGGGAAAGAACAAACGCAGTTTCTCTGYGGGGATTTAATTTTAGATCTCTTTTCAGTCCCCAGACTTGCTCAGGCTATTGCTCTGGGCAACAGATCAGTCTATGGGAAAGAGTGTAATGAAAATCTGGCATTGGTGAGGGCTGTTACAAGGCAGGAGGCTCTGGAGGAACACAGGGAAAGGCGAACAAAGCACAGGAAAAACACTGAAGGGAAAAATCCTTTGTTGGCCAAGAGAACACTGTATGTCATTTGCATCTATAAATCTGTGGCCTGTATTCAGTCCCAATGCCACAGGGGATAACATCATAGTAAGCCTGGAAGGGAACTCAACAGGTTATCTAGGGCATCCTCCTTCTCCTTTGCAGGATTAAAAGTAAKTCCCTGTAATTCACACGTGCAGGGTCAGAGCTCACTACCCCTTCTTTTACCACAACAGTGACCAAGCTAATCACTGCTTATTCACAYCCCTCAGAGTCTTGATTGAGGCAATCTGAAAGATTTAATAGACACTGGAGTGAATTTGTTTCATTAAGTAATTGCAGAAAGTTCAGCCTGAGTTTGTAAACCCCTTTAATGATGCTAATCACYTCCTTATTGCTGTCTGTGTTGACTTGCAAACCTGGCTTTGCTTATCATTTAAATGCACAGAGTGCCTTGCCTCTAAGTGAAGTTAAAGTCTGCACAGGGCATGCCTCAAACCAAAGAATGAGGGCTGCAAAGATGATGAATCCTCACACATCACTACTGACTAGGTACAACCTTTCTGTCACATTGACCCCAGCTGTCTGGGGACAGTTAGAGGATAAGAGTCTTGATGGCAGCTCTGCACTATGCAAGAATCTACACTGAGCTGAATGCCCTCTTTGCTATCCTAAGAGGGAAGCCCAGAAGCCCTGAATGCTTTTCTTTCTGTGTATATGCCTTGTCCTGCCTTGAAAATAGCTACGTGTTAGCATATTTGGAGAATTAAATTTGAGATTGTGCCATTTTTAAATTTCAGAGCAAAATTCTTTCTGACTCACCCAGCAGACTCATATTTCATCCTCCTCAAGCATCTGAAATTGCTTTTCTATTTGGGATGTATGTATGCATGTCCTATAAGGGGCAAAACAAAGGCTTCTACCATTATGCAATTCTGAGTTGGAGTTAACACATTAAAAAGAAGAAAGCTGCTCACAAGAAATAAGAGGTTTCTCTTGGCAGTAGATCTTTTCATTTAACCTTTTTGGTTTTATACAGTGCTTCTGTTCACACAGATGCGGGGAGACCCACAGATGGTCACTGTGCTGCTGTGATACAGACCATCGCCAGCAGAAAAATGAGTTTTCAGAGAGGGTTCACTGCAAACCTGTGCTATTATGTGTAACACTCTGCAAATGATCCTAATAGTTATGGAAATGAGTTCCATTTGGCATGAATCACAAGAGCTGCTAAGTGAGGGCCCCTAAAATGGGCCTCTTAGGAAAGACAGAAATAATGAGCTGTTGTACTTTTTTTTTAAAGCTCATTAAAGTGGGACAGCTGTTGTTTAACAGTTAACTTCAGGAAATAAATGCCAAGAGTAACAGATACTGCAGTTAAGTAAGGCTGACTACCTGCCCTTTATCTGAGCAATTTGCATATCATACCTAAAGTATCATACAGTCGAAGGTTGGTATTTTTTGGAAACTGTCTCCTAAGGGCAAGTATGGCTGTTACTAAGAAGGTATCAAATGCATCACAGTAAGGACCCCAAAAGATCTCATGGAGAATTTCCAGCACAGACAGACCCAGTACAACTAAGGTAGCATGCCATGTGCCGTTTCAGACCCAATATGATCACCATGTCTGGAACCTCTAGAGTGACAGTCGCTAAACCACATGCAACATGCTGCCCATAATCCCTTCCCACATTTCCCATGGCCACAGGAGGCTTCTGCTGCAGGTGGACAAACCTTGYGCCCTCCTGCTTTTGTTGCAAGTCAAGTCTGTGGGGTGTTGGGGGTTGCCTCCTTTCCCTTCTTGGTGAAGAATGAACACAAAGCTGATTTATCTTCTTAATATATCAGCTTGGAAGTCCAGCAATAGCTGGGAGCAGGAGCTGTGATTTGAATCCTTGCAAGCAAGGGCGAGAACTGCAGCCAGATCTTCTCTGCTGCTAGTGCTCTGTACAACAGGCTATTGAATTACAGTGTGAGGAGGAAGGCAGCACTACCCTTCCAGCAGTTGTTAACAGAAGCAGCGGGAGCTGTGTTCTGCATGAAGCCATGTGTGCTTAGTGCTATCTGAGCATCCTTTCTAGGTTAGATCTCTGAGGAGGAAGATTACCTACTTTGACATGTTTGCAGGTGTGCAGTAATGACTAAACTATTCCCCTCTAACAAAACTCAGGCAGCTTGAGGCAGCAAAAAGCATGAATTTATAATCCAAGAAAACTTCATAGGTGTTTTCAGAGTGGGCATGCCAGACATTCTGAGGATCATACTCTTGGAGCAAACTGTTCCTACAACCAAAAAATTATATGGTTTTTAAAACTGCGGTGCCTTCAGCCCTCAACAGTGCCCTGCTGGCTGTGTGCAAACAGTTTCAGGGCATGTAAAAAGGCTCAGCTTAATCCCTGCTGAGGTAATAGTTGAGAGACAGTAAGAAATAGCTCAGGGGTATGACTTACTCCTAARCTTCTACAATTACTTCTGACTGCACACGATTTGTACGAGAAGCCAAGAGAAGCCAACGTTTTGCCACCTATGCCCTTCAGTAGATATTATCCCACCGCTTGCTAGTACTGCCTAAATGAAGTGGGGAGGAGGTGCCTTTCATAAGGACCTAAGGAAGATAATAATGATCCCCAATACCAGAGAAACGTGTTTATTTGGAGGGGAACACCTGTATCTTAGGCCCTGCTCTTTGCTGCTACCCGCCATACTTGACAGTAGGATTAAAACAGCATTGTTTAAAGAAAAATCTTTGACATTCTTTGCTATGACTCGGAARCCTTACCTAGAGCTTGTAAATCTTAAACAAATTGGCACTCTAATGAATGCAGTCTCATGCACTGTCATATGTTAACATTGACTGTTAGCTGTTAGGCCAAATAAATGTCATTTATTAATTGCTTTGTCCCTGGCCACAAAAGAGAAGTAAGCAAGGTATTCATTCACCATGCACCTTGACCAAAAAAATGAGGAGTATTCCAAACAAATAAACTGCTCTGTCTGTGTCTTAGCATACTCAAAACATATTTGTCTAGGCAGGAGCAAGGTGTATGGTAGATATCAGCATTCTTGGGGAATAAATGCTCCAGACCAAAAATCTCAATTTGATTCACTAAAGGACATTAAGTCTTCACTCGTGAGCCAGATGTAGTCATGCCTCCAGTAATATTCTTACACTGAATGCTGTTATGTGTTAAACAGTATTTTGGATCAGTTCAACATCAGATCTCCATAAATAAATTCAGCAAGTCTCTTAATTTAACATTTGTGAGGACAGAGGAATTCAAACGCACACCTGCAGGGACACTGTAACCATGCCACAGAAATGTAGATGGTCCAGACAAGACACTATTAGGGGTGTTTTCTTTCTTGAGTATTTCAACCTCAATGAGGCTGTCATCAAGCAACCTATTAGCCATCATGAAACAACAAATCTAATCAACCTGAGGCATTCAGCATGACAAGTCACTAAAGCGTATGCTTCCCATGGGATTTGCAGGGTACAAAGACATTCAAAACAAGAAAGATGCACAGTCATCCCAAGTTTCTTTTTAAAGAATTGTCATCTTCACAGTTAATATTAACGCATCCATTACAAGACTGAAACAATTTTTTTCCAACACATACTGCCTGCAAATGTTATGTGTATCTCAATATGGTAAGCTGCACATGGCAGAAATAGGATTCAAAGCCCTATTTTTGAAAGAGACTGAAACCTCTACAGAGCATGTTAGACTATTCAGTCACCCTCTCGCAATCAAGTTAATGCCTCTGAGGCACTCAGCATCACTCAGGTCACCACTGATATGATTCTCATGGGGCACACCAATGTGAAAGGATATTCCAAAATACGAAAAAGAACATATCGCATTGGTATTCAGAGCAAGGCAATTCCTTCCCCAAGGACCATTGTCAAAAAACATTTATCTCAGTATGTCCATTACAGTTTCAAGCCAGATTTGTATACCTCACTACGGCAGGTACTGAAAAGAGAGAAGTAAGACTCAAATGTGTATTTCCAAAAGTGCCTGCTGCCTCAACACACGAAACAGAACTTAAGTCTCCAGCCCACACACATGCATTCAAAAGCAGGAAAGAGGCTGGTGAGACAGTTAAGGCTCATCTTCCCGAAGRGCTGTTATCAAACAAGATCCAGCATAATGTGCCCATTGCAGAGAGATTTCCAGCCCATACATCACTGTGTAAAAGTACCACACATGATGAATGGGGCACAAACTGAGCCTCAGCAGCAACCTACACAGTGGTATAAACCAGTCAGCCAACCTGAAACAGTTGGACACTCAAAAAAAAMCCCCAAAACCCAAACATCCAGGTTGCCTAAAACCATGCYTCCCCAGGGACCAAAAGAACTAAAAACAGAAAAAGACCACAGCACCTGCGTTCAGGGTAGTTTCTTCCCAGTTTGTTGTCATCAAACACAATCTAAATGAACAAACTCCTCACAGGAACAGCTCAGGGAAATTTCCAGCTCCACATCTGTCCTCATGCTACATGGCAGTCACATGTTAGGATAGGATTTSAACTCAGACAAGACTGGCCCCAGCATCTTACATTCCCAATCATGTAAGTGATCTCAACCAGCAAATCCAGATCACAACCAACCATGCCTCCAGTATCGTACCTTTGGGAATCACGGTGCGTAGTAAATCCTACTTGCTAGTCAGAACATCAATTTCATGGGCAAGTCTATCCTCACCACTCTCTATCCACTGCAGGGATGACACAGGAATGACAAGTACACTGTTCAACGTGTCCTTGACTTACAAGTGACACAGCAGTGAACCCGGCATCTGACTCATACTTACGGTCTCTGAATCCTTGCAGTTCTCTGTTTACATAATGTAATGCAGCCACACTCACAGTATACGTTGTATTCCTTTTCTTTAATACTTAGACTGTATTTGGTCAGGTGCCAAATGCAAGGAGAATTGACAGAACAATAAATGACTAGGCAAATGCCACTTCCAACCCATGAGACAAGAATGGAGCTACACTTTTCTCCCAGGTATGCTAATTTGTGTGAAACAGTGTAGGGATTCCCCAACTAAGTCAAAATCTTACACTAGTCCCTACTGTTACAACATGCAAGCTAACCTGAAGATGGCTTGAGCTAGCTCCTGTGTAGTGGGTGCTCTCTCTGATAACTGCCTAGGTTCTTTTGAGCATCTCAGGTACTCTGACAAGGTAGACAGCCAGCTCTGAAGAGCCTGTGCTGCTCTCCCCACATCAGTAGGAGTGTGGAGGAACCAAACCAATGTGCCAGTGTCCCCGTTCTGGGATGGCACCAGCAATGACAAAGCCATGTGCCGTTCATGTCCCTGTGCGACAGGCAGTCTTTGCATTCAAGAAACAATCTTGAATGCAGGTGCTGTGGTCTCTATTTTTGCRTCTGTTAGTCCTTGGGGAAGCATGTTGTTAGGCAACCTGTAGTACTTCACACAGCATCACCATGCAAGTTTCATTTGCCCTGTCATGACAGAACAGCTTCGGTTTTTCAGTCCAGAGGGAAAAACTTAGAGCAGTAATAGCCAGTCRGGAACATCGCGTGGGATGTATATACACTGTCATACGCACTGTCATACTCCATGGCAATACATTAGGCAGTAAGGAATGAAAAATCTCTAAAAACTGCTTCTATTAAAGCATACAAACATTGTTGCTAACTGAAAATGTGATTGCATTCAGTCTGTGCTAAGGTGGCTGTCAGGCAGCGAGTGTTTTCTAGCCCATTTATCCCAAGTTCATTTGAACTACCTCATCTGCTAATAGCAAGTCCCAGCAGATGGCATTATGTTACAAGGAAACATTACCCTGGTGCCAGTTGCCTTCCCCTCAGCTCTGCAAGTTCAGAGGGGAGTCTCGAACTTCTCCGTGCTTGGGCATA
This sequence comes from Oceanodroma leucorhoa, assembly GCA_030449065.1. Lineage (NCBI taxonomy): Eukaryota > Metazoa > Chordata > Aves > Procellariiformes > Oceanodroma > Oceanodroma leucorhoa. The sequence continues at coordinate 240,665 of JASVER010000133.1, read as the reverse complement.
ACCTTACCTTCTTCTTGCTCCTGTGGTTTTTCCAAGCCTAGTGTACAGTCATTACATTTCAGCTGGGTGGAAGTATGGAGGACAGAAAGAGATAGCAAAGCTTTATGTGACTTTTATCTTCATTCTTGTAGCTCTCTTTCAAAATCCCTTACCTCCCTGTGCTCCCTGAGACCGGAATAATYTTGATGTCAGCACTGGCACTGCATACAACTGGTTGATAGTAACTGTTGTCTCTCCTGGTATGCTGTAGTCTATCTTTTCTAGGAGCCAGACGCTAAGGAAAGAATAAATTCAGTGCTGAAATACCTCTGAATTCAGATGGCAGTGAGACATACAAGGTTTAAGCACAGGTATGTGAATTAAGTTGTCTATAGCTCAGTGAGAAATAATCCAGAATGGCAGATCCAGACCCTGGGGGTTTCCAGACCTGTTAAATAACAAGAGCTGCATCTGCAGGTACATGTCGCAGAACTGTCGCAACTGCTAGCTCTAGTACTCAGTCCATTCTCAGCTTCCTTTCCTTCTCTTTTCCCAATTTCCTGCTGTTCCAGCTCTTCTTTGTCTTTGGGACTTCTGCATGGCTGGCTTTGTTCCTGAGATTAGAAATCGTATCACGCAGATGGAGCAAAGCCCTGCTGTGTCCCAGGCTACAGAGGAGGTTACCACAGCAGTCTTTAGCTTAGTCCATGCTCTTGTATGCTACTGAGTCATGCTGTACTGTTGTGCCCAAGCACAAGAAGCTGGACTTACTACTATGAAAAGCTGGTGATAACTCCTGTGACTCAGTAGTTCAGGGCCATACAGAGACCCAAGGGTCTGCCAGTGTGAGATGTAATTCCCTCATCTTTATTACAGAGCTGCTGACCATGAAGCATCTAGTGACTGTAGCCAGGTAAAATCAAGAGGAGCAGGCATCAGCGAAGAACTGGAATAAGCAGAATCACTTAAAAACGAAGATATTTCAGTGTAATCAATCCGTTCAACTGTGGAAGATGTATAGAAGCAATGAGATCAAGTTAATTCTGGTTCACTAGATAGACCTGCTTTAGCCTCTGCTTTGCTTCGTACTGTATTAATGCGTTTATACTTTTAAGAGCCCTTATTTGATATGGCACTAACTGTTCCCTGTTTAATTGCTGGAACGGTGCCTTTTCTGTGCATGAGATCCTGGCTTTTGATAATTACTCTTTCTGACACGAGCAGTTCCTCTATCACTCTATTGCTCTCAAAAGAGCTGGCATTTCAATACCTTTTTCTTTGCACYTTTTATTAATCAGACACAATCTGATCCGTATTTAGTAATTTTTTGTGTGTGTAAAGAAACATTACTACTGTGCCGTAAGAAATCTGGAGAACCTTTGTTCATTATGGAGTATACACTTGACGGTGATGTTAGGAACATGGACTAAGCAGAAGCTAGCCAGACATTTTAAGAAAGAAGTCCATTTTATGCTAGGCAGCACGGGCAGACCATTAAGTATCTTATGCCACCTGCTGGCAAGCACCACAAATTACAGCTTCCCGAGGACAGGGACAGTGTCAGCTCTTAGCTGGAATGTGGAGCTCAGGTGCTCAGAGTGATGGAAAAATCCTGACAGCAGAGGTCCGGAAGGATGTGCTGACACAGCGAGCTGTGCAGGGCAGCTTGCATCCAGCAGAGCTCACATCCGACAGCGCTTATGCACTATGCTCTGCGGCGCGCTGGCAGGATTTAGTTGCTCAGATAAAACACTACCAAAACTATATTTTTCTGGGGCCTCTGCAGACTTTGGCTGATTCCTTGCAGGCCCACGATCACATCCATGTGGCGTTCTTTGTTCTGCTGCTGCAAGGGCTCACGGCTTACTCTCTTGGGCTGTACAGGCTGTGGAGGGCTGCTTGCCTTTTCCCATCTTTCAAGTTTCCCCTTTGAGGTTATGCATCGCTCCCAGGCAGGATTTATCGCAAGCCGAAGGAGGCCACCTCTTTTCAAAATCTGTGCAGTATATSGTATTTATATGTCACAGATCAGCAACATCAGAAACAGATAAATAAACATGTGTGTATTATTAGCAAGTGCTTGATATGCTAGGACTTGGTCCAGAACCCACTGAAATTGGAATTTTTCCCTAAGCATTTACAGAAAACAGTTGTGCAGAAAAAAATAATCATCAAGATTAAGTCAAACATCTACTCAGTGTCTGTGACATGCTCTATCACTGAACTATTTCCTAACTGATTAGCAAGTTCCCAACTCAATGTGAAAAAGGCAGATAGAGGGTTGCTATTAAAACCTTCTCCCCTCTTTCCAAGCTGTGAGCAAGTAAGGGACACAGCCTTCTGGTTTGCAGCCCTCTTACCAGGAGGACAGAATCATAGGAACTCATCAGAGAAAACTGGCATTTTTTTGCCTCTTCCTTCTTCTTAAAGTATTTTCTTGGCAAAGACATAAGGTCATGAGTGATTACAAGGGTATAGATACCAAGTGCTGCAGGTGAGGAAAGAGGCTCCCTGAGTGTGCTGGTTTTGGCTGGGATAGAGTTACTTTTCTTCATAGTAGCTGGTATGGGGCTGTGTTTTGGATTTGTGCTGGAAACAGTGCTGATAATACAGAGATGTTTCAGTTCCTGCTGAGCAGGGCTTACACAGAGTCAAGGCCTTTTCTGCTTCTCACCCCACCCCACCAGCGAGTAGGCTGGGGGTGCACAAGAAGTTGGGAGGGGACACGGCTGGGACAGCTGACCCCAACTGACCAAAGGGATATTCCAYRCCATATGATGTCATGCTCAGCATATAARGCTGGGGGAAGAAGAAGGAAGGGGGGGACACGTTCGGAGTGATGGCATTTTTCTTCCCAAACGTTATGCCTGATGGAGCCCTGCTTTCCTGGAGATGTCTGAACACCTGCCTGCCGATGGGAAGGAGTGAATGAATTCCTTTGCTTGTGCACGGGGCTTTTCCTTTCCCTATTAAACTGTCTTTATCTCAACCCAYGAGTTTTCTCACTTTTACCTTCCCAGTTCTTTCCTCCATCCCACTGGGGGAGTGAGCGAGCAGCTGGGTGGTGCTTAGTTGCTGGCTGGGGTTAAACCACGACAATGAGCCAGGATTGCACCAGGTAGCAGTTTCCAAGAGTTACAGCAAAATGGTTTTCAAAAATCCTCAGACAACCTCCAGCCATGTCTCCCTTTCTGATTTGTGACTGACTGGACTGAGCTTTGCAGGGTGTAAGAAAAGGCAATGCCAGAGGAAGGGTACTGGGTTTCTACTTAAACTAAAGGGATATGCATCAGCTGAGAGGTAGCAGAAGTTCTGGTACAGTGAAGGGCCAAGCTACTCTTTGTTTTTTAAGATGGAATTATGTACAGATAATTTTGCCCCACATTACATTCCTCCCTCCTACACACACACACACGTACATAATCTGAACACCCACTGCCCTTTTGGTCCCTAGTTAGATGTCACTAGCTAGGGTTAACATCTGTGCATCCTTCTYTCCCCCATCTGGCTGCACCACAGCTCCCATCTTCCCTAAAATACTTCTTAGCCTTTGAAAGCTGTAGGTGGGCAGATCACAGCCAGCCAGACTGTTTCTCCTCCTTTACTTTCACTGTCTCTCAGCTCACACAAAGAAGCTGGTGGCAAAGAGGAGATGAGAGGGAAGAGCAAAACTGTCAGCAATTCACTTTGTTCTTTACCTTGTTGTTCAGCCCATGCCTTCCTTTCCATCTTCCGYTTCTCACCCCCATCTGCTGATAGACACATTAAGTGGCTAATGTTGAATGTCCTGTCACGCTCAGAGTCAGTGCTGAAGGTCAGGGTCATTCCTGGGGTGACCCACAATAAAGCATTTATCTGTGCCAGAGCCACATAYGTTGCTTTATGCTCCTTGCTCCTCCCTGTATTACAGCAGAATATCATTTCAGCAAAACTCTGTAGGTCAGCAGGAACAGGGAAAAAAGTCCTTGTTCTCTCTCTGAAGTTTCTGCTTCATAAGTTTTCTGGGGCAAGGACTATCTTTTTTATTACCTGACTGGGAGGAAGTGGCCTTGATTTCTCAGRCATCCTTAGACACTAAGAAAGAACAAAGACTGAACATCGGCAACCTTACAGCTATGGGCAGCCAGAGCCAGCAGGTGTTCATCTCACATGACAAATATGAAACATATCCTCTGACTAAATGTAAAAATCCTTGGCAGGAGGTGGCTGACAGTGAACAACCCCAGGAAATGCATGTTTCAGGTTGAATTTAACCTTATGACTGCTGGAGAAATTCAGTGAAGGTGGTAAGACTTTCAAACTTGGAGCACCAGGTGGTTATCTTAATGATGCATCTCACCAGCCACTTTATATCTCTGGTTTATATTTCTCTAGCTTTATTTCATTCATTAGAGTAAAATAAAATGTCTGACTCTGCTCTGAGCAGTTTTCCAAGAGGAGCTGCTAACTGGATGGGAACAATGAAGCGGCTTGCTTATTTCCAGCACTTTCTGAAACTGTAGGCTCTTTCAAAGCCCATTGTGCTGGGAGTGAACCAGGCCACAACTCATTGCATAAACTCCTGTGCTGTGGCAGGGTGGGATGAGATGATCGCAAGAGGCCCCTATTAACCCAAATGATTCTGTTCTTCTGTGAATACCCRATTAAAGCATTTCAGATTAAATTGGCTGCTTACTCAAACGCTTTCTGGCGCTGTTCCCAGCGTGGCGAAGCAGTGGAGAGCACAGACCCCCCTCCCCGATGGGCTGGGGGAGTTGCCCTGTGGCGGCAGGGGAGGCCCTGGTGCACGGCCGTCRTATGTCGTAGCGCCTCTGTGTGAGTGACTCCTCACCCAGGGCCTGGCAGCCGAGGAGAAATGGCTGGGCTCAGGCGAGCAGCGTCCGTAGCCTTGAGCACTCCTCGAGGCAGGGAGGGCTGGCAGGGGCTGGGGTGGCAGTGGGCTGCCAGCTGCCCCTCTGCAGCCCAGGCATGCCCAGGATGGAGGGCTGGCTGGCTGCAGGCCCCAGCGCTCACCTCTGCTGCAGTGGGGTGAGTTTGCTTTTGCTCTGTCTCCCGAACACGGCTTGGCAATGGGGGGAAAACAGCACTGAGGAAAGGTCAGGAAGGAGGTTTGGGCCGAGTGATGGCTCCCCTCTGCACCCAGTGAGGGCCTGGCTGGAGAATGAGGGCCTCTGAAGGGGGCGGTGAGGTGCCCTGGGCCTGAGGGGAACTGGCTGTGCAGYGGGGCGGGCTGGAGGAGGGCCCTGGGGGGCCAGGGGAGCCCTCCTCCCGCAGGCAGGGTAGGGACCTGGTGCGCGAGTCCAGGGAGCCACAGGGGAAGCTGCCGGCCCCAGGCGGTGGGGACCCCTATGCTGCAGCCCTGCGGAGGCCAAATGGACCCGGGTGCCGGGACACAAGTGTTTGTGCCACAGCACATATCGCATGAAAGGCCCTGCCCCACGGTGGGGAGAGATGGTGGGCACAGAAGGAAAGCTGGTCGGGTTGGTGGGGCAGGTACGGCCGCGCGGGGCACAGTCCGAGTGCCCGCGGGCAGCGGCAGCGTCGGTTGGGGCCTAGAGAACCTGGTGCCAGAGTGGCCGTTGAAATTCCATGGTGCCCAGCGACGGTTGGTGTCCGGCCCCTGGGGTCTGGAAAGCTCTCCACAGTTGGCAGCTGTCGCAGCAGTCGATGGTTACTCTTCTAGCATGGCACCTGCACTCCAACTCTAATGGTAACCAAACCGCACACCCTCCTACCATTCCCAGCCTGGCCCAGCCCTTCCTTACTGGGAAGGCCAGAGTTTGTCCCCAAAACTGTGGGCTTGAGGAAGTTTTGCAGCTGTATGTGACCCAGCTGGGCACTGCTGTGGGGTAGAAGCTGCCGTGGATGTGGGTAGTGTTACACAGCAGGGCATGGTGCTAGCAGAAAATCCACTGAGAAATCAGGCTGGCTCCAGAAGGCCCTGCGCCTTTGACTATCGGAGGCTGGGGGGTATTCAAGAAAGTATCGCCATGTGTATGGCCTCTTCTTGAGTTATTGTTGGGCCTCCACTTTTGGCCACCGTCAGAGACAGGGCCTGGGCTAGAAGGATCCTTAGTACGTGTTGGTTTGAATTAGTCCTCTGCCGCATGACTGTTTCAGGGGAGTGAACTGCATGCAGTAGAATGGTGCATTTGATGAGGTGATTATTCAGCTCTTGTAAACATTCACAAGCACCACTGAGCTGTAAGTAAATCATGGTTGATGCCCCCCCTCCTCTGCCACACACAGTTCTGGCAGGAAGATTAATACAAATTTCTGTGCGAGAGTCATAGCCTTGCTTAAAGAGCCAGCGAGAGAAACCTCAGCTACAAGAGGGCAGCAGGGTTGTGGGAGATATAAAAACTATGAAAGAGAGTCCTCGTAGCCTTCGGAGGTAGGGCAGGCGGCCAGTTCAGGCTTTGACTCACAGGGTGTTTTCCATTATGATTTACATAAACTGTTCATGTTCAGTTCCTGGAGGAGGGATTGCTATCAGCAAAACATGGTCCCTTTAGAGGCTGCTAACCTGAATACTAACACTTGCTTCTCAGAAAACAGCACTTCACCCAAACAGTTTGCCCATAATTTGATAAACTAAGTGAGAGAATTGTTACAACAGTGTACAAACACCAAAATATTTTCCCTTTTTAGTAGCTCTCCAGACTGCTCTCTCCCTAAACATTACAGCATTTTTGATAGCCTAAGTGCAGGCCACCTGTTGTAAAAGGGAAGGAACTATGTATGTTAAATCACATAGCAGATCTAGTGACCTGTGTCATACCTGTATTTTGTGACATACACCACAAAATCCTAGAGACTTTATAGACCTGTGTGACCCTTCCATGTAGAACTAGTGTTGAAATAAGGGTACTTAACCAAGCACCTACTGTGTCTTAAGAGAATTCTGAAGTAACAACTGAAAGGCACTTTGCCTATACATTAGATCGAGTCCAGGCAAAAATAGTCTATGCAGCAGCATAGTCATGCGTGTATTTCAGGAAATCCAAGTTTTCTCAGGGATAGCCTTGGAATCCTCCCTGAATTGTTGCTGTATGATAAGAAATGTTATAACCAACTAAGATGCCAAGCCAAAGTTTTACAAGTGAAAAACTAATTAGAACATAAATGTTGCTATAAATGCATGGTTGCAATATTCATATGCACATTTTAATCAAAAATAAGGAAAAAATATTTGAATTTTAGTATTTTTTTAAGTTCTCTTAAGAGTSTCTGCTGTCATCATCTCTGATGAAGCCAGGGCAATGGTGAGTTACAATCATAAAATTTAGATTGTAAGATCACTTCAAATGGRAAAGGCTTGTGTACATAAACCAGAAGTAATAAGGGAATCTGTGCTGCTTATTTCCTAAGTCTGAGGCTCTACTTTGCAGTCAGTTTTAAGGTGGAAGAAGAAAGGAGGATTTTTTATGGATTTTTTTTGTGTGTAAACAAGGATATTTTAAGGTATGTGAATATAGTCATTTCTTTTTAAATTGCACTGGGGACCTTGAGATCCGTGACATAAGTGGTTATCTCTTAAACTCAAGGACTAACAAAATTACACAACTGCAGTCACTGCTGTACAATAAGATGTGCACTGCCAGAACTGTAACTGTCCTGGTTTCGGCTGGGATAGAGTTAATTTTCTTTCTAGTAGCTGGTATAGCGCTGTGTTTTGGATTTARRATGAGAATAATGTTGATGACACACCRATGTTTTAGTTGTTGCTGAGCAGTGCTTACAYGAAGTCAAGGACTTTTCTGCTTCTCACCTCACTCTACCAGCAGGCAGGCTGGGGGTGCACAAGAAGCTGGGAGGGGGCACAGCYGGGACAGCTGACCCCAACTGACCAAAGGGATATTCCACAYCATATGACGTCATGCTCAGTATATAAAGCTGGGGGAAACGCTGGCCAGGGGTCCGYTGCTTGGGAATCCGCTGGGCATTGGTCAGTGGGTGGTGAGCAGTTGCACTGTGCATCACTTGTTTTGTATATTYTTGTATCATATTATTATTTTCCCTTTCTTTTCTGTCCTATTAAATTGTCTTTATCTCAACCCATGGGTTTTACCTTTTTTCTTTTTGATTCTCTCCCCCATCCCACTGGTGGGGAGTGAGCRAACGGCTGTGTGGTTTAGCTGCCTGACGGGTTAAACCATGACAGTAAGGTACAATACATTTTTCATCAGTGTGATTTGCTGCTATTTACAGTCAATAAAATGCAGGAATTGAGAGTCCTTGGTTCTTTCAGTGCTGATAAATAMGGTCAGTCTACTGGTTGCTGTGCATGGCAAAGGGTTAGGACTGAAGACGTTACTAATCTATGTAATACTTGCATTAACACAGTCCTCAGTCGTGTGGGATTGTTAGAGTGGTCTTATTTTAGATTCACCACTATCAAGCACCTCAGCTTTTGCTTTTTTAATTCTGAGGGACAGCATAGAGAACTGATGCCCAAATTTTCTGGCCAAACAAGAARCAGAATGTCTTCCAAAGGCAAAGGGGGAGATGAATATGCCCAAGATGACTGAAAAATTGGTGCATGCAGACATGCCTTGATCAGAGTCCTAGGACTAGCAGGCTTAATTCACGTGCAGTGCATGCTGCATATACATACAGACATATCCYGGATTGCTTCTGAATTGCCCTGGGAAGATGGTGGCTGGGAGTGTGCTGCCACTAACAAATATTTTACTAGACCTGCCACTGGCTCCTTCATGGTTGCCAGGAAGGAAGGTACCAGGAACAGGRTATAGGCTGAAATAATTGTTCCGGTGAGTCATACCAAGCTCACAGGCCACAAGTTTAGCACCATCAGTAGAGTGAAAATTTGCCAGAGATCTAGGTTACATTCCCTGCTCTCCCAGTTGCAGTCTGTAAAGTGGTCTTGTCACCTCTGTGATGAACATAGCAAAAAATATATCCTCTGCACGATTCAGTGGTAGTGGCATAAAGTGTGCTCATGTGTGTCTGCTGGCAAGAGAAAYTAAACTGCTTTAACAGTGCTGATACTCACAAAGCTTTTGGGCACCTGCAAGAAGAATGGGGCAGCTTGCACCTCTCTGAGCCACCTTGACAGTCTGTGAAATCAGGAAACTTGCCTACAACAGTGACACAATAGTTCAGATTTGTAAAGCAAATTTTATTTGCTTTTTTGTGGTTTCGGTGGGATTTGTTTGGCAATGGCAGCTAGCTAGAAAGTCTTTAAATGGCACATAGGACTCTAGAGAGCAAAATTTGAGGCTATGGCAATGAGCCCTATCACTACATCAATCAATTCAGAGCCTTCACAGTAGAAAGTTACAGCTTCTGAGAATCAAGGAATCTTTCTTTTCTGCAGCCATATTTGTCTCTTTTTCAGCTGGTTTTACAGTTAACCAGGATTTCTCTGCCTCAAACCCACAAATCTTTCTTCTTCCTTTTTTTATTTCAGTTTAATTGCTGCGTCTCTGGGTTTCTGAGGCTTTCTGTTTGTTAAAAYATGTGTCAACAATTCCTGTCCTTGGGATTCTTTTTGTTTTGTTTTTGTTTAGGGATATTGTGGAAACTCTTCCATTGCTGGAAAGATAATAGTAAATTCCTTATTACTCAGCAATCACTCTGGAGGAACCATTCCTTTGATTGCACAGCAGAAGATGAATATTTAATGGACCAGTACTAAGGGCTAATGAAAAGAGTGCAAAGGCTACTGCAGAAGCCAGTAAGAGACTTTCTGGCACAGGAGACCTGTCCTAGCTTTATCACATTGCAATGCYGGATGTGGATAGAATCACTAAAACCAAAAGGGAAAAACCAAAAAAACACTCATGAGAGAAAGTAAAGGAAAAAATTGGATTTACATTCTGCTTTTACAGAAAGTCTCACTCATCCTATATGTGCAATCAATTATTCAAATAATTTGTTGACAATTTATATAATTATTTCTAATTATTCTTGATTAGACTCCTGGAATTATGTGATTACATCTAGATGTATGCATCATAAATGCAGGAAGAACAGCCTAGATGAGGAGGAAATGTCATTTTATTTTTCAATTTATTAATTTTTACTAGTTAAAAGGACTCAGGAAGGTTAATTTACATGACCCTAAACAGAGGCTCACTGAACTCGTCTTTATTACATTTCTTTTTGTAAGTTAAGTAGCAGAACCTCTTCAGTTATGGAGGAGAGAATTCATTGTGGTTTTTGATATTCAGGAAGGCTAAGAAACACCTTAGAGTTGTGTGATTGACATGCAAATAATGTGAGTGTTTATGTTTACTTTCTACAAAATCAAGCCTGTAGTGCTAAGATAAGTAGGTTATTCCTAGGAGAACATAATCATTGGAATGGGATCAGTTAATTCAAAATTAATTAGTTTTTAATCCATCTCAGAGTCTTTGCMTTTCTCATGATACAAATTTAAATTTCATGTTTTCTTCTACTGTAAATTCAACTATGTACTTATAGTTGCTTAGCATTTTACAATTACACTTGTGCTTAGAAGGTCTTGATATGTATTGGATAAGAATCTGAACTGATTTTTTATACATCTTTATTAAAAGCCATGACAAAGCTACCGGGTCTGATTCTGCTACAGCTGAGAGTAGTGTAAGCTAGGAATGATTGCTGAAGTCAAATAATTCTGCAAGCAAAGTACAAMATTGATTCTAAAGGTCTTTGATAAAGCCCATTTTTATTAGAAATGTGCATTGATTTTAATGGCATTGTATCTAAGATTGCATCTTCTTACATGAGGGAATACTACATCTAAACAGAATAGATCCTGTCCACCAGCAGTTTGCACTATTGGGCAAATTCCTACTCAAACGAGCAGAAACTCACTGCCAATTTAATTCAAGATTGGAAGTATCTCACAACAAATTATTATTGCAGAAAAATCCTACTGGCTGGATGAGCTTTAGCTAATATTTAAATCACAAGTCTATTTCTGTTTTTTAATTTATTTATTTTGAGTTAACTAGAAAAAAATCACTCTTTCTGTGCATTTACAAGTATATAGTCACATTTTAATTTATATCAACTTTTATTTTAAGTGTGTCAGGCTGCATAAATGAAGTCCTTCGGGAAAGAGATGAAGATAGATGAGACCTACTGAAACTCCTTCTGCATTGTCTTTCCTCTGGAAGCCTTGCCAATGTATGCAACTGCATGATCACAGTAGCTCATCTTTCTAAACAGAATACATGAAGTCAAACCATAATGCTTTTCTGAAGACAGAAGCCAGTACTACATCTGCTCTGATGCTAGAGTATCAGCAATTGAACAGCAAAGAAAATTTTTCTACCAGAAATTTCGACACGCTAGGAAATGTTGGCATGACCTCTGCTGAAAGAGGAAAGTTCTCAACAGCTTTTAATGCTCAGAGTAATGAAACCTCAGTTGAAGAGCACTCTCTGCAAAGATGCCTCTCACTGACTCATGCTGACCAAGRCGACACAGCATCAGTTTCGATAATCTCTGAACTTCTTGTTACTGAAGAACCACGAGCACAGATTTTAAAAACTGATCTAGAGATACCACCTCAAGCCAAAATCACATCAATGCCACTTTCTTCTTTCCCACCTAAAATGCAGAAACTAATGTCAGCCAGAGCTAAAAATGTCTCTGAAGTAAGGCAAGCTACAGAAATACCAACTGTAACTTATATATGGCCAGTAATAAAGACGGAAGAGGCTTCCAGCCCCTTTTGGGACAATTTTCCAAAGTCTTTAATACCAACCAGCCCAAACTTAACAAGACACTGTTCTAGTCCTGCKGTAGTGATTGAAGATGTTAAATGTTCCCAAATAACCCCAGTGAAACAGCTTGCACAAGAAGAGCTAGACAGAAAGACAGCAAGATCATATCCTCTTATTGTTAAGTCATCTAACAGTGATGTTTCAGGAATTTTAAAATCACTGGCCAATATCAAGAATAAGGATTATAAGAATATGTTACCACTTTCATCTCTCAGTCCTATTGGAGAGCAACTGGAAACTTCTCTCTTTAAGGGAAATGCTGTAGTGGTATATAATGGGCAAGTCTACCTTCTGTGTGTAACGCGGCATGAAGCTCTATCCCCAGAAATGGAAATACATGRCCATGATATGTTGCTTAGGAAGACCACAGTTTGGCTTATTACATGTAGTGCTATMCATGATGTAATAACCAAAGTTCCACATCCACTGCTGTCAAGACAGTACGTTGTAAAACGGAACATAAAATCTCTTACAACCCTTGCTACCCGCCCCCCCCAAGAAAAAACTTCAAATGCAACACATTTCTCTTCACACACTACCATCTCTCAGCCCAAGCAGTGCTCCCCTTCTACTGGGAAAGGACAACAGGTAGTAACCTATGATGATCAGTTGAATGTCTATGTATGGACAGTAAATTACTTTCCTCTTAGATATAGCCGAATGCAAAGTGCATTATTCAGCATATTTATAACAGGACAAGTGCTGTGAAAGATGAATGACCTGGTTTTGATTTCACTTTTTGTGGAGAAACCAAACACAACTCTAGTGGACACAATCACTATAGAGTAAATCAAAGTAAGGCTTGCAGGTCTTTAAGACTTTACCATTTAAAAAGAAAATATAATTAAATAAYGCTGAGAAAAATTCCATCTTGAGATATATCAAGATTTTTTTAGTATTTGAACATGACAAAAGCACTGCACTTAATGGGAGCAGCCTGGTGCTGTTTAGAGAATAGTAGGGCTGAATTTAGTATACTGGCAAGATATTTCCCAAGGGAGAAGGTGGGGKTTCTGAAAACGGGTGATGAGTGCCATCACGATTACATTTTTAAAGTAATAGTGAAAGAAGAGAGAAGGGCTGGCTTGCAAGGTCCCTCCTGACTTAAATTCCTCTTGCAAAGCCACATCCCTGAGGTAGAGGAGATTGTAGAAACAAGCTGTGAAGTTAAACTGGGGTGGGARGAAAATGGCTATCCAACACGTACTTTCAGACAGTCAAGTTCTACTCTTTCTTGTTTCAGGTCCTCAACAAGACAGCACTCCCATCCAAAGAAGGCTTGCAAAAAAATGAGGAAGCAGCACATCAGGAAGAAGACAAGGAACTAAGAAAGAAGTTTGGTATTGTTGAAGATGTAAGAGTCCACCTCAATAGGATAAGTCTCCCTGAACTTACAGAGGATYCTGGCAAAGCTTCTGCGCTTAAATGGAAGGTAACTACCAGGACAAAGAAATGGAAAAAAGTGCCAAAGGTACTTAACTGTCCATGTACAACTATRAAGTATGCCTCACCTTGAAGTGTTCATTACACATCATTAGTACACTTTTCAAAATTTTTGAGTGTTTAARCCCCAGTCATAAAACATTGTCTATTTGAGAACCTTGCAATGTTTATAAGGATTTATAGTGCTGATATTTTTTATATCGGGGCTATTGTTAGGGTCAGGAAACTGACTGTTGTGGTTTAACCTGGCGGGCAGCCAAACACCACACAGCCGCTCACTCACTCTCCCCACCCCCACAGTGGGTGGGGGGAGAGATTCGGAAAACAAATAGTAAAATTCATGGATTGAGATGAAGACAGTTTAATAGAGCAGAAAAGGAAGGGAAAATAATAATAATAATAATGATAATGATAGAATATACAAAATGAGTGATGCACAATGCAATTGCTCATCACCCGYCAACTGATGCCCAGCCGTCCCCCAAGCAGCGATCGCTACTTCCCGGACCACACCTCCTAGTTTATATACTGAGCATGRCATCATATGGTATGGAATACCCCGTTGGCCRGTTGGGTCAGCTGTCCTGGCTGTGCTCCCTCCCAGCTTCTTGTGCACCTGGCGGAGCACGGGAAGCTGAAAACTCCTTGACGAGTGTAAGCACTACTTAGCAACAACTAAAACATCAGTGTGTTACCAACATTCTTCTCATACTAAATCCAAAACACAGCACTGTACCAGCTACTAGGAAGAAAATTAACTCTATCCCAGCTGAAACCAGGACACTGACTCTGTCTTTGCAATCTACATTTGCTCTGTTACATTTTGTTATTTTCTGCAGGCTTTAACTAAACCCTCTGACAAGAATAGCAGATCTTGCTAAAGGTAGTTTTTACCATAATAAGTAAGATTTCAAATGGGAAAGCACTTCTTCATACAAGGAGAGGGAGATCTCTGCTCKCTCCATCTATAAATCACATCTCTCTAGTTGCACCACACCCTAATGAAGTGCATCTTTTTAATATGTATGTTTAAAATTACTTCTGATAACTRTTTAATAAAATTGTATTAAATTATGCCTAAATACTCTGAAGTAACACACATTTAATTAATGGCATCCTAAACGAATATAATGGCAYATCAGAATCTCTTTATATATCTTAGATACTGTTGTGTCCCTTTCTACAGCACACAGAGTCATGACAATTGAAGTGGGGGTAAGAAATGAAACTAAAATATACCTTCACATTTTCCCTAGATGTGAAAGTAGTCAAACCACAGCATCTCAGCCCAGACCTGTTTTAAATAATGTTATATTTAGTTAATCTACTGGTTTGGCAAAGACCCTAATTTTGGAGTTTATCTTAAAAACTCCTGTTCAGTAATGTAATGAGCTCATGTTTGTATTGATATCAAGCATGATGGGTCCTTTTTAAGATCTTAGTACTATTTGCTGCAATATATTTGCGTACCAACTGGGAGATGTGAGTCCACTGCATGAAGAGCACCAGAATCTCCTTGTGGACAGCAACAACAGAGTCTTGATCTAAAGCAGGTTTTTGTTTTTCTCCTACACTGTGCAACCTAGATAATTCTCTTTGGAAAACAAATAAATTATGGATTAAGTGATAGTTGGCTGAGAGTGTAGGCATTAATCATCACACATTGGATGTGTTTAACAGTATTTGTTTAACAGCAAACTCTGCCACTTGAACCAGTTTTGCCAAAGAGAAGAAAAGTAACTAGAACAATGGGAGTAATCTCAAAGGAGAGGAAGAAGGAAGTGCATTCAAAGCAGAGATGCAGCACTGCAGAGACCATGAAAAAGGGGGGGGGAAATTATTCTATGCAGCGAGTGTGAAAATCTAAAGAACACCACACATGCTGCCAGACCTTCTTTTGGGAAGAGCACTGAACAAACTCTGTGCATTCAARATGACCCAGATGAATTTTCCCAGAGTAAAACTTTACTTTCTGGTTAGTGAAAGGATACTTTCTCTGCAAATGCACCAGTTGTAAATGAAACATCAAGAGGAAAAAGGAATGTAAACAAGCTTTTAAAATCCCTAAAGGATGAGAAACAGCAGTAGAAGCAATATATAAAAGCAAGCAGCAGAAGTGGAAAATGGTTCTCACTGCTCTTAAATTACGAAACTTCAAATCAGTACTTGAAGGGGTAGGTTGTTTGTTGTGCTTTCTATCATGCTTCTGTTCATTTAATTAAAAAAAATCATCTCAGTTAGTCTTTAGTTTTGCATTTAATATCTTGAAAACACTGACCATTTGTTGTGGTTTAACCCGGCAGGCAGCCAAACACCACACAGGCGCTCACTCACTCCCCCTTTCCCACAGTGGGATGGGGGAGAGAATCGGAAAAAAAAAGCAAAATTTGTGGATTGAGATAAAGACAGCTTAATAGAACAGAAAAGGAAGGGATAATAATAATAATAATAATAATAATAATAATGATAATGGTAGAATCTACAAAAGGAGTCATGCACAATGCAATTGTTCACCACCCGCCAACTGATAACCAAGCCACAATCCCTACTTCCTGGACCACACCTCCTRTTTATATACTGAGCATGACGTCTTATGGTATGGAATACCCCATTGGCCAGTTGGGTCAGCTGTCCTGGCTGTGCTCCCTCCCAGCTTCTTGTGCACCTGGCAGAGCATGGGAGGCTGAAAAGTCCTTGACGAGTGTAAGCACTACTTAGCAACAACTAAAACATCAGTGTGCTACCAACATTCTTCTCATACTAAATCCAAAACACAGCACTAGGAAGAAATTTAACTCTATCCCAGCCGAAACCAGGACACCATTTCTTCTCTCGGAATCTCTTCTATTGAGTGGGTTCATTATGGCAGCCTGAATGTGTTCTCTCTTCCACTAGTGGAAAAGTGATGGAGTTAACAGGCTTCCACAGTTGTGGGAGGAGCATCACATGATACATACAGAGAAACAGGACCCTGGTATTCACAGCTGTTTGATGTTTAAAGACCACTAACCAGAAGTTTTTACATGGATGCCTCTGGATTACTTATTGAATTAAGTGACACTATAGCTTGTTATGAGCAATATTGTARTTTCAGAAAGTTGATGTGTAAATCGCAGTCATTTTACAAAGCTAAACTTTCCTTTTTATTTTTACTGCAGCTAATAAAATCCCAATATAATAAAGACCTAAGCCTACTAGTTTATTCTTCATCAAGGGCTTTGCCTCCAATATTCAAATCTTGTGACACAATGAAGAAATTGGCAACAATCTTTCTAACATAAATCTTTAAAGGTTATATCATTAAAATCTGACATACAGACAGTTGCCTAAGAGACTGTACTGTCAACGGACAAAGGAGCAGCCCTCCTTCGGTGGGAGTTTGACTGTWTGGAGGTTGTGAAGACCACCTCAGTAGGACAATAACAGCAGAGATTGAAGACAGAGCTCTTCTCTCTCTTGGGTACAGCTTGCCATYTGACTGGGCAGTCTCAATCTGGAATTGAAATAGATTTCAACTAACAACCGCCTACCTACAAAAAACTGCCAAGAGCACTGAGTCAGGGGTACTCACAAAAAATAAATTATTTTGCTTGAATGCCTGGGTTGCAAAATAGGCGGTTGCTAATGCATTATTCTGAGTTTCTTTCCTACTTGGCTATTGCCCTAGATTGTTTGCTGCTAGTAATATGTTACATGTCCTTAGAGACAGAGATGTCCTAACATTTGCTTTAAGACTCAAATAAGTATGGTTATATAACATAATATGGAAGAGTCCCTTTAAAGAGTGGGGGGACCTTAACTTCATCCAACACCAATTTAAGCCAACAGAAATCCTCTAAAAGCAACAGTATCATATGGAAGCATACAATGCATAAATCCAGACAGACCATTTCAGAGTTCCAGGACATACTGCTGACAGCCCAGAKGTGGGCTGAGTAGCCTTCAGAGGAGCTGGAAAAGGAGGTTATTTCCTCTTGACACCACATGACAAAATGCAACAAGGCAGGATATGGTATTCRTAAGAACTGTATGGATCCTTTTACTCAGTAATCCAACAACACAACTCAAATTAGTTCAGTCCTTAATTTTACTTTAAACAGCCTAATACTGTAAAAGTCAAAAGAAGCTTGTTGATCTAATGGCCTAAGCATAAAATAGAAATCTTAGGATTTATACCTTTTGCATTTAACCTGGAATGTTGTTTGTAATGTTTTTTGGTTGYCTTATGGAAATACAGTACAAGAATAGAGGACATGCTCCATATTCTGTATGTGTCTACTAAAAGCCAAGGGCTACACAGCTGCTAGCTGTGCATAGATGTAGACACATCCCATTGCTATGTCCTCATTTCCTGCAAGCAAAATAAATGGGAAGATTGGATGTGACATGAACTTAACTGAGTAGAGTACTAGGGTATTCTATATAGTGAGTATAAATTGTTCCATTGCTTAGTTTGTTATTACTTATTCTATTCATTAGGTCTTTCGCATAGTATAAGAAAGTTGACAAGCTGTCCTGTTTTTATTAGCTAACTTACCAGCATATTTTGGAAAAGGTCTTGAAGGTTTTGGGTTGCTGTTCTWCATTTAAAGGCAAAAAAAGAATATTTTAATCGAAGGACAGAAAACCAGATACCATTTACCACCTCACAGCTTCTTCTGCCCATCAGGTCATTTTTATCTTTCCTGATAGCAARTGCCCTGTAGTGAAGGTGTGGCCTCCTGCTCACACAAAAAACAAACCCATCACATTTTTAGTGTACAGTGCAAACTAAAGTAACATGTAAAGTATGAGCCATATCCCACTGCCCTTCCAACAGCGTGTATTGCTTTCTACTCCAAGTAGCCCTCATTGCGACCTTGCTCCAGGCAAGAGTCTGCACAAATGGGCCTCACAGCCCCAATTCATCTTTGCAAAGCTGAGTTCCCATCTGTAATTTTCCCACAAACACTCCACTGTTTTAATTCTGGCAAATATCATACAAGCTATATAGTACAAACAAAACAGCCATTACTCTCCCATTATTCATTTCTAGAAACATCCTTCAAACCTAAGGTTTCCAGTACAGTGCCAAAACCAACAAAACATAAATATAATCACATCTTTTAAAAAGTTAGGCCTAACCCTGTTTTCACTCTTCCTTCTAGTTAGCAACATTTTTATAAACTCATTTCAAGTCTAGTTCAAATCCATCTGAAATTGCCAAAACAGCCACAAATAACAATGACCTATCTGGAAAGAATGGCAAGGTTTTAATATTTGAGAACTTCCAGTTAAACAGTCCTGCTTTGCATTATTATTTCCATAATTTCTTGCCATTCTATTATGATAATCTGTGATACAAACACTTTCCCCAATCTATTTTTGAGGTAGAAATCCTGATCTTTGTTTTTAAGCCCCTGAAGAGACAGGAAGAACTCATATTTCAGATGGTTCTTGAAATTTTATTCTTTGCAGTTAGAATTATTCAAGAAACAAAAAGATCTATAACTCCATTAAATTCTTGTTCCTTATTCCTGTCTTTCTCCAGTTCGAGTTCCTTTCATTGAAAATAAAGTTCATSTAGAGGCTACAATCTTTTTGAAGCACCGTTCACATGCACGTATCCCTTGCTAAAGAGAACACCTTGCRAAATGTTTTCTTTTCATATGCAAGACAAGATTTATAAACAGGGATGATAGCTGTCACTAGAGTAACAAGAATATTTGGAAATATTCCTTCATGCAAAACCACATCCCTGAGGTAGAGGAGATTGTAGAAACAAGCTGTGAAGTTAAACTGGGGTGGGAGGAAAATGGCTATCCAACACGTACTTTCAGACAGTCAAGTTCTACTCTTYCTTGTTTCAGGTCCTCAACAAGACAGCACTCCCATCCAAAGAAGGCTTGCAAAAAAATGAGAAAGCAGCACATCAGGAAGAAGACAAGGAACTAAGAAAGAAGTTTGGTATTGTTGAAGATGTAAGAGTCCACCTCAATAGGATAAGTCTCCCTGAACTTACAGAGGATTCTGGCAAAGCTTCTGCGCTTAAATGGAAGGTAACTACCAGGACAAAGAAATGGAAARAAGTGCCAAAGGTACTTAACTGTCCATGTACAACTATRAAGTATGCCTCACCTTGAAGTGTTCATTACACATCATTAGTACACTTTTCAAAATTTTTGAGTGTTTAAGCCCCAGTCATAAAACATTGTCTATTTGAGAACCTTGCAATGTTTATAAGGATTTATAGTGCTGATATTTTTTATATCRGGGCTATTGGTAGAGTCAGGAAACTCTGACTCYGTTGATAGTCCTGTGTTATCAATGATATTTCTGCACATGACAGCTAAAAGTTGAAGAGTGTGGTCACATAAACCACTACAACCAAATAAGGACTTGAGTTTGATTTTTCAGCTTTTAAAACATTCTTTTAACAACTCCAATTTTATTTCCTACAAAGCTGCTAGACACAGGATATGGAGGAAAGRAGGACATCCTGTCAATGACAAATTTCTCTCCAGTCAAGTTCAGAGAGAGGCTGCTCCAAAGGCCAGTTCAAAATGGGAACCTTGCATCGGATACTCTGAAACGTCTCCACTCTATCAATATGGGCTCGCTACGTAACATAGTGACCCACGCCTTTCAAGACCAGTAAAGCTTTCCTCACCACTATTATTTCTAAAATGCCAGGATCTGTCTCTTCTTTCAGTTCTGGCAAAGACTGCAGACAGAGTGCCAGCTACTGCTGAAGTCTTTTCCAGGTCTGTATTCTGGTTGCCATTCGTACAACTGCAACTGAAAGTAGAAAAAATGCCTGCTGGCCTCTTACTGCTAGTAATGGTTTGCAATCTGTCTGTGCCAATRTGTGTCTCATAGGCAGAAACAGGATGCTTTTCATACCTGTGCTAGACTCTTTTTGGTTTGGGCATATTGCCATTTGCTTTTAGTTAAGGTGCTAGGAACACAAGCTACATATTTTTAGTCATTGCCCTACTTTTGAAAAAGTCTTGCCCTGTGGCCTTGCTTAGAAGTATCATTTGGCAGTTTTGCCCAGTATTATCGGAGGCTCTCAGAACAGATGTCTGCTTTCTCTGATCTCTGAGATTTTCAAACTCTTGGTTGCGATTGGCCTCTTGTGTCCATTGTGTATTTTTCTACCATAAAGCTCTTAAGATTGTTTCAGCAGCCAGGCTGGACATAGGATTTCCAAAAACCTACATCATTTCAATATACCTTTGTTCAAGTTCTTATTCTGCAGATGAATTAGCAATCAATAATAAATTAGTATTTCTTCTAGATCTGTCTTTTATCTCTTGTTCAGCCTGCAGCATTAAACTTCCATTTCTGTCAACTGTATTTTAAACCAGCACCACCCGACCTTTCCAAGATCTCTGAGAATGGTCTACTTTTGTTGTCCCTGGATGGGAACATCATTGGTGTACCCTCAGCATTCATGAAAATCTTTTTGCGAAATATTTCAAGGCCAGGTAAGGCAAAACTTTCCAAAGAATATGTTGAAAGAGCACAGGTATGAACTGCTTTTTTTTTTCTTTCTGCCAGTACCCAAATGAAACATCCATTGTAAGAAAATTAGCATTGGCTCTCATTTTCCATAAAATTTCTTTCCCGGTATAAATGCCAAGGCAGATTCTCAGGATAGTCAAATTTTGATGGTGTTTCYCCATCTATCCACATTATCATTTCTCAACATGTGTCCCAAAAATCAAATAGAATCAAGTATCTAATGAAACATTCCACGTTTGGATTTATTCTACAGCTGTTTTACACAGATGCTTCCACTTGCTAGACTGCTATTGAGAACTTTCTGTTACCAACAGTGTTGTTAGTAGTTCTCATTAACCTTAATTGTCATTGTGACTGCCTTTTCAATATTTTCTGCTGCCATGTCTTTTTCTTTGCAGATTACATTCACTGTTACATTCTGTCATTTTTTGCAGACTTTGTGTTCTTTGCAGTTAGAGTTATTCAAGTAATAAAAAGATGCTATATCTTCTTTAAATTGTTGTTCCTTATTTCTATCTTTCTCTGGTTTGTGTTCCTTTCATAAAAATTAAGTTTATGTAGAGGTTATGACTGTGATTAACCTACAATTTCTGAGTCTTGCTGAAGGMTCCTTCAAATGCAAGTGCCCCTCACTAAAGGAAACACTTGTGCAAAATGTTTTATATGCAAGGTGATTTACAAGAAGGGTARTAGCTGTTATCAGAGTAATTAGAATATCTAGAAAAATAGACAAGCATCATATTCCAAAGTTGAATGCAAAGTAAGAACAATTGGTAAGGCTATAGTAAAATACATATTACCTAGACAATCCAATATAAAAAAAATAGTTAGCTTTCAAAGAGCAAAGGGGTTGCTGGTGCAAGAGAAACATGGTAAGCAAGTTATTTACAGAGGGAAAGAGAATGACAGATGTTGGAAGACTGTGGAAGGTGGAGATGGGGGAGGAAGAATTACAATGTATCATGAATGGCAGATACAAATGATGATCCAGAAATTATAATGTAACACAAAACCAATACCTAAATTGTTTACCTGATTTTGGTATCCGGTACGATTARTAATTTTAGTGGCTGGTAGTGTGTTTCATCAAAATCCTTAGGCTCAGTCCCATTTCCAAAATACATAGGAGCCGATGGCAAATGTAGTCATGTACCTTTGTTGGGAGCTCTAACAAGCATCCTGGGGGCAAGAGTCCTTCATTTTCATTCACATGATGATAAAGCTGAAACTACTGACAGAAAAAATAATTGGAAAAAAGAAGTGTTTTAAGACTGTGAAGTATCTTTTTATATTAGAGGGGGTTGAAATATTGTGCTGATTATCCTGACACCACAATTCTGAGATAATTTGTAGCCAGAGAAATGCTAGGAGCTTGCCAACTTGGGAAAACAAGAGAGTTCAAAGCCTAATGAGTAATGGGGGGGGGGGGGGGGGGGGGGGGGATTAGTATGGAAAAAAAAATCACATACATGCCGAGGAGGGTGACATCACTGACCTCTTATGTACTATGCTCAGTATTTGGCCTTTTACATTTTCAAAGGAAATGTGTACTCTGCTAAGAACTATTCTCCTGGCTTCCAGGAGTGTCAGAACAGTGGCAGGGGGACCATCACCAGGGTTTTATTTGCTTCCAGTAGACAAAGACCAACACTCGTGTCTGTTATTCTCTTCTGCCTCTCAGAAGCCTCTAGTTAAAGAGCCTTTTCCACTATGCTGTCTCTGTTGTTAAGCTTCCAAATAAGATGGTGTATACATCAGTGGAAGACTGTATAAATAAAAKACAGAATTACAGAAGCAGGAGGAACAAAAGTGAAAGGAAGCTTTCTAGAATTTTTATGTTGACAACTTATGTTTCCAGGAAAGTACATAATAAATGAAGCATTTACACTGCATAAAATCAAGATTAACTCTGTGGGTTTCTGAAATCAAAATGTCGTTAAATCAAAAATTTGTAATGTGCCACAGTAACGTCTTGGGTATCTGCTTTCATTTATTCGCCTGTTTTTATGAATCCAGTCACAAATATCCCCAAGGCAAAAAGCATATGAATCACTCCCAGGACCTCCACATTTGGGGAGTTACCAGTGGTACAAAATGAGACATGAGGTAAGTTCTTCCAYGAAAACAGTTACCTCTGATTAGACAGCCAGCTACTAGAGCTGATGATTACCACCTCTTGGCGCTAACTTGCTCACATTTTGTTGTTGCCGCAACAGCTCAGTACTCTGCAGCCTGCTTCTCCTCCAGCACAGTGCAGGAACTCTGCATCTGCATGTGCCTGGGTGCCCTTCCCACTGCGACTACTTTGCCCAAGGTCAATGGGTGGCCTTGGCTGCAGGAGATGAGTTTGGATTTGAAGGACCACATTGCCCTCAGGATCTGTCATGAACAGCATTGGATGCAAATTTTCAAACGTGAAGGGACACCATTACTGCCTTCTGCCATGAGCCGTTGTCAGGACTTTGCCATTATTACAGTGGCTCTCACCTTGAGGTGCCATGTGAAGCCCAAATGGTTACTAACCAGTTTGGGGTAGTCAAATCTCTCATAAGCATAGTRGTATTTTAGGTGTCCATGGCCATTCTCCAAACTGATTTCATTCAAACAGCATGTGGGAGTCATTCACAAAGTCATCCAAGCCCTTGAGTTCTGTGGATACCCAAACTGCAGTGGCATCAGTGATGGTTGGTATCCACGCACCCAGTGCCTGTCTCTGGGCAGCTATGACAACAAGGGCTACTTCTCCACTGCA
Organism: Oceanodroma leucorhoa; assembly: GCA_030449065.1. Taxonomy (NCBI): domain Eukaryota; kingdom Metazoa; phylum Chordata; class Aves; order Procellariiformes; genus Oceanodroma; species Oceanodroma leucorhoa. The sequence goes on along the minus strand of JASVER010000133.1, from coordinate 217,244 downwards.
ATGCTTGTTTTAGCACRTGGTTGATTTATCGCTATTGATTTTATTATAATTATGGATCTTAGCAAGCTTCACCAGAAGGATACTTGATGCCCGTGGCTCCTGCAGTGTAGCCTCAGACTTGATTAGGATGCCAGTATCTTCTTTCAAAAGAGAAACACGACCATTCTTGGGGTTTTCATGTCTGTTTGCACTGTGAAAACTGCCATTGACCCCCATACAAGTATCAAGGATGGTATCTGTGTCTGAGATGCTATGTCTCCTCACAAATGGAGGTTCAAACATGCTGTGCATCCAGATCCATAAGTGGGCTGAAGGAGAATGTGCTTAAATAGCAATGCCTTTTCCATTGAGTGAATGAGCTTCACTAAAGGTGAACAGATTTCCAAGATTTCTCTGTGTCATCTTTCCCTTACTTTAGAAGATGGGTTGAAGCTCTCTGTCCCCTCCCATAGGAGCTACCACCCTCACCATTTTGCAGAGGCCTCCTGCTCTAAGAATTGCTGATGTGGCATCAAGGAGACCCAAGATCTGCTATCTGACCTGCTGAGCATCTTGAAGGAGCCAAGGAGCATCTTTCGACCACAACTTTGGTCATGGGTTTTATGTGCATTGAAGGGGGGACGGGGAGGACAGTTTCTGATGCAACTAGATAGTCTGAGGAAGATTTCTTCTGCAACTCATAGCTCAAAGGCAGTTCCCTTTAAAGCCTTGTCATACCTTGCAGTCAGACTGGTGGTATAAAGAATCCTAATTCCACCAGAAGGCTCACTCATCCCTCTCAGATCCCACCCCRAAGACAGGTATGAAAACACAAAATGCTTACCTGAGCTGGGGATCAGGAGTGCTGGCACAGGGAGCCATTGACATGGGCCACAGTAGGCAGTGGGCTTAAGAAGTATCCCTGGATAAAACCCTGTCTTGGGTCTTCTGCATGGTGCAGGGAGGGTACTGGGGGGACAACTCTCCTCTGGATTTTCCTATGTGATGATCCTGGGACCTAGGGCACAAAAGTCCRAGTGAGTGAGAATTAGAGCATCCAGGCAGTTAAAAGCTACATAACAAATATTATTGATACCAATTTTGTTCTCAAATTTACATGTGCTAAATGTTAATGGGAAAGTATACTAAAGACACTCATTTAATCACTCGTTTAATAGGCCCAACAGAACAGAGTTGTAAGCTACAGTTACAAAAGTTTAACTCAATTACTTTTTCAAACCAAACTAAGCACAGTACAACAGCTGACAGCCAGTCTGAAGTTCAGAGGTGGAAGAGAAACTCCTTTAATACCCTCATTAGCAGTTCTGGGAAGCATGAGTGAGTTATTTCCTTGAAACTTGCACTATCTAATATTATACCGCATTCTCTATGGTGATGACATTTGAAACATGCACAGTGTATAAYAAACAAGAAGACCTGAAAGTCTGGCAAGGGAGAAGACAGACCTGAAGAGCTACCTGATAATGTGGTAGAACCTGCTGTCATGTAAGAAGAGGCTTAAGACAGGAGAAACCAGGTGAAAATCTATTGCCTGTGTTACATGTGATGTGAAAGACCTAACCTTTGCTTCTGGCCTACACATTGTATACATCTATGAAATTGCCACATATATTCTGTTGACTTAAAAACCTATCTAGGCTTTGAGAGAGTAAATTTCCTTCCAACCACAGTAGTCAGATTATTTGTTTCTGGAACTATATAGCACCATCTGTTAAAATCTAGTTTGACTTTCCCAGTGATTTAGAGAGAGACAGTGTTAGGAGACACATTAGTAATTTAAATGCAGGTAATTTCCTTCTGCACTTCCCATTAACATCAATCATTATAATCAACTGTCTTTATACATCTCCTTTGTGTACTGAAACTACAGAAGTCAAGAAGCACAGGCATCTGAGTTCAGATGAGAGGATCCAAGGATCCAAGTTAGAACTGAGGACGGCCAGGAAAGGGGGTTTCCTGCTAACAGGAAACTTCGTCTTTTTCAGAATTCGGTTTCAGTTTGAACCAGATGAAATCTTTTTTTCTTCCCAGTCCTCCAGTCAGCAGGAAGCTGCTCAGACGCTGGAACAGCTCAGCTAAGCTGCCTCCGTCCCGATACCAACAGCAAAGCCAGGTATCAGTGTCACTGAAGGCTGGGGCTTCCCAGACTCCCTGGCCAGTCTCCCAGGGGACGGCTGTGGGCAGACATCTGTGGAGAGGGAGACAGGGTTACCTCAGGGCTCTGGACATTCAGCAAAAGTTCACTGATGCAAGAAATTTTAGTCTCTMAAACATGGAATCTAATAAATATTTGTTCCGAGAGAAAACTTTAAACCTAATCTCTTCATCTGGAAGCTCTGTCTAAGGCACCAGTTTTCACAACACGAAGGAGAAAGACAGTGGATACAGGACCACGTGTCGTGCAGTCGCAATAGCAATAACAACATTGGGAACTGAAGTTTCAATTTACGGAAACTCCCATAATGTACCTGAGTATCAGGAACCTTTTTCTGGTCTCTCTTCAAGTGTGATGTCTAGAGAGAGTGGCTGAGCTTCAGCTGGCTGCACTCCAAACACCCCGTCCCTCATACTGCCCAGAGACATCTTACTGTTTCTTTTGCCCCCTTACGAACACGAGTGTCTTCTCCACGGCTCAGGCTGGAAACTTTATGGCAGGATGCTCCTTTTGTACAGTGTGTGTATAGCACCCAGCACAAGAGGGCTCTCTAGCACTCAGATGATGCAACCAAGAAGAAAATACAAATAATACCCCTCCCCCACCCCTTAAAATCATGATCAAAATATATAATTCTCTAACAGGTGGTTATTCAGCTGTATTATTTTTGGAGATGTAAAGGATTTTTTGTTTAATTAGCAGTCCAGCTGCTCTGTGCTAAGAATATTACCCTTTAGTATGAGAATGAGGTCCTGMAGATTGCTGACTTCTCCTAACACAGAAATGAAGCCAGGGAAAATTGAAGGTATTCGTTATCTTGATAGAGGTACTCAGAAATATTRCAAGATGATACTTCTAGTGCTCTTGGACTTTCCAGTGTGCTCTGGAAAGGGACAACTACCCTGCTGGGCAATTATCCTAAATAAACCATGCCTGAACCTTAGGCTGCAGCATATTCATTCTGGACTGTTTCAACTTGCATATGACATGCTGTATTGTGCAAAAATTGTTTTGTGCTATGTTTCTTAAAGACCTTCATATAATCCTCTKCTAGGCAGACCTTTTACAGCCCTACTTTCTACTGTCAGCTGGGAGAAAAAAAATATTACTCATTGCATGTTTGGAGCCCAAATCAGTCTGGAGCACTCACATTTTGTTCATATCTTTCCAGAGGTGCAATGACCACAGTGAATAAACTCCCAGTCTCTAAATGGTCTTCTGCCTATCAGGMAAACAAACAAATGTACCCTGTAGGTTTGACAGGGCAAGACTTCCTGCACAGAGCCAGCAGCTGACTGAAGTTTTTAGAGTTTTCATTCCAGTCTGTCACAATGTGGTTTTAGTGAGAAAACAGATTATATTAAAAACTACACCTTCTCCCTCTKCAGATGTGCTCCTTGTGTGTCTGAGTCAGCGCTGCTAGTGTTATAGAAACCCCAATCCCCATTTTTTTTTGTAAATAACCCTGAAAGGCCAATCAAAAAGTGCACAAAACTCTTTTAACTTGGGCACTCAAATTTAGAAAATAGAGACAATACCTTGTACCTAAATCAACAGTCTTATCTGGAAGCTGCAGAATAGCAGGGCATGCTGTGAAAAGGCAGGCCACTTCTTGTTGCTTAATTTGATCATCCAAGGTAGAAAATACTGGTTTTAATCTGTTATACCCAAAAATAAAATCAGTGTTTTGTTTTCACACTGCGGGAGCATTTATAACGCTAAGTGGTATGTCAGGCTGGGTRAACAGGGGATGATTGTCCTTTCCTTCAGTACCAGGATGAAGGATCGTTGGATGAAACTACTAACAGCCAGAAGGTTCAGAATAAACAAACAGAGGTGGTTCCTCACATCACGTGTGGCTAAGTTGTAGGAATCATTGCTAGCATGTTGTTGCAGATACTTAAGATTATACCAGCATGAATTCAAAAGGCTCCTGGACAGATTTGCGGAATAAAGTACATCTGAGGGTATTAAGTACTATCCCCAGCTCGGGAAATTATTGCACTTCAAAYGGCAGAGGATGGACAAGCATCATTTCACGTTCTCATATTCTTCCTTAGACATTTCAGTAATTTTAGGACAAAAAAGGYTGGGTCAGACCAAAGGTCCATTTAGCCCCATAGTCTGTTCTCAACTTTGGTTGGTAGTGGATGCATAGTTTAAATACAGTGCATTTATAGTAGCTACATATGGCCATGTATATTGGCTAGAAAGAGAATAGGGGGGCTGGACTGAGCCTCAGGCCTTGCTGCATGAAAGCTACTGCTGCCACTGGCAGCACACCTGAGGGAGAGGAGAGAGAGAGACACGAACCTGCCATCTGCACGGAATTGACTGTAGGTCAGCCGGGAGCAACACTGGTGTGTGCGACTCACACAGGTCTCATACCAGAATGGAAGACCCTCTGACCACCAGGGATGTAAATGAAACATTGGGTTGAAACACAAAAAGCAATGCATTGTAAACCTTTAACTTGATGAATTTTGCTTTTGCATCTTTACTAGGTGTCTGAACAGATTTCAGTCTCCTTGAATTTATGCATTATTCAAAGCAATCTGACAAAAATTACCTAGTCCATAATGTAAAAGTACATGCACAAGTCACAGGGTGCAATTCTGCTTCTTAATGGAGAAATAGCCCTCTCAAAATCAGTTTTCTACAGAGAATATTCATAGGATATCCCCAATTCTAAGCATAGTAAGTAATAATATTTACTTCTTTCTCTCTGGATTTCAAGATATCAAGCATATTCCAAATGAGGACAAAGTAGCATTGTGCTAATCACTAATTTGCACAAAGTACAAATGAGGAATTTGGCACCTCTCTCCTGTAGATAGGTTGAAAATCCCACCAGAAGAGAAAGAGGCTCCAAAGGCACCCAGGAAGTGCGTGGCACAGCTGGGAAGAGACACTAGTCTCAAAGTTGAGCCTTCACACAAGGCAAATCTTTCCTGGAGTAATTCTCCATTGGTAGAAAAAGCATGATTTTATAATGATCACTGCATAGTCCCAGAACGCTATAGCCAGCTCACAGACAGAGGGCTGGGACTGGCCCAGGTTAGTTACCTGTACTTTCAGTTGTGGGAAATTAAAAAAAAAAAAGAGCCACATAAAAGTGGCAAGATGCCCAGCTCCATGGAGTTTAGTGATAAGAATATTTTCACCGGGAGTTACCAAACTGCACTGCATTGGTGGTTGTGTTCGCATGAGAGARGAGAGGATGTTTCACCTATCTGTAYCCTGATGAGTGGGACTTAACTATGCACAGGACACTGAGGCTCTGAAAAAGAGACACTGAAAATAATAAAGGATGAAAACCTTCCGCTTTTGTTCCTCTGGGCAGAGGCTTGCTCCAGCACCTTCTATATCCTAGACCAAGAGTCCCACCACCACACTGATGATCTACCTCACTCTGACCCACCCTGACATTTTGATTTTCTTAACACACGTCTGTTTTCATCAAAGCTTTCACACATTTTGATTCTGCTCCTGTTTAGGGAAAAAAAAATCTCAAAGGTTGTTCTGCCTGATCAAGATGTCTTCTGAGAAGAGATTTAAGGTTTAATGGAAGAAGAGGATCCAGGCTGGGCAGTTGGCTCCCTAGCTCTTCTTCTGTGAGTCCAGCTCAAGTAATTTTTGTTTAGTGACTCTCTCACCCCATTTCCTTTACTTTGTGACATTAACATGATGCTAGACACTAACTCACCACTCTGGAGACATATGTTAGAGAGGCAAAATATCTAGTCATCTTTAGGCGGTTTGCCACCATCCATCACCAAGCCCATTTCAGAGACAACTGCAGAAAGTTGGATCAGAAAATAGATTTCAAACCACATTACACATGGGAAACAAATGCTATCCAGGAAACCTTTTTACAGGTCTGAATTATAAATCATTCCTTGGAATAATTTTTACTTTGGAGAAGCCTTTGGTGAGATGCTGCATTTGACCACAGACAGCTGGGCTGTTTAATCATTTAGTATCATTTACATCCATCCAACTTATTTAATCCACTGTGCATATCTGACTACAAACCTTCAGTGAAAAAGAAGAAATAACATACATRTATACATGTCTCTGTGTGTATAAGTATATACTCAGAATTATAWATACTAATATACATTTATATATACTAGTATGCACAAAAACCTGCAGTGTCTGATGTGACTACAGCATCTCATCTTACAATAAAGAAAATACAAGAGTAGAATTTTTTAACTCAGTTCACTGAGGACACTGAAATTTCAAAGGCAAGAAGTGTTCTTATGTTAATAAAACATTTCTTTTTGGTTTTGGCACTTAACAGTTGCATGGAGCTAATGCTACATAAGGGACAGGGACAATTAGCAAGAGTGAGTCTGACTCATTTGTTTTGATGGTCCACAGTAAAAAGATGATGCAAATGAATACCTCAGCTGTTCCAAAGCTAACTTGCTTCCCAATAAGCTTAGTGATATATGTAAATACACTTCAGTATTTGTATTTCAGGAATATAATATTCAACATAATTAAGTGTAGCATGATAGTGCTCACACAAATAGATCTAAGTAAGCCAGTATATGAAGAACTAAAGGAAAAGTTAAAGCTATTTGCAGGAGAGAATACTATAATGTAGAAAAGCACCTGATGAAATATTCAAGGATATATTGAAACAGAATAAGGAGGACAACTCTTGCTTTTTCTTTCTAAAAGTTCAATGTGTCCTTCTAGAATCTGATCACAGTCTTCTTGGAGCTGTTTGAAAGTTTGAAGGAAAAATCAYAGCCTGCAAGCAGAGACAGTTTTAAAGATTAATACCTCAGGCTAGTGAGCCCAAGAGACTACGAGTCTTTTAGGTAGCAGCATAAAACCTCCATCATGCCGGTGCAAACAGCCAGGTGTGCAGCTGAGGGGAGAGGATTTACATTTGCCAGGAGGCTCCACAAATCTAATGCTTGTCCACAACCACTAGCAGGCAACTCCAGCAGTCCCCTCTTGAAATTTAGGATAAGGTTGTCTCCTGTGAAGGACCACTATTTTCTATGTGTGGTTCAACCTTGAGAAGTCCTCTTTAAAACTAGAGGAAAATTTACACTTGGTGCTTGCCTCTCTATCAAAAATGATGCTAATCAGGGGAAACTGCACAGTAGAAACTAAAGTGGCACTATCCTATGCATTWGTTGCAATAGTCTTCATCACAGACAAATTGATATGAGATATTGACAATAAGCAAGATCCATATCAGGAACCTAGTACTGAACAGCCCAGATACCAATTCTGTGAGACATTTGATCCTTAAGTATGAGCTCCCTGAGGTTACCAACAGGAGCCATTCAATATTCCACAATTGCCATCTATCACATCTATGCCATTTATCTATGCATTTATATAGGGTGGGACATTCACCAGGTCTCAGATCTGCTTTACTTCATCTTTCATTTAAAATGTGGAAAAAATCCTCTTGATTAGTATTTCCTATACATGATTCTTATTCTTCTGAAAGTGTCACCTTACAATCACAGGGGTCTCTGGGCAAAGGCCATTCTCTGTTGCTGGCGACAGTCACCAACAGTAGCAATTGTAGATCTATTCCTGCCTTCAGCTCTTGTCCGCTACACTGTGAAACTAGCATTGCATTGCTTTTCAAGATACTGTTTGAAAGAGCATAGGGAACCTGAAAGCAAATAGGTGATGAAAGCCGCCTACTTTCCAAAGCAGCGAGATCTGCTCAAGAAGACAAAAGGCAAGACAGTGGCACATGTTTTGCATAGTCAACAGCCCCCTCGTGCAATATATTCCATTTGTGGTTTAAGAACAATTCATCCCTTTGCAAAGATTGCCCACTGCAACCACAGTACTGCAAAGGTCGGGAAGAATGGGCTTATCCACTGCACACGTTAGTCACACAAACTAAAGCCCATGAACTGTGCAACAAGCCAGTGTTTTGCATTTTCAGGTTCTCCAGCCTGACCTCTATTAAGTGTCTCCCATCCCACCTGTATCTTACACAAGCTGTTCCTCAGTGCTTCATTATAAATCCATTTCCCATAGATAGTTAGCAGTACAAGGCTATTTTTTTTTTTTCTCTAAGCTATACAGGCACACAGTTTTAACCAAAACCCAGGTTAAAGATGCAAAATAGATAGGCTGGAYTACATTGGTATAACCTATTGTGACAATTTCCCTTGATAGCATTAAGGAACTGAGCAAACCTACGTGTTACTGGGCAAAGGAAGTTCATCTGAGAGAGAACTAGAGCAGAACTCAAGCCCACTCCTATGAGGCTGAGCTCTTTGGAGAGTATTCACAGTACCTACTTCAGGTACTCAAATCAAGCAGTCAGTGTGGCCAACGTAAAGGGAAGGACTCATGCAGAAGACAGTTCAGAGCACTGACACTGMATGGACCCTCTGCAAAAGTTTCTCTCTCTCTCTCCATTGACCATATACAGAACCTGAGAAGACTGGACTCTGGACTTAGTCATCTCCAGTTAGATTCCTGAAGTAGATGATTGTAAATATATGCTAATGTACACATTTGGGCTATGATTTGCAGTAATTCCATATCAGTCCAAAGCACTTGTCAGCATTTTCACATTCACTAAATTGTTGGCATTTTTACAGAACTTTGTTYGTGGCACATGAGTATTAACTGAGCTCCGCAACACATTTGTTAATGCAGCTAAGTATATGATATGGCTCAGGGGCTTGGCCACRGTTCCAGGACTTGTTTAAGATCACACAATTCAGTAGAGACACTGGGAATAGTTATCTAGGGATCCCTCTTCTAAAACAGCTGAGCAACTTCCCTCTCTCTTACATTCATTAATTTTGGCATTTTTCCTAACATCTTACAAAATTCGCTAAAAAGGATTTCTAAGAMAAAGCAACAGTCTTGAATTTGTAGAGCAGGAACTCAATCTTTCCTTTATACTTAGATTTTTTTTTCTATACTTTTGGGGTTTGGATCTGTCTAAGCCTTAGACATTTCTGCTGAAAGCATTTAAAAGGGACTTCAAGTCCTGAGAGCCACAGTTTCTGAGCACGTAATGTGGGCACCTGACGGGTCCAGATTTTCCATAAGTGCCGAGCAATTTCCCAGTAGGGATCAGGCCTCTTTAACATGCACCTGAAAAGGGCGGTATCCAAGGGTCCCAGCCACTCTTGGAAACTCTGTGCATTGCTCTCCTGGTGAGGCATGCTTTCGACCCTGAAAGAGAGCTCGACTCTCTTGACTCTTCTGTCAGGCATTCYAGCAGGATGACAACAAAGCTGCCAGCTTCACAGGGACATGCTAAAGATATTTTTAAAACCCTCTGCTCTCTGTCAGTTATAACACCCTTTCTGGAGGTTAAAATAGAAACCAGTTTCCAGCATCTACAAACCAAAACCCAATAGTTACTTTTGGCACCATCTGACACATTCTTGGCAGACTCAACAGGGAGGCCAGGAACAGGCTGGACATAAAGCCACTGGCGTCCCAACTGAAAACAACTCAGCCATACCGGAGAAAACGTTTTAAAACCCTATATAAAAGGAAAACCTCTTCAAACAAGATTATCATCATATATGGACAAAGAGTAACTTTTAAATCCATTTTTTGCAGAGCATGGAATGCTGTTCCCTCTCACCAAGGCACAAGCACTGAGATCTGTACTCGTAGTACAAGCATTACTAAAACCAGCAAGACAGAATGCAAATGTGCTACCAAGTCAAACAGCAGACACATTAACAGAAGAGGGGAGTCGTGTTCCCAGAATTCCAACACATAATAGACGTCCAAAAATTCAGATTTATTCAAACAGATGCTCAGTACTTTCTAATCAGAGTCAAATTTGGAGTTTTTCCCTTTTTATCATGCCTTTGCATTAACTGTTGCTGGTATGCATGTGAAGTACCAGCAGTCCCTTATAATGAGCAAATATGCACACTCTCCTAAAAATGCCAATGATTCAGCAACAGCACTCATTAACCAGGCCCAATCCCACAGAAGGACCTTGTTATCAAGAAACTCTGAACAGCATTATTCAATTATTGCTAGCTGTAAAGCAGCCATGACTACAGAAGGTTATGGTATTTTACAAAGGGAAATCCATTAACTGAAGCACTATACCTCAAAGAAAAACTAAGTCTCTTGTCCACACAGGGGAACATTTCTTCCGTTTCTCAAAAAGATGACCAAGGAAATTGGCTAGCAAGAGCAACATCAATTCTGTTTCTTCTGTAGACAGAAAACATAATACATTGTATCTTAGCACTGATAACAAGAGAGCAGATGGTGAGAAAGGAGGATCGAATTATGTTTTTCCATTTTTAGCATCCTTCTAGACTTTGAGCTCTGCCCCTGTGGGACAGAAAGCTGGTGAACTGCTGGTATAGCAGGAAACAGAAAATCAAAAATGTACTTGCAGGGACCTTGACCAACAGTTTGCCAGCTTATGCCGGCTTAATTCTGGATTAAACTTCTGACCCAAAAAGAGTCACTGATTTTTTTTTACATCTAGTTAGAATCTCCAGTTTGAGCAACACTTGCAGAAAATTACTGAGAACCTAGGTCTCAAATTCTTCTCAAATTTAAAATGCTAAAWCAGAAGCACTTACCATGTGGAATAACTTAAAAACTACTGAGGATACCTCACTACACCTCAGCCTGCCCAGCTCTCTCAATATGGTTGAAAATTTAATGAATTAGTGCTGAGGGAGGTCTTAAAATCTTTAAATGGCAGATAGAGCACTCAAGAAAAGCATGATTAGTGCACTTGAACCCAAAAACTAGCATAAAGAGACTACTCTGTCACAATAAAATACCCTTTGAATTTTGCCAACTCTAGCTTGCTACTTTTGCATATGCATTATGTGCACCTCAGACAACAGCATTTTAACCTAATCATGACTACAACCCAGTAAAGAAATGAGCTGAACACCAGCAGGACAGTTAAAGGTAAGAAAGAGAGAAGAGATGAAATGAGTCTAACTGAAGTTTCATTTGCAGAAAAGACATTTTAAGCTCAGAAGCCCAAGCTCTGGTGCAAAATAGTCACGTAGTGTCTCATTTAAAAGTAACAGAACTCATTTCTAATCTTTGTGCCTACACCAAAAAGCCATCAGAAATATGATCTAGGTTCAATACAAAATCAGGASACAAAGAAAAAGAACCAAAAGTACATATACACACTGCCCAACCAACCCAGAAATACCACTGGTGACTTTTAAACATCTCAGCGTTTTGAAAGGGGCTCAGTTTGTGATCTGACTCTTAYTAAAAGATGAGTTTGGACCATAAATCTGAGATACAGGACTAAGTGTCCCCTAAAACATAAGAATACTCCAGCCAGCTTTTTGGTATAAAGACCTTTTGAATTTGAAAAAGCTAGTTACTGGCAAACAATTACTTCAGGCTTACCCACGAGTGTGGGTTTGCTTCTGTATCACAGGAAGAGAAATAGGCAAGTTCAGAGTTGCAGAAGGGAAGAAGGAGGCAAAGGATTCCCTATCTGTAACTAGCCATGTTCAGGAAGCGTGCAAATATTCAGGATGGCTCTTTTAAAACCCATTAAATTGGCTGGCTGAGTCTGACTGCTTGAGGGCTTTTCAAACCCCTCGACTCGACTATTTTATTTTCATGTATAGACAACCTTCATGAAAGCACATATTTAAGATAACTATGCATAATAGTGTAGAACTGCATAGGCTTTCTCAGTGCAAAAAATAAGCCTTCATTTTGCCAAGTCACATTTTTTCCCTAGAACATCATGCTTCAGTTTCTCTTTCTATTCAGTTAGGCTGCTTAAATAAATAAATCTCAGTCCCTCTAGCRCTGTATCATTCATATTTAAATTGTTAGTCTACACATAACTGGTTTGTGCCTTCTGCACTTAATCCCTCAGCCTCTCTTGCTTACATATCCACTTGTGTTCAGGATTATTAAGTGCTGGATGGAATTTATAGCCAGAGCGAAGCCCCTTTTGTCATCCAAATTTTGCTACACTAGAATTAACTCAGTAGCACCTGCATACTGACTTATGAAGTAAAGCTAATCTCAGTTTATGGCATACTAGAGTGCTTTTCACCATGTAACAGTGGAGCAAACCTCTTCCGCTGGAATGCGAATCACTTCTAATGCCGTTCACATTTTTACATTTATTGAGTTTTTCTCTTGGCTGTCTGACCCTTGGGTTTGCCTTTGTTAGGCGTCACACCRTTCAGCTAGCTTGGCAGAACAGACTAACAAGCTTCAGCCCGGCTTCAGGCTGGGAGCCCTGCCTCCTGAGCTCTGGCAGATAAAGCTCTGGCAATTTAAAACGTCGCTGCCCCCACCCTCCCGAAGTGCTGGATGTTACTGCGCCGGTGGCAGGAGTGGCAGGCGTGGACGGGCACCAAAGCCTTGCCGGCTCTTGGCCACTGTACTGCGCATTAACCGAGCAGGGGATCAGCTCTGGGGCACTGGGGGGAGGCAGCTTCCAGCTACAAGGAGGGGCAGGCAGCCAGGTGGTTAGTTTTAAACTACCATGGCTTAAATTCCCCAAGCTCGGGAGCCAGAGCCCTCTGATCTCTCCTATTCCTTAAACCTCACAGGACTTTTAGCCATGAGGGTACGGGAGCACCAGAGAGCACTGGGGAGGCTTCGGAAGGCAGAATGCAGTGCAGTTACCGGATTTTAGGTGTATGCTTCCTACAACAGGCAAAATCTTGGCTAGAGCTTCATAGCACTCACACATGCTACTCGAGCAGTCTGATCAGAGCATCTCAGTCCCCTGGTTAACGAGGGCAGCTCTTGATCCTCAGCTCCACAAAAGCAGTGCTGTTTGTCTCACAGCACTTGGAGAAAAGTAGATGCCTGCTTTTGAGTATGTCATTGTGCCTCCGCGACACATCTGAGTGTTCAAAAGCACTTGCGGAGGGGAGGAAGAGACTCTAATACACTGATGCAAAAACCTCAGTGTCTTTTACACCTTTTTGTTGTCGTTGTTGTTACAGAGCTTATTATAACCAACCCAAGCCATAGCAGATCACAGATAATGTCATTCAAACTTTCATACATGCTGCAGTAATGTAATTCAAATCTTCTGCTTCAGGGCAGGAAAGAACAGAGGAGAATTCACAAAACTCGAGGAGAATTCACCATGCAAAGAGGTGTTTAGCGTTTCTCTCTAAGGAAATACTAAGTTACAGATCCACTAGTTGGCAACTGGATGTACATACACAGCGACACCTGACAGTTTATGTTATGGTATTATCCTGGCTAGACCCTTTTGGAAGCAACTTGTCCCTCTCTGCTGAAGCACTCTGTACTTTATATCTTATTTTTCTTCTTGCAGCAGTTACTGGAAAGCTTTGGAAGTATGATTTTAGCATGCAGCATTCAGCTGTGTAAAGGCAGCTGGTCAGGGATTCTATAGTTTTTAAATACAATCACATATAAAATATTGATGTTTATTTGTCTGGGTTGGTTTTTTTTTTTTTTAATTCTGTAAGAGGCAGGGTGGTCCTGTGATCAACTCAGTGCCTTTGTGCTCCAAAAATGTGGAACCCGTTATCATTTGTACCATAGCCTTCCTCATGAAATTGTATTCAAGATGTTGCATGCATTCTTTGCATCTTGGATTTTTGCAGCTGCCGTAATTATTTCTACCTCATTTTATCTTGCCTGGGAAATTCATATTTCAGGTTCTTCAGAGCAGGCTTTTTTTTTTCTGAGCTGCTTATATTTTGCTTAGCACAGGGAGACTTGCATATCCATACAGACCTATATGATTTGAATAACGAATAATTACCAAACAAGAACAATTTGAGGAAATGTACTTTTTCTAACTCTTCAGGCCTTTTTTCTAATGCCAATAAAGACCTTTTTCTGAGCAACATGAGCATGAATGAAACAGAACAGTCTAAGAAAAAAGCCTTACATTAGAGCCCATTCATCACTCTCCCCCTGCTTCCCTATCCAACTTCCAAAAAATGCAGGAAATTGGGATGAAAAAGTGCAAGAAACAAGGTAAGCAGTGAAAACTCCTGAAAGCGTAAAATGAATTGGCAGGCAAAACAGTCAAATTTTAGGATAGACAACTCACATATGGTAGAAAGTCTATGAAAGAAGCACCCCCTCACTTGCTCAGGAAGCAAAGCCCTCAGTCATTTGCTCAGTCATTAGCTGGCTCGCTTCTCCCCTGCGGCAGTATCGTATATTCAGACTTCAGCCATATTCTGGGACAAACCAGTTTGTTCTTTCCCAAAAAGTTCCTACCAGCTTATTTCAGACTTTCTTCATATACTGTAATTCTGTCTTTCACAGGAGCTCCCCCATTTCTACTGAAACTAAAACTCTACAGTATCCTCAAATTTTGGATACCCTGCACCCTCCTGTACGGGGAAAATAATTCCCTGACTAAAACACCTTGAGGCTGTGAGACCAGTTTTTATTGTCTTCAGGTGGAATGGGTCAATGTGAAGGACATGCTGTTTCTTTGCTGCTTTTACGCTAACTTCGTTGGAGCCAGACTGTGTATATGATTAGGTCCATGAAGCTGGGATCACTTTAGTATAGAGACAACGGCTATATCAGAATTCAGTTACACAGCTGCAAACCTGGGACTTTGGGAGAGGCTATGAGCGTGGCAGAGAAACTGGACTAGATGAGATATTCAACTCCAAGCTTGTGGATTAATGTTCAGGGACTTACAGCACTCCTATGAGTCTAGTCTTTGGACATTCAAGCAGGTAAAAATAGAGTAACGATTCCCTTTGGTCCTTCTGTTTCTGTTTCAGTAAGGTCCTCTGAGTACTCCATTCTCTACATAAAATTGCTCTAACAGCTCATTAATCATGTGCATGCAGGAAAAACTTAGAAGAGAAAGGAGAGAATAAGGAATAAATTCCACATTTGGGTCTGAAACTGGGTATTTCAATGCAAGAGCAAGTGTAGGTGCCATGTAGTCACACACTAGACCTCCCATTCTCTCTGCTTGCAGATAGTGAAACACATTACGTTATTCGTTAGCACATGTTAACTAAAGCCTGGCTCTGTGCTGACTCTTAGCTCTCACAGAAGTTAGAGCTGTAACTGATAATCAGGTTCACTGATAACCAGGGAATTCTCCTTCTTTAGCTCCCCTTTGTGTCAGGTATTCATTTTTCTTACTTGGAGTTGCTGTAGAAACTTACGGTTATGAAAAGAAATCACCTCTCTCTGGAAGCTGGGCCGCTGACGTCTGTACGGAGCCACACTTTCGTACTTTGTATGCAGTGAGAGGTGACACAGAAAGCAGAGCCCGGGTATGGCAGGTTCCCTCTTGTTTGCACACAGATCTTTTTGCTGGATCTACTGGGCAGAAACCAGCAGGGGTGTGTGGAAGAACTGATCTATTTCCTGAACAGCTTTGGGAAGCCCCACAGTGACCACAACTCCAAAGACACACTCTGTGATCTCCAGACATCCTTCTACCTCCCACAGGCTTTGTTCCTGTGCTGTATGTAGGTCTATGCTGTTTATTTACCCTTCTAGTTATTCTTCTGTTCCTTCATCTTCTTAAATATGTGTATCACCAGACTGAGTTATGGCATTGTGCCACTTCCGTGGCACATGTCCTCTTCCACTCATGCTTCCCAAGTCTGTCACCCTACTGCTACTCAAAAGAACTGAAGTTAGACCCAGCTCTGTAAGCAAACCCCTGAGCTTACCTGCCCTGATGCAGAGGTCTGCTCATGAGGAGGAGCTGTATCCAAACCATTCCAGCATAGGCTCAAGTCCTCTCTCCACGTTCAGATCTCTTGCTCATGAATTCCTCAAAGCAAAAATCTTGCCTTCTCTGAGCAATTAAATTCGTAGTGCCACATGGGGGAGCTTGTGCTGTGACTAAAGCTCATCACTTCCAGATCAAGAGAAAAGGACAGCTCAGCAGCACTAAGGACTTCAGCCACTGGAAACTGTTCTGGAAAGGCTGGTTGAAAATCGTGACATATACATACATAGTGTACACACACTGTAAGAAAGATGTTCCTTTTCAAAATTATCTTAGGTGACAGTCGTTGATTTTGCCTTGAAAAAGCAGCCAAACCCATAACTCATAAACCATAACTCATAAACCTTAGAAACTTCCAGTTGCCCTTAGCCTGGTAGATCAAATAAAATGAAAACGACTGTATTTTAAAGGCATAAGCAAAGCAAATGCGTAATGGGGATCAATKCCAGCGATCCACTAAGATGACTTATATCACAACTACCAGCCTTGAGTTAACTTTACTCTTTGCTGAGCCACATCTGGCTGCGAAGCCATCTTGACAGCTGAAGTAAAAGCAGGTGAACAAGCAGTCCAAAAGGCAGGGAATCTGTCTCATATTTGGCAAACTGAAGCCTGCTTGGAAACCCTTAAAATCACGACCATGCCTTAGAGACAAAAACAGGGTTAAAACTCATCTCCCAAGTCATTCAGAAAATAAGCAGTCTGGTAGCCTGAGGATATGAAAAATGTCAGGGTTTTTTTCTTCCTAAAACCAAAGAAATAGTTTGAAAGCAGTTTGTAAGTACGAAGAAGGTAACTGACCTTCTGGACTGGCCATCGGGAAAGGGAAGACAGATGGAGACAGCCCAGCCTTGAGCTGTGCCCTCCAACCACCCCGTGGGGTAGTCAAAGACCTCTCACAAGGTATTATATTGTCTTGTACGCAAAACTTCTCGCCGTTTGGGTAATACAGGTGAAAGAAAGCAAAGGGCAGAACGGGCGCTGCTGGGAGGGGCTCGAGAGGCAGGCTCCCCAGCAGCACACTTCACGTTCGCTTTGGGGAAGGGAGAGGGGAGGGGAGGCAAGACGGCCCGGGAGCGCCGCGGGGCAGCCCTCCGCCGCCGGCTGCCGAGCGGGGCGGGCTCTGCCCGCAGCCCCGGGCACGGCGCGCCGGGGCGGGCGGCGCCTGCGCCGGGCCCATAAGAGGCGCGGGGCGGGGGCGGCGGCCGGAGCAGCAGCGGGAGCGCGGCGGAGGAGGGAGGATGCAGGCGGCGCCCGGGGCGCAGGCGGCCAGGCCGTTCAAGCTGAGGAAGAGTTTCGGTAGGGGCGGCGGGCGCGCGGAGGGGCTGCGCGGCGGCGGGCTGCGCGCACGCGTAACGCTTCTCCTCTCTCCCGCGCAGCCACCCGGCTGGAAGAAGTAGCAGGAATCCGGGCGAAGTTCCCAACAAAGATCCCGGTAAATCTCTGCTTTGTTATCGGAGGTTATTGCTGCTATTTAAAAAGAATTGCTGGGAACCTTTCTCTAAAGTGTGGGAGGGGACGGGGGAAGGGGCCTGAGTGTTTTAGCTTTTGCTAAGTGTGGCTCTAATTAAAACAGGTAATTGTTGAGAGATACCATAAAGAGAAATACCTTCCTCTCTTGGACAAAACCAAGTTTCTTGTTCCCGAGGAGCTGACCATGACACAGTTCATAACCATCATCAGGTAGGTAGCAAGCACCTGTGGGTCTGTGCTGCAGCTGGGGCTTGCTGCTGTTCTCGAAGCAGCTATCTTCTAGCGCTGTGCTGGAACATCTTGCTTACTTTGGTGGGGAGGAGGATGAAGGTGTTAGTAATGGCTTTCCTCTCTTGCAAGCGTTTCAAGAAAATCAACATATGTTTTATCAGGCGCATTTGGGGAAAAAAATGCGGTCTGTGCTTTTTGGATTCATAGTCTTCTCTCTTCTCCCTAAGTGTAGTGAGTAAAGATTATATCGGGCTCCTGTTCTGCTTTCTTCTTGCTTGATGAACTTGGTACTGGGGCTCTGTGGTTCTGTTCTGTTCTATAGCTGTTACTGCCTTGCTTTCTTACTGCACCTTGCTGAATTTGCTGAAGTTCAAAGCAACTCTTAGGTGTGAGTGGCATGAGATGTGCTTTTGAATTATTCTTTATAAAACACTACAGGGAAGAAGTCTTCCGAAGTATTTAGTGATGTTCTCTGACAAAGTATGAAAGCTATGTGCTTTCCAGCACACTCTTTAAAGTATGGAAAAGATTGTTCTAGATGTTAACTTCTGTAAAAGATGCTCTTGGACAACTTGTAATGTCCTGATCCTCATATGTAATGTCTCTGAGAAGGACTCTTCTTTTGAAGGTAGACTTTAAAATARGTGTAACAGACCATGCTGGAATCCTTTACTACAGCTGTACTGCAGAAGCTTTTGGTTTCTACTCAGCACTTCTTTCTGGTAATTGGGAACTCAAAGCCCAGGCTCAGTAGCACTCATGGTCTAACAATGTAAGCCTTTCCTCAGAGCACAAGCCTTTCAGCTTCCAAGCATACAGTTAACTTCCTGCTGATGAAGATGTTAAACCACATAATGACTTCACACAGCACTTCTTGTACATAGTTCATGCAACTGCTCTGCCTAATGTATTTCATAGACTAAAGTTGAAACCTTCTTAAATTTGCTAATGCTTAATCCTCTATTTCTCCTCCCTTCTTCAATTAGAAGCAGGATGGCTCTAACTGCTACACAAGCTTTCTACCTGCTGGTGAACAACAAAAGCCTAGCCAGTATGTCCTTGACAATGGCAGAAGTGTACAGGGACTACAAAGATGAAGATGGCTTTGTGTATATGACATATGCTTCCCAGGAGATGTTTGGATGCTTTTTACCCACTGCTCAAGGGAAAACTATGGAATGCCTTCAAAAAACTTAAGGTTGGGTCCATGTGCTGCAGTGAAGCAGTTTGCTATGAATCATGCCTGTGACGTGAACCTCGGAGATGCTCCTTCCAATATGAGCTTTTGAGCTCTGTAGTGGGGAGTTATGACCCAAAAGCTGGCAGGACCAGCTTAAGGCAGAAATGGTGGTACACTTTTCCTAGTTAATAATTTGGATATATATTTTTATATTTGAAGACACCATGGGGTTTTTTGGAACAGCACCTCCACTTTTTTGCAATATCAATCTTTGTTACGTAACTGATTTTTAAGGTGTCCTTAAAGCCAAAGTCTAAGAGCAAAATAAAGAAGCTTTTAAGTACTGAGTTGAATGTTAGTTTTAATCTGGGGAAAGACTGTAAAAGACTGTCTAGGAGAAGGTCCTAGAATAATTCTGGGAATTTGAGTTCATTGCCTCTTAAATGACGCATTGCTTGCACAGCCACTCTGAATTTTTGAAGAGAGTAACAAAGCATAAGTCAGGTCACACAGGAGCAAAACTATACCTATAAATGGTTCATTAAGCTAGATATCTGAGCGGCAAGATTAAGTGGACTGTACTAGTGCTAGAGCAGGGTTCAAATGCACTGTTAAGTTTAACACCTGGATAAACTACTGTGGGCTGTTACAGAAAACACTGAGTATCTGATATAGATAACTACTTGTTTAAATAAGCAAAACTGATTGCTAGTCAGCATAACCTAAATGCAGATAGCATGACTTGAACTGTAGTTTAATCAAGTGTTCAAGAGTCTGTTTTTACTACTGAATTCTGCTAGTCTGGTCTCTGTAGATAGCCAGTCATATCCAGCCCCTACAGGCACCTGCTTGTCAGTTCCCCTGCGGGACTTCAGCGAGCCTTCTTTCAAGGAGCTATGTGATGTACCTTGAATTAAGAGGTATACCAATGTCTCCAGAAAATGTCAAAATTGTCATGTAGTGAGATGCTGATTCATCTAACACACAGACTTGGTTCCTAAACATGTTAAAGGAACACTTGACATGAAGTCTGAAGTATAGCTCAAGCTAGCTTTCCTGGTCTTCTCATATGTGAGGAATGTATTGGAAAGTTGTAAATGTTCTGATTATGCACAATCAACTTAAAACAGCAGGTCATTTAAAAATCTGTCACAGTGTGCAGTTAATTAATCAACCTCTGGCAGCCTCAGCTTAGGATGGTCAAATTGTTACAATATGATGCAGTCCTGTTCAGTACCAAACTGATCTGCAGAATGATTAATGTAGGAATTATAGACTGCGAAGAAAGAAGTGTTGACAGTATTTAAATTATGCATAAGGAAGGAATGTGTGTGTAAGCTTTTTGCAGTGGTTCTCTTGCACTAATAATCTCTTGAACTTAAAGTTCTGAGCAGACCTGGGTTCACGCCTCTAAACCAGGGGGTTTAGAGGGTATCTGCCTTAGTGAAGGTGATGTTTGCCAAGTCATGTTTCACGAGCTGAGGAACAAAGAAATCATTGACCTGACCAACTTGGTGGAAAGGCTAAGGCTATGTCAGTATAGGTTATGAAAACATGTGGACTTTGGGATCCCAGAATCTGTTGCTTGGATAGATTTCACTTATGCTTGTAATGGAAACAGTTTCCATTGCACAAATTGAACTCAAATACTCATTTGTTACCAGCCCTCAGGGAGGCAGAGACACCTGTTTGGCAGGAGCACCACACAGCAATGTTGAACAGCTGTGGGAACCTTGGGGTGGGGGGAGCAAGGGGAAGTCTTGCTATGTTCAAGCTCTCTTGCCAGTCTAAGAGCTGGGCTAATATTTTGCTTCATTGGCTCCCCTGTTTGTCTTCCCGTCTTGTGTGATACTTGGTACGTGAAGAAAAAAGCACTACAGATTCTTGGCTGGAGCAGTTTTATGTCTGACAGCCAACTTACTTTGGTTTGTAAGGTAGTGGCTGAGGTGTAAGTGTTGAACCCTCCAGCATTTATTGACATTAAGCTATGGTGTCTAACAGGCTGAGTCACAGATCCAGCCAAAAAAGTAACACAAGGAGAAGGTCAGCTGCAGGTAAAGAGCACCATTATAAACCTGTTTAAACTGGCCTGCTGAACCTAGAGAGAATTCCTGTGAGCTGGGAAAGTTTCATCATTGGGTAGTAGTAATAGACTGGCCCTTCTGCCAGGTGTTAACACAGATAGGATTAACCATCAAAGACAGTTTTCAAAAAGTCTTAAAATAATAAACTAGGAGTTAGATGCCCAAATAAATTGGTTATCCTGCTGGTGGTGTTGCTTTGGTGTGACTAGAAGCTTTGGATTCAACCTATTGT
Source organism: Oceanodroma leucorhoa (assembly GCA_030449065.1). Classification (NCBI taxonomy): domain Eukaryota; kingdom Metazoa; phylum Chordata; class Aves; order Procellariiformes; genus Oceanodroma; species Oceanodroma leucorhoa. Next base: position 196,175 of record JASVER010000133.1, on the reverse strand, counting down.
CTCTTGAAGTGCAAGGAACAAGGCTTAGAAAAGAAGCAAACAGAAAAACCTTGACTGACATAAGCAACTGAGATAACTGCAGCTGCTTCCAATGTAGCTGCTGTTTGAAGAGCTAATATTTGCTTGAGCAAATACGGGTTGATCAGAGACAGGTACATATTTATTGCAATGAAGGACACCACACTGAGGTAAGTAAATCTTATATTTCTTTCCAATGTACCCCCAATGTAAAAAGCGAAGGCAGAGATGCCACTTTTTTGTAAAAGTATCTTCGTTTCTGAAGTACAATATGGACTTGTGTTCTTTAATATCCAAAATATCCACCAGATGAAAGAAAAAATTCTGAGGATACTTCTTTTTCTGCCATAGTCTACCAGCTAAATCCTGGAAGGTGCTCGGTGCTCTGGCTTCAAAGCAGTTATGTATGTACATGCTCTGCTGAAGTAACTTGTTAGATTGGGTCCACAGCACTCAGCCCTTTGTAAGATCAAGCACTGTGTGCTATCTTCAAATATAAAACCAATCAAACTGAAAGGACAACTTAATGTAAGTATGGGATGAGGGCTGAAATTGCCCTTGCTGTTGAGGTTTGGKTTTTTTTTTTTTTTGAGTATTGTGTAAGATAGAGTACTGGGAGAGTTGTGACTTTAACATAGCCAAGTAGAATCATACAGGAAAAAAACATTAAGCTCTGGTTTTTTTATAACTTCACCAAGGTACTAAAAAAGTTCTAATGTTAATAACCACAGATACTGCTGGAGTTACTAAAAGTGAAATACAAAAGCAGCTAAAATCAGAGGCTGCAACCTTGCTGCACAAAAATGATATTTCAGTGAAACACGCCATTCATGTCTGTAATGTATGCCTGCACAGTGACTGCTCTGGGAACAGGGTAGTTTTCTTGTTTTCAAAAGACCTGAGCAAACTTCACTCCTGAGGCACATGCTGTGGGCTGCATGCACTCTGAATGGTTATGAGGGCAACTGGAGAAGAACACAGTAGCAATTAAAAAAAAAAAGCACCCATAGGCTCTTGGGGTTGGGGGGGGAGAAGTCTTACCAATTCATTTGAATTTCAAGTAGGTAGAAACCAATTTTTTTTTCTATGCCTGCTAAGACTAGAGATTCAGCTGTCTGTGCTTTCCTTGCCACGGCTGACGTCCTACAGCCATCTACAAACACAGTTACAAACTGTGTACAATGCTTTATGGAGTGCAAATTGTCATTCGTTGCTGCAAGGCAAACATGATAACCTCAGCTTGGGCTTAAGCACATAAGCAACAGCAGGAGCTTTCCAGACTGTTTGGATTTAAAAATTACTTAACATTGTGTGTGGGTTAAATAAATAAATGAATGGGGATACTAATCTTCTCGCCTAAGTACTGCAGGCAACAAGTATTGTGAACTTAGATGGGCTTTTTGTTTTCCTGTGCTAACTACTTCCAGATGGTGGTAGCTTCAGGGTAAAAATGTTAAAAAAAGATACACTGTTAAACACACTAAGTAACAGACTGTATCCTCCTCTTCAAATGAGGTTGTTTGTTTTGTTTATGTAAGATACAGTAAATTAAGAAGGTAAAATTAAATAATAGGACGGAACATAACCTTCAGCATCAAGTTGCACTGCTGTATTCCCCTTTCAAGAAAGTCTCTGTAGAAACTATGGGGAGGAAACCAAAAAACCTAACCAGGAGCGAAACTATTTTTAGAATGCTGTTTTTTAACTTAGGGACTATGAAGTGGAGAGGGATGGTTTCAGTGGAAAACTTCCAAGRGACCTGTGAAAGGTGATTGAGAAATGCAATCTCATGTATGTTACAGTACAACCTATGTACAAAGCTTCTAATGGTGCACAYGCTTCCCTTAAGCATCACTGTTCCGGAAAGACTTCTAGATAACTCTCCTGAATTTTAAAATATCCCATTCTTTTCACACAGTTTTGAATTACCCTGTCAAATTTTAGTGGGAAAAAAAAAAAAAAGTTCTGCCTATAGATATGTGCTTAGTTTCTTTAGCTTTCCTAAGATGCTTTGTAATGGTAGCCGTACCCACTTTTTTTTCTTCTGATGTTTTGAGGTTGCTTCTTAAGAGCACAAGTTTCTTGGCTATCTGCTACTTGTTCCTATACAGTCCACAACATGCAAAGGCAGTTAGGTTCTATAATAAATAACAGTCTGACCCTAGTTTAGAGGAACATGAATATAATTTTAATGAAGGTGGCTAATGCCCTTAAGGCTCCCCTCCAGAAAGTCATAATCCTATCACTCCCTGCCTCTTGTTTTCCACCTGATGCCTCTCTTGTGACCACAATGTTCCTATGGCACACAACTGTCGCAGCGTAGTCCATGTAGGTTTTGAAGAACATATAGCAAGTATCGATGCCAGAGTTTGAAAAGCAACACTGTCCCTTCCCCCCGCAGTGCAGACCCTCGGGTGGGAGGGAGTGTGCCCAGCTGGGTGCACACGGAGTTTCCAGAGCAGGCAGGCAGGGACTGAGGAGGGGCTGCTCAGGCCACAAAACACTTAGGTCATGTCCGGCAGGGACTGTAAAGGGCCTTTATGAGGCTGCTTATGATTTGTTGCAGGGTGGGCTTGGCTGATGGTGTTTATTTTTGCAAATACTCCAAGACCCCGGCTTCACTTTATTTCTGTGTATAACAGCATGGTCTGGATCCTAATCAGACCTTCAGCCCAAGCCTGTTATATGTCAGAAAGGTGAGAAGGCTATCATCAGTTGCACAGTCCTTGGGCTGATGCAGAAGGAACCATGTTCATCTGCCGTTGATCAAGACATCCCTGGTAGGCCTAAAGCTGATTTCCCGTTCTCAAGAACAGAGCCAAGACTTTATGGCCTGCCAGATGGATTTGCAGGGAAATCTTTAGGTCAGCCAACCAGTGGGTGAGGAGAGGGGATGGAGTCAGGCAGGGGGTTAAGCATGCGTATCAGTGCTTCCACCCAAAGCAGCTGCAGCCATGTATTCTTCACAAGCCTGCCTGTCACTGACTGGAAAGCCTGAGCCTCAGTGTGACCTCACTAAGGCATTAGCTCACAAAGAGAAGTTATGAGAAAGAAAACACGCACACATATGCTCACAGATGGAGGGTGGATATAGCCTTTTCCTGAATAAAAAGCGAACTCTGTCAATGGAAAAAAACACATAGGAGGGTGCTGAAAGGAAGACATGGCGAGTAAAGAAATTCTATTCTTGGCACTGGCACTACTTCACAAGGCGACTTGGCCCTTACTCTGAGAACTTAAAAACTTAATGTCAAGTGATGGACATGAGTATGGTCTCTGTCTGACCCTCCTCCCCTAAAATGCTGCATCTGTGGTCAAAAATTAAAAGTCAGATAGTGATATGAGCTGCATATTTGAATGCTGACTGGCTGAGGAAGAGTAACTCATTTTCCAGCAGCTTGATGCATTAGCCATCAACAAAATAAAAAAGCCATCAATAGGAAAAACAGCTGCTGTGCTACAGGTGAGGGCAGGATCACCAGCTTCGTGCAGACACATCTGTGCCGTCTAGACTGTCAGGGTAACTCAAGCTTTGCAGGGGTTATGAAGATAATTTTGCTGTTCAAAACTGTATTGGCTCTGTTATAAACCTGTCGAAACTGTCAAGAGAGGCCTCAGGAGAAATACTGCATTTTCCTGGGAGGCAGCTGGATTTGGTTTAACCCTCAGCTCTTCCCAGCCATCCTCATGCTCACTGACTTTTGTTCCCATTCTTTTTTTGGAAAGGGACCAGGCCTTCTGTGTTTGCAGAACCTGGGTACAGATTCCAAGATTGCTGAAAACTATAAATAATATGCCCTTAGTTGCCATGTAACAAAGTTGTATGAGAATTCACAGCTGTTCTGTTATTGTAATTCAGTCTATGTTGGAGCCACAAAATTTGGCTATGCCTTGGTCTCTCTCAGGCTGTCAGGTCTGGAGCAGCAGTTTAAATGGGATGGTTGAGGCTGTTACTGCTATTTAGGTAGCTCCCCTCTTCCAGTGAATTTGGTTGAGACAGAAAAGGTGTCACATCCCTTCTTGAACCAGCTGAAGAACAGCTGTGTGTTTTACCCTTACTCATCAGTGTGAACTATTTTTGCTACAGGCACAACAAAGTAGGTTAATGTAGCAGCTTAATTTCATGCCCCAGCTCATCCAGCTGATTTTGCCATGGAAGGAAGAGGATGCCTTACACGGGCTCATCCAGTGGCAGGCTGGTGAGAGGTGACAATCTTCAAGAAGGGGTTGGTGCAGAAAAGGAATGTTACAAGAAACTGAGGGGAGGAACTGCTACTGGTATAGGTAGAACTCGAAGATGATATGGGTCTGCAGGCTAGGCCATGTCAAGACCTTAAAGGGAGGTTTCCTTTGGCACTGACATCCAAGGCAGCTGGCCCATTAGGCAAGTGTTGAGCAAGATTACTGTCATGTGCTTCGCAGAGGAGCATCCTTTATAACTCAATGGATAAAGAGTGGGGGAGACACTGCTATGATTCCCTCTTCTCCCTGAAGAGGCTGAGCCACACACTCCACACTCCCCCCAGTAGCTCCTGTCTCCCTGGACCTAGCACAGAAAATTAACTTTCTGCAGCTAGAAGCTAGGGCCTTTGTAGGTAAAGCCCAGAGTGACAGCGGAGGTGTGTGGCTAAGGGGTTTGAACCCAGCTCCCAAACTAGACCCCCAGCCTACCCTTCCTTTCTGAAAATAACTATCCAACTGCAAGATCTGTGAGAGGCTTTGGTTTTATTAGTGGAAAATTTAGCCAAAACCCTATAAAGTAAATGAAGCAATTCCAGTAGAAGCTGGAGCATGCACTGAAATTACTGCCTGGAGCCATAAAGGCTGCAGAGCTAAAGCTACCATGTTACAGTTAATGGAAGGAAGCACTTGCCCACAGGAGGTGGCGAGAAGGAAAGGTCAAGCACTGTAGCAGGCATGAAAGACTTTATGTTTAATTTTCTGGAAAGGTTTTCTTCAAAATATGGTTTTGCCAAGTATCTTGTTTCCTGATTCAAACTGCTGTATTTTTTCYCCATCAGACTGATTTTATTTATGCTCGTTTGTCAGGAGGGAAAATCCAAATCTGAACTTATTTTTATATGAGAGAAAAGATGAATTAAAGAAAACACTTGTTGACTATACAGTTACACTTGTGTGACTGCCATAAAAATTTGCAATATGTATGGGAACAGGCACTTGGGTAACACTGAAAAGCCAGAACAGGGTTTATTCTATTCTAGCCAGGTCTCCTCATTTTAAAATGAGATGGAGCTTTCTGCTAATTCTCAGCATAGGAAGTTTTGTGTTTTGTGGGGTTTTTTGAATGTGTTTTGGCTACATATAAGTGAGATCCACACACTTTTAGTCAGGCTATGTTTTATGATCTTTTAGTAGTGAATGATTTGTTAACTGCAGTACTGCATAACAAGCTATAGTGGAGTACCTGTATGTCACATTACAAAAAACAGAACACGGAGGTGCAGCAGGGAGCAGTTTGCCAGCACATGAAGGAAATAATTTTAGGATCATTCAAATATTTTGGATGCGTAAGATCCAGAACTGGCCAATGGTAATTTACAGAGTAGACACCCTACATGTATTTTCATCAAAGAGAACAAGAAATGAGAAACTGAAGGTGAGCAGTTGGAAAAGATGTACATTATCAAAATCTCTCTCCAAAAGTGCTGTAAAAAAGTCAGCAAACTTCCTGCAGGCTGAGGCTGTGATGCCTTTTTCAGAGCTTTCTCTACCCATAAAGCATGTCTTGAAACAGTAGTGGCTTTAAGGATTGTAGCTTAGTACTCACACAGAGCTGAAGAAATATATTTGGGTTCTCATTTGGAGGAATAAGCCTGTCTTAAAGTTCGTCTTGACTTCCTGCATTTCCTGTCTAACTAACTTGTCTATTGAGTGATTAGATGACTACATTATTTGGTGATTCAGGAAAAACTCTGGAAGGAGATTCTAGTGGTAAGCTCCCTGGCTCCCATGCCAGGCTTCTTCCACAACTGTTTCCAAAGCACTTCATTTATGAAACGCACAAAACCTACACACATACACTATATCCTGCTGAAACACAACCTCAGATGAGGAGGGGAAGGGGAATAGCCAAAAGTACACAGTTTCTAAAACAAAGGGAGAAAGAGGAAAGAAAGTTGTACACTCCATGGCAATGGAGTGAGGCTTTTGTTATCGAAAGTGCCATGAGACTGCTCTTCAGGGTATCCTCCAACACTTGTCATGAGGTGGGACAGAGGAAAACGAGGATGAATAGCTGAAACACAGCTATTTTTACTGGAAAAATCCATGCCAACGTGTGTGTGCAGCAGAAACCACACATCCTGACTTCTTGTTGATAATTATTTTCCTGATGCAGCAGTCCACTCTTTGGTAGCTAAATTAAATACTTCTTAGGTCTCCTCATACTTATACAGAGATACAGAAACTGTGTCCTGCTCCATCTTTTCTATGTAACTAGAACCAAAGATTAAATTTCAGTATTAGGGAAGGTTTGAATAGCTTCTTTGAAAGCACTTTGGCAAACGCAAACTAGGAAAAGCCACAGCACCAAGCAATTAGCCAATTTTGTAGATTCACAAAAAACAGTTTTGAGAATTACTTTGCCCATCAGCGGATTTATCTATGAATCTCAGCAGAATTTTACTGAAGTAAGAAAAAACKAAATCAAAGTTGCCTTCAGTATGTTTGTAAACAGAGCAGCAAGAGTACAACATAACTTGTTTATGCATGGATTGTGAAGCTCAGTAGGTTATTATTGGTAAACTCTTTGGAGGATGTTACGGTCAAATCGGAGCTGAGAAAGACAGTCATGCTGCAAAATTACTTTTTTAGGCTGTATGTGTATATCTTCTCATTTTGATGTAGGGCCTATCCTTCTGGAAAGCTGTTAACAAACCTTTGGTTTTTGTGAGATTAATACTTTAAGGAGTACAGATAACAGGGACAGGAATGCTCAGGACATTTGAAAAAAAAATCCTTTGGACAGGCCAGGATTTTTCTCTACACTTGTACTTTGTGACCCTTCGACTAGGTCCATGAGTACTGTTTGTTGTATTTATGTAGTTATCAAAGTTAATGCCACACTGAAGTCTGCAACACAACCTTAATCAATAACTGTTTCAGATTTTTTGAGCAATGCTAGATTATGCAAACAATAAAAATAGGTGCTTCAAAGTTATTCTTGGTCTAGTTCTGGGACACTAAAGAAAAAAAATCAGATGATTAACAAACATCTACAGCAGGCCAGAATTCGAGGCTCAGACAGATCTCAGGGTTCAAAATATAAGTGTCTTTCCAATTAATTAATCTGGCCCAGTTTCTGTTTTACTAATTTTAAACAGAGAATAGTTGAACAGTGATTCCAAATCTGTAGAAGTGAGGTCAGAACAAATCCTGGTGCTTTCTGGGGTTTGAAGCGAACGTGCTAAATCTAACCAGCCTACCATCTTATATCATAGTTTCTACTACACCTGAATACTTACGTCTACCAGTAAAAGAATTAGTGATATAAAAAATGTGCTCATAATCACACTTAATAATACTTTCATTTAGACAAATTTTCTTATTTCTGTCATATTCTTAGGAGTGTTCAGCACCAGTTTTGGCTCCAGAATAAATTGAAGATCTGTTTATTTAATTTTGGTTATTAAGTGTGAGCTAAGCACTTCATAAAGACCTATTTTTACAAAATATTGGAAAGAGATGTTTTCTTCATAACTAACCCCTTGACTACTTTGCACCAGAAGTCATGATTGCATTGCAACAGAACACAAAGGAAATCTATACTTGCTGGAGATCTTTCCCCTGACTAAAATTTTAATCATCTGCCTGACGTCATGATACTTTGCAAAGGTTTAGTCAATGTCAGCTCCTGCCTTTTTCTTCTTAAYGCTGTTTGCTTCACATCTGGGTTTAATCTCTGGTTAAACAAATCAGAATTTATGGAGTTTACCACACAAATTGAGAAGTTTCATCTCTTATCTCCTTGTCCGTATATGAAGTATTTGCTAATAGAGTTGGTGCTCATCTAACACCCTTAGTCCCTATGCCTTCTAAGCAAATAAGGACATAAATCCAAAGGCAAAAAAATTCCATGTAATAGCTAGTCCTGTGTATCTTGTGGGTTTTGCAATAAGAAACAGAAAAAATGTTGGCAAAGATTTTACAGGAAGAGTGAAGAGGGCTCTCATCACTGCCTGGGCACTATTCAAGAGGGATGAACGCAGAATACTTCATTTGGACAGGAATAATCAGCTGCACAAATGCAGATGGAAAACAACTGGCTGGTGGCATTTCTTCTTAAAAGAGTCCATGGGATATACTGAATCACAAGCTAAGCATGAGTCAACACTATCATGCTGTTGTGAAAAAAGCAAACACCACACTGGGATTGCTAAACAGGAGTAGAGCCTGCAAGATGTGTGAAATAAGCCTTTCGCTGTACTCAACAATGGTAGGGCTTTAGCTGAAATATTGTGTGTAGTTTAGGCAGTGCACTCCAGGAAAGATATGAACTGCCTGAGAATTCAGAGAGTAATGATGATGAGCAGAGATTTAGACTGTGTTCTATGACAAAAGACGCAACAACTGAGTGAGTTTAGCCTCAAGAAGGAAAGGCTGGAAAAGGGACATGATATTCCTCACAAATGAAAGGCTCTTTGAAAAGGAGGGGGAAGAAACTTTTTCTCTTGTTTACATTGGTTATTACAAGAGGTAATGGGCTTAAATTGCCGCAAGAAAAAGCTAGGAAAGCTTCCTAATGAAAAAGGTGGTGAAATGTTGTGATGACTTGCCTGGAAAGTTGTGGACTGTCCACCTCCGGAAGATGAGTCTAAATTAATCCTGCCATGAGGCAAGGGAAAGATTTCTAGAGGCCCTTTCCCAGTCCTTGTTTCCTTTGATTCTATGTTTTCTATTGAAACATTGTCCTGGTTTTGGCTGGGATAGAATTAATTTTCTTTCTAGTAGTTGGTATAGTGCTATGTTTTGGATTTAGTATAAGAAGAATGTTGATAACACACTGATGTTTTTAGTTGTTGCTAGGTAATCTATTTTTCAAGGACTTTTCAGCTCACGTGCTCTGTGAGGTGCACAAGAAGCTGGGAGGGAGCATAGCCGGGACAGCTAGGCCAGCTGGCCAATGGGGTATTCCATACCATATGATGTCATGCTCAGCATATAAGGCTGGGGGAAGAAGAAGGAAGTGGGGGACGTTCGGAGTGATGGCGCTTGTCTTCCCAAGTAACTGTTACGCGTGATGGAGCCCTGCTTTCCTGGGGATGGCTCAATACCTGCCTGCCCATGGGAAGCAGTGAAGGAATTCCTTGTTTTGCTTTGCTTGTGTGCGGGGCTTTTGCTTTCCCGATTAAACTGTCTTTATCTCAACCCACGAGTTTTCTCACTTTTACCCTTCCGATTCTCTTCCCCATCCCACCCGGGGGAGAGTGAGCGAGCGGCTGTCTGGTGCTTAGTTGCCAGCTGGGCTTAAACCACAACAAACATCTTTGTTCTTTAGACATAAAAACATTTTTCTTGGTAGCGAAAGTTCTTAGATTATACTGCTGAACCACACACATTTGTGTAATCACAATGAAGGGGATGCAGAACTGTGGAGGGCATATGGATCCTTCTTCTCTGAAGAAAAAGATAAGCTCAACAGATCACTGTAGCACAAGGGAAGATTTGTTCCAGGGAAGCTTCTTGAAAACTGACAGGCATCAATCAAGCCCCATCATGTTGAGACTTCAACGTTGGGGACAGAAGGGCTTAGCTGCTCTAGCTCCACTGCTTTTCCCTTCCTGTCTCTGTGTTACGCTTTCTATTTCACTGGCACTACCATGTGCAGCTTATACTATATTTTTCATTTGCAACAGTGCCCCAATCAATGTTGCCACTCAAATACTTCTGCATGTGTGTATGAGTGGAGCAAAAGTTGAGAGGGGTGCCTGAGAAAAGGTTTGTGACACCATGAACTTAACTGCTACAGTCATATCCAGCCTCTCTATGCCAAACTGACTAAATGTTTTTAAAACAGAACGTTAATGCCAATGTGCTACAGATTACTTATATATTAGAAAGTGGCTTTCTAGACCCTGCCCACCTCCCCATACTGTGCTTCATCTGAAATATGGAACCTCTTTACCTGGATTCTATAAATATTTAGAAAGAAACACAACAACACAACTGCAATCAGAGTAACAATGGCTGAGATGTACCAGACTGTTAATATTTTACAGGGCAACAGAGAGGGATTGAATTCATGAGCAGTGCAGTTTATCTAAATGGTTTTCATGAGTTCCATCAAAAAATCAACCTCCTCCACTCTCCCCCCAGACCTCCACAGCTCTCTGGTCTCTGGTTTGGTATCTGCCTAGTACCTCAACTACATTATATATCATAACATTTTTTTCCCACTTTTCTATTTCTATTTCTAAGTGGAATTTCACCATCTGTTACTTGTCATAAAGTAGAGACACTGTGGGCCAAGTTTTATTGCCATGTGTATTTGCCTGTGTGTGCATCTCTATGATGCCTAAAATCTCTTTACAATCACTAGGCTCAAAACACACAGGTTAACTAAAACCAGTTATTCTTTACACGTCACCTACCTGCCACACACAAAAGATGTACAGGCTACCTTACTTTCATGTAGTTACTTTTATAGATGTTCTTTCAAAAAGTTTTTACTGATGCAAGTGTATGGGTGTGGTTTCAAAAGAGCATGAGGTGATTTAAATCCATGATGCTGCTGCAAGTGTTAATGCTTGAAACTAAGCTAACAAACTCCATGATCCAGCTGTCCCCATGAAGCCAGCAGAGCCCCTACAACTGGGGAAACGTCTTTGATCACTTGGCCACTTACGCAAGTGAATTCTACGATTAAAGCAAGTATTATATCCCTATTACAGAAGTAAAGTTGAATAATGAAGTTACGCTCTGACTTTCCAAGAGTCAAATGGCAATTACCATTGCTGGACCATAAAAGAGTCATTGTTGATATCACTTAAGACACTCAAAAACTCAGAGAAGACTAACTGAAAGCTAATGTTGTGATAGTATTTTGAAAGAGTAAGGGAATAAGCAAAGATAAACACACACCTTCCAGCCTGATATCAATAACGGTAGGGCATATCAAGGACTTGATTAACTGAAAGTTTAAAAGGAGATGAATATTGATGCTAATATGTGCTTACTGAAAATATATCTTGTCTATCAGAAAATTCAATAATATTATAGTTTAGGATTAAACAGGTATGGGTATTAACACGCTAAGACTTCCAATTAATCTGTCAGATATCAGCCTTGGTATTACATAGCATTTTGACTAAAGGAGCTAGAAAAATGCACTAGCTTATAAGCAGATCTCAAAAAACTCTTGAAAATTGGGAAATCATCACCAAGTAACTGTACTTCTAATTCAGTTCTATATAGCCATGTTTTTAGGCCTGTGCTATTTTTAGCACAGCTTTTTAAGAAGAAAACATCTAGAAGAAAAACAAATCAATCTTCCCCACCATAAATTTATCACTAATAAAGACTGCAGATGTCTCAAAGAACAGTGATAAAAAATGAAGGGCAGGTCACTGCTACTGGATGATGTGAAGGGGAGCACATACAGTGGTATTGGAACAGCCACATATAAAGTTTGACTAGAGCTATAATTACAGGAGATGATACTGGGCCTTGTCTTGTAGAAGAACATGAGAATAATCGTATTATGGTAGCCACCATGTGTCGCCAATCATCAAAAAAAATTTAATACAATCCTTGGACATGTGTACAGGGAAAAGAATTTTAATCTTACTTCCGCACCTGGCACTGGAATGACTGCTGCTATGTCCGGTCTAACACGTACAATTCAGGATTGATGTTGCAACTTGGAGAAAGTTCAGAGAATTGCCAAGAGAGCGATTCAAGTGTTGGAAAAAAAGAAACCAAACCATAAAGAGAGAGAGATTCCAGGAACTCAGCTTATTTACCTTGCCTAGGACATGGATAATAGACGGCTAAACTCCTCTTTTTAAAACCTTAATAATTTAGGCAGGAAGCATTGATAACAGGTTCTTCAGTCCAGCAGATAAACGTATGACAAGGTTCAGTACGTAGGCACTAGAACTAAATGAAGCAAGACTATACACAGAGATATTTTTTTGTTTGGTGAAGGTGATGAACACAGGAACAATCTATTAAAAGTAACAGTGGCTTTTCTCTCTCCAGGAATTTTTAAATCAAGATCGGATGTTTTTTGAAAAGTGATCTTTAGTTCAAACCCTCAGTTAGTGTTAATGAAGTCTTACAGCTGTTCTACGGTATGATAACATGACTGTAGAAGATCTTGTATTATGCTTGAAAACTAGCAAGAAGAAAATAGAAATAGGAGATGGAATAAGGGAGGAAAAAATGGAAGAATGAAAACAAATACAGAATTTTATTGCATTTATTTAGATTCTTGAATTGCTTGTTTTGATAAAGGTTTCTCTACCCACTGCAGTTTTAATGGTATCTTTCATTCTCTTTCTTGAGCCAACATGCAACGTTATTATACAATGTCAAACAGCAGAAAGGGTTCAAGCACACATCTGCCTGTGGCAGATCCACCAGTTGTGTCCTGTTGGCATAATCTGCGGTTTGACTTGGCATTCTTTTCCAGTTATGGCCCCAGAGGGAGACTATCACCCTCTGACTGCCCAAATATACCACATCTGAAAGCTAAGAAAGGAAACAAAGAATGTTTTGCCCTCATGTTTTAGGATGACCTTGGGGTCATCCAGAGCTGGGCATATACCATTTAACGTTTCTGTTTTCCCATGCCAGCTCCGGAGAATGGGACTGACATGGCATGGAAAAATACATGGGTTTGACACACAAATTGAAGGGAGATGTTCTATGTTTTTCCTACTTAACAGCCTGTGGCTACTCAAATGTGAAAGATGGTACAAGTGTGGATTTCGTACAAAGAGCAAAACATGTTACTTTTATATAAGATGATTTCTCTTTCAGACAAAACCAGCAAATATGTCCAAGGGAAAATGTAGTGTTTTCCCATTCACGACAATCCTGTCTCCATGGTCTTATCGCTGCCATGCTCCTTATCACCTTTTAAACATACAAGTCCACACATAGCCACAGCCATATGCTCTGTTCCTTTTCTCTGACAGTTTCAGTGTGGCTGAGTCTTACGGTTGCATTGTGTGAACCCCTCACCAGCCACAGCACCATCAGCTGAAACAGAGAAGCGTTAACCCCATCCTTTCACAGAAGGAAGACTAAGGAAGGGATTTAAAGACAGGTACTATGCTTTGATGCTTATGATGCAAGAGTCTCTTGCATTCCTAGAAAAGACCACTCAACTAGTCTGCTTATCTCACAGATACTGTCATTTAGAACATACACAAAATGGAATAATGTAGGGAGAACTTTCACCTTGAATAAGTGAAACCAGGAAAAAAAATTGCCTCTGAAACAGCTTCTCCCTTCTCCCTCCCCTTCTCCATCACTCTCATAAACTCTCTTCAGCTACAACTGTAACTCCTCACATGTTCACCCTAACATCTGTTTTGTCCCTACCTACAGATTTCTCTTTATAATATTCTCACTACTTTCTAACACATATCCCTCCCTGACAGCACTCGATTGCCCAAAGTGGAGGGAGGGGCACAAATACTTGGACTTGCTAGAGTGGAACAAACACTAGCGTCACCTGCTCTGACTTCCAACCTAAGCCCCAGCAATGAACCAGCAGAATGCCCCCCTGTCCCTCTGAGTCCTGAAGCTGATCTGCTCTCACACACCTCAGCTCCTCCCTGCCAGCTTTCCTCTTTTCTGAATCTTCTGGGTAACTCCCAGCTGTCTCTGCCTGCCTACACATGGAAACTATGCCCTACTTACAAAGCAAAATGATTTAATGGAGCCATGGTAGAAAAGACAAGTCAGTTTTAAGCTAAAAGTAGTATATGCTTTGTAGCCCTGTATTTTTTAACTAGTCTGTAAACTCAAAGATTTTTGTAGATTAAAGTTTGCTTTGGTTTGCCCTCTATGAGACATCAAATCTCACTATACTGTATTAACGACAGCTGCTATTCCTGGCCTTATTCCACTCTCAAAATGTTTTCTGTCTTGAACCGTATGTTTCACATATAGTTATTTAAAGAGTTTCACCAGCTAAGCCTGTTGAGATGAATCATCCCTCCTGCAAAGGTGTCGTGGGATATGTAGCAGAGTAATAAGAACATTAACTTGGTTACATAGCATAAATAAAATCATACATGTCAGTTGTGCGTTGCTGTGATAGAAAAAGTGACTCAAATTAAAAGAAATCCTAACTGATGTGGAATGAGCTTTCCCAGCCTAGATTACCTAAGAGGCAGGGAAGACATATCTTTAAACTATAACAGAACTAGGCTGGGTTGGTGCATATTATTACAGGGGCAGTGTCAAACACATCTCTGGATTTAATTGTTGAAGTCTACAAGATTTTGACCTATTGTTGTTTCTCTTTCTGTTCCAATGCCAATTTTGCTGGCGTAGAGGGGAATAATCACAAAAACTTTATCTCAGTCCCTTATTCAAGATGGCTGCCTGGTTTTCCTTAAGATGTCTTACTGAATTTAAATGTTCTCTACAAAGGATTTTAAAACATCTCAGGTGTAGTTTGCAGTAAGGAAGCTTTTATGCACACTTGGCCTTTGGCAGGATGAACTTAAATAGGTTTCTATTTTCTTCATGTCTACTGTTTATTCTTCTCATTTACTATGAAACATGTAAACTTTATGCTAGAACAGAACTCCAGCCTCTTTCCCCAGGTGAGCATCCAAATCAGCTGACAAGAGCATCATGCTCCTCCTCACACTCAGCTCTGTCCCAGGCCATTTGGATTGCCTTCCTTCACAGGGTTGTTGCACATTTAGCCATAATGGAGGGACTTCCCTACATCAACTCCAGGACGGTCTATGGGCTGGTAGCAAAAGCACTTTCCAGAAAGGTGGCAGATGTGTATCCTGATCTATACTTTTTTTGTGGGCTCTGATTACTGATGTACCATGTATGATAGGTATCCATCTCTAACTGTGAAATTTTAAAAAGAGAAATCGTAAGTGATCTTCATGCAGAGCTCGGGATTTATGATAGCTCCTCCAATTTCCTGATAAGCTGGTCTCTCTTCAGCTCTAGGTGCTATTTTCTCTGAATCTCTGAGAATATGGTTATGTGGTCATTTCAGTTCAGTATAAATCTACAATGCTCCATAAAGGGGCAGTCCTACCCACCTTTGCACCCTTGGAGATCCTGCTTCTTTGTAAGAGTACTGACTTTTTTTGTTTCCTTGATATTAGTTTTCAGACAGATAATGTTCTCTGGCCTGATTCCAAGGGTTGCTATGTGCACACTGGAGGTAGGACACGAAAAGCAGCAGGGAAAAGGCAGTGGGTTACTGGAGAGGAGAAGAAAAGACAAGACCAATCTTTTCTGGCAGGAGTGCAGACATCTGCTTGACTAAAGTAACCACATAAGAATGGCTTAGGATACCTAATTATTCTTATGTAGTGTAGGGCGTTTAGAACAAAGACTAACCTAGAATTCTGGATTAATGAGGCCAGACATTTACAGTCTGGTCAAGCTGAGGCAAAAGGTCCTTTTCCAGGTCTCTCCTTCATACGTCATGAGTGCTAGATAACATTGCTAGAATGCATTGGTTTGAGCATTTACCTGCCTTGTTATCCAAGAGATGTCACCTTTCCTAAACATTTGTGAAATGTCCAGCTTTAATACACTTGTTCAAAGCAAACTTTATCGTGAATTTCAAACATAGAACAATTAAAAATAATAAGGTTTTGTTTAAAAAAATGTAGTCACTAAGGAAAAAAAAAAAAAAGTTTCTGACTGAAAACAAATCTGCCAGGTTTAACCATTTTCCAACAAAATGGGTCCACTTTCAGTGGGCCACATGCATGCAAACAAAAAAGACCCCCCAATAATCTGTCATTCTTACCATGCTTTTCAGGGACTATTTTACCTCACACTAGCTGCGACAGACACTTTGTGAGTCAGAATCTCTGGTCCAGTCAAGCCAGTTTCTAGGGAAGCCTGATGGGTGGAGCTAAGGTAGCTTTGAATGACATTCAAAGTCCCCAGGTGCTGCAACTGCTCAGGATACAGACCAATCCCTGGATTAAAGAATAGCTGGCTGCTCTAACGGATACCTGGTTTCCCACAGTCCTGAAGTCCAAACATTTAATCTGTCCTGAAAAAAAAAAAGAGTGTGCTTTTTCGGAAGAGATATATGGTAAGTAATGGATTCTCCTGCAGCACAACTGGAATAGACCTCTCAATGCACAATGACACATCTATTTTTGGAAAAGCACAAATGGAGCCAATTGAGTGATCTCACTGGCTAGTAATTTCTTTGAAATAGTTTATCACATACATGAAAATACGCTGCATTACATCACTTCAGAAGTCATCTTTGTTTTCTTTTTAATTAAGTTATAGTATTTTCCTTTATGTTTAAACTTCAGCATGTATGACTTCAGTGGCATTATAGAAACCATTGGAAATCAACTCTTCTTGTACCTACATACGCATGTAGTTCTCCAGGAATGCAGCACTGGGGAAGTTAATTATACGTACGCAATATTTAGAGGTTGACCCCACAGGTATTTAAGAATTATAGAAGACTCCTAAGGCTATTTTAACCTCTTCATCTCCAACACACATACAGACATATACACATTCACATCTGAAATCCATATCACATACGGGAGATCGAATTTTTCCAAACTTAAGTTAGTGGCATTTAAATAAGAAAGCCACAAAACCAAATCAAGTATTAACGCTGATTGCTAGAGCATGCCAGCATTTCACAACAGATATAAACGTGGGAGATTTAACATTTTTGTGCTCATTCTCCTGCAGGCACAGCTGAGTTATGTTCAGATGATCTCAACCACAGTCATATTAGGATAGCATTAGGTAAGCGTCTCAAGTGCAGAAGCAGTTTTTTAAGTTATACTCCAGACAACGGAGGCTTAGACATATAACTCACTGGACTGATGCATTCTTGTGCGTCGTCCATTCATTTAGTATTGTGCAGAATAAACATGCATCTTTGGTCTCCAGCTGAAATGCAACTGTTTTCCAAGAATATTGTTTTACCACCCAAAGTGATATGCAAGCAGAACTTTCAGGGCCAGGAGAGAGGGGTAATGAGATGAATGCTTGTTCCTGGAATTTGGGCTGTGGTGAGTTCTAATTGGTTGTACATCCCTCCTGCTTCCTTTTACACATCTTTATTATTCAATCCCCCTCTTTTTAGCTTTTCTGGTGCAGAACCTAAAATACATCAAGAGAGGCAATGGTCTTCCTAGACCTCCTAAAAGGTGAGTAATAGTAAGTTTATAGTCATCCTTATGAATAGAAGTTTTTGGGTTTATATGTTTACACCATTCCTTTCTGACCATCTGTGACCCATTGCAGAGGGTCCCATTAACAGTCCTATAGCCAAGTTTCATTGTTGGTATAATTTTCAAGGTGCTTTCAGGTGATTGTAGAAATGCTGTCTCCTTGTTATAGTGCAGGATTGGGATTCGAGGTACCTAAGTGCTATTTTTGACTCTGTCACTGATTAACAGGAGAACAGTAGCTAATCCTCCCAGCCCTAATCTTACAGTTTCTGTCTGTTTTTTTTTTTTTAAATGAGGAGAGTACTGGTGACCTCTGTTGCTTTGAGATCTGCTACTGAAAACTATAAAAGCTAGAACTGACTGCAACTCAGAAGTTACTCTGACTACAATTGTATGTGCCGGAGCTATTGTATTCTGCCAAGCAGCTAAACACTCCAGAAGACTTGCGTGCTTAAGGAGATAAGAAGGTATGGCACAGTATAGCACATTAGGTAAAATAAAATTGTGATGGGGTAACTTCATCTACCTGCCATGTCTAATGATTTCTAGTAGCACTCTGAATAGGGAAACCCAGCTTGTTCATCTTTTCTGACTAAGTGTATTTGTGAATCACTGGTAAACGGTCTCTGCCTAGATATCAGGTCTCTAGAAGCATGAACAAAGTAAATGTGAGTAATATAAACACTAAACTTCCTGTGTGGACAGCAGTTCATAAAGTTTCAAGTTTCAGTTCAGAAGAATATGTCTAAAATGTCCTTTAATCTTTATGCACTTTTAACATGCATTTCTACACATAATCTCCTGGATTGCTTATAGCTTGTTTATAGCTACAGTGGGTACTTTTCAGTGAATTTATTATTTAGATCTCTAGAAATGAGTAGGAATAGAGCAGTAAGATAGGGCTGAAAACTCAGCTTCAAAACATTCAAAATTACTTGAAGAAGATTGATATAAAAAAGAAAAATCAGTTTCCTCACTAAGCATAGAAAGATTCAGAACAACTGGTTTGAAAGTCTCTAAAGCCACATTTCAATTCTGGAAATATTAATAGACTAGGAATAGAAAGAGGCCTAGGTCTTACACAGAATTAACAACTATGACTGTGAGCAAGACTCATGCTTCTGTTCAGTTGTCCGCACAAAGACGAAATTCAATGAAAAATTGGGATTGAACCATTACTGACCTATGAGATTTTCTTGCTGGTCTGAAGAATGAAATGAAAACCCAAATGAAAACAGAATGCTGCTACTTGTAATGTTGACACTATGTTCAGCTTCAACTCAGTTGCATTCAGCAACTAGCATCCTATCATCCCAAGTGGACATGACCTACTGCAGACAATTGTTTAACATAAAATGTTCAAGAGATCCCAGAGATTTTGTTAAGTTTTCAGAATGGGCCTAGAAGTTACAACTTATATACAGAGTTTACTTGTGCTTCACATCTTTGCCAGATATTGGCATTTAATTTTTAAATTGAAAACAAAATTTAGCCAGAAAACTTTACTAAGCACTTAACCAACCTATTCAAGGAAAGTTACTTTGAGCAATGATATTGAATCTCCCCTACTGTAGTTTTTCCATTACTTCTTTTCCCATCTATAGTTTATATTTTCTTCTTTGCATAAACATTTTTCATGTTTATGGGCTGATGTTCCATCTTTCCCTAGTCTTCTCTAGACTAAACAACACCAATTCCTTCCACCCTCCCTCATGCTCCCTCTACACTGTTGCTCATTCTTTTTACTCCTTTCTGGATTGTCTCCAGCACGTCTACATTTTTCTTGAAGTATAGTGCCCAAAATAGTACTCCTTGACACTCTCCAGTGCCAAGGAGAGTGGAAGAACTACCTTACACACCTTGGGTAGAACATTTGTACTCCAGGATCACTTTATTTTGCTTAAATTTGATAATAGTTGGTAAGTGCAGGAAGCCTCTTTATTTATTAAACTGAAAATGTATGTTCTGAGAGAATCTTTCCTTGTGAAAGCTGGGTTCAGGTATAGTTTTGTGATCAGGGTCTTAAGGCCAGAAAGTTGTAAACATTTGTTTTACTTTGTTACAGGGCATGCCAGGAAACAAGAAGTTAGCTCTGATTTACTGTACAAAATGGTCCCTTATTTACAGATCCTCTAGCAGGCACACATTGCTTTCAGAGATGGATGGCAGCTTTCTATTTTGTGTTTTATTAAAATAGCAACAACTATTACCTAGCTCTCTAGACACAGATAGTGAGTTGAATTTGAGAAGAGCTTTGCCTGCAAGGAACATCAGAGCACCGATGCTTTCCGAGATATCCACACTGTTACACAGTATAAACCCTTGTTACCTTTATGTACCTTTAAGCTGAAACACTGTTTCATTAAAGTCAATTGCACTATTGTCAACTTGGATTTCACCATTAGCTTTAAGACCTTATAGGTAGCAGTTTGTTGTTTACTATTTATAATTGGTCTACCAAAACAGTATTAGTTAAAGCTCTATAGAGACTAATGTAGTATAAATATTTATTCTAGTAACTGATTAAAAAAACCCCTACTATTACTTCATGGTGTTGCCTTAAATTGCATAATATTTTACAAAGAGGATTTGGGACAGATCTTAATGAGTTTTGCTACCAAAACTTGAGGATTATTTCCTGATGTGACAGAAGGTAGGAAGGATGGAGAACAGCAATGAAAATGTCCTAATCGTAGATAACTTACTTCTTATTCTTCCACAGTTTTCTTGCATGGCATGAGCAAGTGACTTAACTGTGTTTCCTTGTCTTTCATTAGCTATTTCAGAAAAACATTCTTATTTTCCTTCCAAAACAAACAAATTTTTTCTCCTGTTTGTTGTTGGACAAATTTCTGTCCTATAATAGAGAAAGACCAAGAGACTTTGTCAGTTATCTTCATGTTAAAGTGGATTATACCCACTTTGATTTTGAGACATTATTAGCTTCAGGGGTGCAAAAAAAATTATCCTCCTCTGTTCTGGTCAGTATTTTAAAGCCAAATTTCAATTGGCTTTAAAGAAGAAAAAAAAAAATRAAAGCAGTGCCACTGGCAGTGCTTAGCAGAATAAACAAAAACCACAGATAAATACCACCATATTTGTACCAGTGCAACTTTTGCATACTCTCAGTTTCTTTTGTTAAACAATGGTTTAAAACACATATTTTGGGTAACAGATAAGTTATGGTGGTCAGTTTTAAGACAAGCATAGATAAATTTTTTAATGATTTGGCTGCCATTCTGGTATTTCCTCAGAAAAACTAACATGGAAGTCTTCCCTTCTTTGCCCTAGCCCCCATTTTAATTTATTTATATATTTAAGACATAAATATTTCTTTTGCTTCTTATCTGCTTTTTAAGCCAGCAGTGACAAGTGGAGAAAAGGAATTCTGTGAATTTTCTGGAAAAGTTACAATAGTCTGCAGTAGTAATTTCCCTGAAATGAATGATTGTTTGGTATGTGTTCAATACAGTCCACTGAAGATTTCCGTAATTTCCAAGGGTACAGATTATTATTCTAATCTTATTTACCCAAACTTGTAGTTAGTTCACTGATGTCGTTGTCAAAAAAACAAAACCAAAAACAAAACAAAAAAAACCCAAACCAAACCAAAACAAAAAGCTCCACAGCTATTTCATTCATTCTTTTCTTTCAAGTTGTAGACTTGCTTACAAGTGCTGGTATAAAAGTGGAATAATAATTTCAAATATACTTATTATAGCTTTCCTCTGCTATAGTGAAGAACAAGATTTGACCTGGAGTCCCACTTTTATTTTCCCATGTAAAGTCATACAGTGATAATAAGCACTAAGAGACTGAGATCTGAGAAAGTTCTATTTTACTCAAGACTCACTGACTTCTGTGAATCAACATAGGTGTTTAAAAACACCAGCCCAAAATGCTGAATTTGTTTCATGTTTGACCAGTACCAAGTGTAATAGATCTTTGACCTCTGGATAATATTTGAGCAGCATCAATAAATATTAACTATTCTGTGTTAAATATGACATGCAACATTTCAAGAACAGTTTTCATTCACACCTATTACCTTATATGTATTTGAAATACTTCAGACTTGCACAGTTGAATACCACAGAACTAGAGGCAATCATTGGAAGTCACTCAGAATATGTTGTAGATACAGGACTATCTGCTAACAATTTCTGGAGGATGCTCAGTGAGAAAGCTTGTGAATTCTCAAACAACTTCTTCTATTGCCTCACGCAAATTCATTTTGTTGCAGCCTAAAACCATTGCTTCTTATTTTATGCCAATCCAAATAAGTAATAGTTAATTCCCTACTTTGTTGCTATCCTTTATGCACCTGAATAGGATGAGGGATAAGTGGCCTTAGTCCTCAACAGACATGGCTGGCCATACAGGGTTGCCATTAAGCCCGCCTCCTCTGTCCCCACAAATCCATTTGCAGGTGTGGACTTTTAATGTGGACTTAGGTTTTTTTGGTTTTGTTTTGTTTTGTTTTCTTCATTTCACTCCAACTATTTTCTATTATATAACACACACTTGACATTGTATGTGTGATAGTGTGCATTCAGTAATGCAGCATCAGCAAAGTCAGACCAAAATTGTGAATGAACCAGACAGAGCACACCACAGCTTAGTTCTAGTCATCCCTTGATTTGCATTCTGTACCTCTCAGCCAAACATGATTGCACCCTCTCCCCAAACCTGAGTGCAAGTATTTAGTTTGTCTATGTCAGGAATTAATTATCTCTAGACATTACAGATTTGTGTAATTCAAATTCCATATGGTTTAAATCTCTTCTTAGAAGACAGCTGGTTGTGGTAGAGCATGTGTTAGTAGGAGTCACACAGTAGAAGGCCCTGTCTAGTCATGGAGCACTGACAGGGACAATCACAATGATCCCTAACTTAAGAGTTTGTTAATTTGGGGTCACATTCATTTCACCTGCAATGCCAGCAGCAGTACCTGCCTGCAAACATATTCAGTCTCCTGGCCACCCACCTTCCCCACGGAAGAAAGGTCACACATGCTCTGTTCCATTCAAATTCTTTTCTCATCCTGATGTTGCTCTACACTAAATTTAAAGGGATAAAAAAGGCAGAGACTGCAGCTCATTTACCCTGGAACACAGAAAATAAAGAGATTACCTGAGCATTAGAATGGGTAAGTTGTATTAGCAATCAACATCCAACACAATGCATTCTGGAACAATTAATTTGCCCAAAATACAATTAATTGTATTTTGAAGCTGAAACTGCTTAGACTTAGTGCCAAAAAATACTGTTTGTCACAGAAACAGAAACCCTGGTTGTTCCATTTATATCTTTTTATATCATTTAATGCTTGCTGCCTTTGACAAGGGATGTTCCTCAGCTATAACAGCAGATTTCCAAAAGAAAGAAGATTAGGGTTTGGGGGTGGGGGGTGTCAAGCCACAAGATAATATTGGGCAGCTGCAAAAAATATTGTAGTTTTAGGCAAGTTCAGACCATCTGTCATTAAAGTACACAAAAATGGGACTAAACCTCAAGAAACTCAATGTAATAAACATCAGATAATGTGAGGAGGTTGGAGTGCTGTAAAGGTCTGACACAATCTGTGAAGAACCCTATTCATTCACAGGGGAAAAAATTAGCTTCAGATCCACAGACATCTGGTTTTCTAAAATTACAGGTAGAACCCTTCCATTTTCTACCACAGAAGCGTCTCTTCACATTGGTGCTGTTCATTTCTTTCTTTCAGTTATTTCTCACCTATCTCATCCTTGACTAGATAAGAGCAGCCCAGAAGAAAATATGAGTCATGATACCATTGCAGGGATTGCATGGTTTGATCCACTGAAGTTACCGCTAGCCTCCTCTTCCTTCCTGCATCTTGACAGTGCTTAAGAAGTCAGAGGAAAACCTACTGAGTTGCTGGTGATAAAGTGGCCTGATCAGAAAGACTGAAGATGACAGTCAGTCTTAATGGAGAAGCTAGACCCATGTCACCATCTGCCATCTTATGGTTTGAGAATATAAAACATTTTTTAAAAAAGCTTTTTCTTAATGTGGTCATTGTGCAGTGGATTGAGGGTGGGGGGGAGGGTAAAAGAATCAAATTGTACTTCCCCTCTCAACACTGCCTGGTGGCAGGCAGCTCTGATAGTTCCTGAAAAGTAGAAGATATGATTCTAAAGATTTTTTTTCCTAACCATACCTTGGTTTTATCTGTTACTATACTGAAATTAGTGTAAACGTTACTTAGTTGCAATATACACTAATGCATGTAAATGTAGTTAACTGCAATCCAAGAATCCATGAACCTGGAACATTCCCTTACTGGCACATTTCTGAAAAAGACTGGAAACATCCTCTGCTCTTTACATTCCAGTTTAATATAAGCCTCTCTCTTTCTATATTAAAATGCAAGTTGCAATCGTCCCACCAAGACCAAGTTCTGCTCTCAGATCTGCGACAAGTCTGTCATAAAGTGGTAAAAAAGAGAAGGCAACAGAGTTCAGCTTCCTGTGAGCACACATCTTCCAGTGCTAAGTTTTTGGTGGTATCACTTCAGGAGTCTGACATTGGCAAAATGTGCATGCCAGACACAGGAAACCAAGGAAAATAGGACAAACCACGGAAGCCTCCAAAATTGTATCATTTTTACAGTTTAGTGAGAAGATGGATGTTCTCACTGTGACTGACCTCCAAGAACTAGATTTTTAAGCCAATTCAAATATTAGCTTATTTTTTTTAAGTCTCTGAATGTTCATATAGTATTAGACACAGGACAATCCAGCTTAGTTTTGATCAGCTTTTCAGACCATTAACCAATCTCTACTTTGCTTAGCAAATCCAGATCAGGAGAACCGTTTCTTTTTTAATTTATCTTTTATCCTGATTATCTTGAAAAAAAACCCCAAAACAACAACAACAACAAAAAAAAATGTTCAATGGTTTCCTATACTTAGCAACCATGATCTCAGAAGTCAGTGTTCTCTATATTTACTCTAGAAATACTTCGATTATTTAGTTCTAGCTAAAAAGTTTTTAAAAATGTCCATTGTAATTCAGACTTACCCTTAGAGAGTAGGACTGGAACATTTCTTATTCTCATTACATAAACTGTAAAGCTAAGCATGGGAAATTAAGAAGTTTGCCCAAGGTGACTTAGGTGACTGCAGCAAAGTGGGAATTCCAATGGACTTCTATAGACACATGAGCGATTTAAATTTGCTGGTATACAAAACTGTTCCAATTTATCCAGCTTGAAGAGAAGCAGTAAACATCTGGTGTAAACATTTGAAAAATGCCCTAGCCAATGCTATTCTTGATAACTTGGTTAACTAACTATGAAATATTTTTAAGATCTAATTTCTTTTCTGTTTACTACTTGCAATTCTCTCACTTTAGAGTATAAGAAAAAAGCTTTCGCATACCTCCTTCTCTAAAAACAAGATTAAACGATAATATTTTCAATTTTTTTTCAAATACAGGGAGCAGGAAGGGTAATTGTTTCTTAAAAAAAAATACTACAATAATGCTGTAACAGATAACTGCAAGCACTGCAGGAATTAAAAATATATCATCTGGATTTTTAAGTTTCTAGGAAGCAGTCTTACAAGCCTTAAGTTTAAAAGCTCTGTTAAACAAAACAACACACCACATGCATTTTCAAGTACAATCCAACTCTGTTTTCCTCTCACTTGACAGCATTTTAAAATTAGTGTTTGGAGAGTGCTAATTAGTAAGAATGTGGTAACAAAGTATTTATTATTTTTTATTGTTTGAAAGTTTAGTTTAAAAATGAGAAAGTAGGTAACTTCTCTGCTGTTGACAGCCAAGAAGTTTAGTGGTCTGTGTAAAATTAATTGATTCATTGATGTCATTTGTAGCCAGCTATGAATTGGCATAAATATGTTTACAGTGGCAGCAAGGGGCAAGCTGCACAGTTTTTAAGAAACAAATACCAACCAATTAAAACAAACACCCTCCCCCCCTCCCCCCCCGAAATTTTGCAAGATCTAAGCCATGTTTCTTTCCCTTGCTACTATGGAGGTACTGACACCTTCTGGCAGTGAGTGAGGTGCCCAGAAAAGAGCTTCTGATCCACTTCCAGCTGTAAAGAACTACCAAAAATAAAATTTATTTGGCTTCAAATTGGTAAATTCTACTATATTTCCAGAAGCTCTCACTCAGAGTTTAATATTGAGTTCTGATGAGTACTAACAGAAATTGTCAATGAGGAAAGATAATAATAATTTCAGAGAAATCAATAATATAATTAAATACAACTAGTATGAGCTTAGAAGAAATACATTTAGTCACTCCCTTGAGTTGTTTTTCTAAAATGAGGTCTAACAGATAAATATTGCTGAACTGACCTCCTTTAATACAGCAGACAAAAATAACACAAGCCAATGGATGAAAGACAAGCTAGACTTAAAAAACTAAAAAGCAAATCCATCATTTGAGTGCTTGCAATGATTTCTCCTTCACTGCAAGTACTTAAACAAAAACAAACTCTGGTGCTCCCTGAGATACAGGACTTGAAACAAGCTAAACAAAATCCTAAATTCCTGTTTGACATAGACTGTAGAGCAGTTCATATTAACTTCTACTCTTTTTAAAGTAATGCAAAAAATAAAACTTCTAATCTTCCCAAACTCGGTCTTGTCTGTCTTATTGGTACACTCTCTATGTACCTCAAACATTTAGAGTGCCTTGCTCCAAGTCATATGTACATTCGTAACACTAAACACAGTTACTTCAAAGCCATTAAA
Organism: Oceanodroma leucorhoa; assembly: GCA_030449065.1. Lineage (NCBI taxonomy): Eukaryota > Metazoa > Chordata > Aves > Procellariiformes > Oceanodroma > Oceanodroma leucorhoa. The sequence continues at coordinate 170,008 of JASVER010000133.1, read as the reverse complement.
GAATCCTTCCCAAAACAGGAGCTCACACAGGTATATGCCATGTTCCAAATCCAGAATTTTACATCTGTTAAAAGTAAGATTTTGCCTGGAGCACAGGAGTCTGGGGAGGATGAGAGCTATTGGAACAGAAACTAATCCTTCACACAAGGCAAGTCTCCCTGACAAGCATTTTTATCCTGCTGACATAGTGTTTCCTACAGTCTTCTCTATGAAGAAAGAAAATGTGTAGTCCCACTTTCCACAGAGAAGAACTGGAGATCAACAATACTCTCATATGGTGCACTTTGGGATGCATAAGCTGAACTCAGCAATGAAAACAAGGTAGAAGGTCCTACTCCAACCTTGCCTGGTTTCTGCATTACTTACCCAGCTGGCATAAATATTCAGACAACCTGTCATTTCATTGCCGAACTCAAAGGTATGTAATAACACGAGAAAACCATAGGAGCAACAAGTATATTCATTTCTAGACAGTTACAACCAAACCCTGGATTGCTGCAGCCAGATTCAGGCCTGTTATCAGTATAAAAATGACCTCTACTGTTCAGAAAGGGATTCCCCCCTTTTTCTTCCCTCCTATATTGATAATTTTTATTTGGTACCTTACCACTCCTAGACCAAGTGATTGTTGAAACAATCAGCTGGTAGTTATTCTTTGATGCAAGTAGTAAGAGCAAAGAATTGTGTCTTAGCTTCACCACTTCAGAATTGTAACCTTTTTTGTTACCAACAAAATTAACAGACACTAATTGATACATAAAATCTGAATATAGTGAGCTTTCAGTACTTCATAAAGTAACAGTATGTCAATAATATACAAAAAATGCCACAGTATTGCAAATTCTATTAAAATACTACTATTTAAATCCACACGACTGTTTTTACAATCTGTTTGCAAAGCCCTATAGTCTTTCAATATTCTTCAGTCCTGTAAAAATGACTACTGTATTGATTCCTGTGAGGGAATGCGTGGTTAATACCAACTGTTGCAATTAGAACAAAAAGATTTAAGCAGAAAGACTCAGCAGAATTTGGACAAGTCACTTACCTACAGTTTCAAAATCATTACCTGATTTGGATGATCAAAGACTCCCATATTAATTCTCTGCGGTACTGAACATTTGCAGTTCATACGACCATTCTGCTGAAGGAATGGCTAGTCAGCACTTTCAAAAGGGAAGCTTGATTAGACCACCATTAGTAAATTTAGTTTTTCTGGGCCAGATTCACCCTTTTAATAGGGTATAGCAATGCCACCCACTTTGTAAGAATACTTTGAAGTCCTGCTGATAAAATTAGAGATTAGTTATAGAATATTAGATTAAAAAGCAAACAACACACAAAGACATATGCCTCCAAGTTGCCATCTGCTTTCATTTCCTCCTACTCATTTCTTGTTTTCCAACCATCCTTATATCCTCCAACTTTCAAATGCCTGCTTTTTAAAAACAATCAAATTCTCCCTCCTTCTCTCCAAGTTTTTTTTCTGTCTTTATTGGGGCATGTTTTATTTTTATCTCTCTCCCCCCCCCCCCAACCTGTAACAATTTCTCCTGTTTTGATACTGAATAATTTTTACTATGGAATATTACCCCACCCAGAGTCAATTCTAACTCAGGAATAAAGTCTTGCACAAATTCATTTGCATATATGTTATCATATCTTTCATGAAACAAACACCAACCCAAGAACTCCACACTTAACTATAAAACTTACATGCTATTATATGCTTACATGTATTATATACTTACAGGTAATGTAAGAGGCCTCTACTCTATTAGCTGCTTTCTGAAAAGAATCTCCTGTAATGTTAAGTCAGAACCCAAGACCTCCAAAGCACAAACCAGAAATTATACAGAAGTATTTTTAAGAAATCTACTTTAAGACCATAAAATGTAATACAATCAAGAAGCACTTTTGCATGAATAATTCCCCTAATACCTACTGTTGAAATAGCACTCCAGCAAGTTACTACATGCCCTATACCTTTTAAAGCATCATCAATTATATTTTTATTCTCCTGTCCATACAGGAGTATACAGGAAAAAAACCAAGACACCCATTTGTGACAAAAAAGCATCAATACAGATGTATGTATAACGTTTGCTTTATTTCCTCTGATTCCCTCTTCAAAGAAGCTAGAGTAAAACAAGTGATGGTATTTTCAATAAATGAACTGCAAGAACAGGCAAAGCAGTATTTGCAGGCAACAGAATTAAAAGAGGCAGTACTGCTTTCACACATGTAGCTTGCATGTGAGGTGTCCTATACTCCCTTAAAATTCCCTGTCCTTGAAAATACAAACACAAGTAGTTTGTCTCTTCTGATGATCCACTAAAGCAGGAACAAGTGGCTCTTTGATTGGAGGCAGGCAACAGGCAAAGATGAACTGTATGAAGTAACCTTGCGACTCCCACACTGATAAATAAGCAATGGAGGAAAACAAATTATTTTTATGTTTTCCCTTCAAAAATTCATTCTGTCATTATTAATATATTTGTAGTAACACATAAAAATTCATTCTAGGCAATAGTTCTACGACTGGAAACACAGAAATATTTATCCCTGGCCTTTATTTGTCACATCATACCAGAGATAAAAATTCTCATTGAAGATCAATGTTAAAAGCTCTACTTTTCAGGAGCAGGGATTTTCTAGCGGTGCACATATGAGAGGAAGCCTGTCCTACAGCATCATTGCTTCAATTCCTTATTTCCCATATCTTCAACACAAATGTAGAAATAAGAGGAATGCTCCCACAAACATACACATAACCTACTCACGTAAGCAGCTTCTTTGTAATTTAATGCGGCTGGTCACCTTAGTTTCATAGACGCAAATTCTCTTAAAGAGAAAAAAGTACATTGCAATTAAAAAAAATACCTGCCTCTCATAGGTCAATTTCAAACTTTAAATTTTTGCAAAACACTCAAAGATGGAAGGAAAGTATTCATCTCAGGAATGGAAAGGATACATTTCACAGATTAAGATATCCTTTCATACCTTCATCTGCTGCAGAAAGAGATACTATCCTTTCCTAAAAAAAGGGAAAAAAAATTTAGACATATCTCTACATTGACTCAAATCCTGATTTTAAAGGTAGAAATCTGAAATCCCATCATATTATTTCATGATAATTCAGTCATCCAAAGCAAGAACTCTAGTCTCCTGGATTCTTTTCCTTTAGTTGATCAGCTGTTGAAGACTGAAGTTTGCTTTGTTGTGAGGACAATGCTCTTTTGTATCCATTAGTTCTGAGGACTGATATTTTGTGTGTCTATTGTTGGATAAGGCTACAAATGTGGAAAGAGCAGGTAAAACAGAGGAACATACTGTATTTCTTCAGAGATCGTTCTATTAATGTGAGAATTTGGGAACCAAATATTTGTGATATTCCTTTCTGCAGTCCCCAAGTTATTCCCACCAATAACATCACTGTATCAAACAAAGCTAACGGTTGAGAGAGATCTTACCTTATAGGGAAAAGAAACAGTTATCAGAGTGCTGGAAGTATAGTGAAGGCTGTTATGAACACTGAACAGCAGTTTTACTCCTGTCTTGAGCCAGATTAGGCTCAAGAGGAAAGAAGGAAGAGGCAACAAAATGATCAGCTATTAAAAATTAAGACAGAAACTTGTTCTGCTGCTGTTGTGCAAAGGCAAAGCCATAGCTGTTGTAGAAGCTTGGATGCTATATGTGACCTGCATAAAATGCCCAGGGGCAGCTGAAAAAAGGTTTGGACAAAAGTTTAGCATGGGACTTTGAATAAGAGAACACAGGCATCTGAAGGATTTTATTCCAGTCAGTATAGAACTGTACCTTTCAATTCACGCTTTTATAAAAAAGATGACAAATCACTAGTCAGACTAAAATACATAGTTGGTTTTCAAAGCATTTTTTCTATATTGATGAAATATCCAGAAGGTAAATTTTGATAACGGTTAAAAATGCATCCTGTTGTGCACAGCATAGAGTTCACTGGAATATAGCTCTCTGAACATGACCACATTCCAGATGATTAAAGATTTCTTCTTCTGTTTCTGGAGTGAGCTGTATATTATCTTTGATTGGAGACAATGGATCTGACTTTTTACAAGAAGGAAGTTTTTCATACTCTCTGCATAAAAAACCAAAGACAAAACAAAACCCAAGAATGTTATGATATTATGTTTCTAACCACAGGCCTGTAAGAACATATGGGTTAAAACAAAGCAAGACCCCTCACCTAACTACCCACTCATCTATGAATAAGCCCAAAATAAAAATTTGTGATGGGAAGTTTTAATTTCAGTTTCACTACAGCCGAACAACTTCACTGAAAGTTATTTCAATTGTTCCAGTTATCCTGTGACAGATTGATAGCTATTAGCTGTATATCTGAAAGACTGTATGTACCCCATTCTACTCTGGGTTGTACATGCTTCCTTAACATTTAAGTCTCCTGAATAACTGTAGTTTCATATATATCCCGTGAGTCTTGACATTAGGACAGAACAGATTAGTGTCCTAATTATTGAATTATTTGCCATCAGACAATAAAATCCTTAAGACATAAGGCTAATTTAGAAACCATTTTAAAATCTGAAAAAAACAATAAACTGAATACTTAGAGCTAAGTAATTCCTGGCAGTGAGAAAAACTATTCTGTGAAATAAATTAAGAAAATAATCCCCTAAAAGCTAATAAACAAGTACTTCATTTACATAGAAGTAAGTAATATATACAAAAATATATATCCCCAGTATATACCCAGAACTTACAAACCAACCAAAATTGGATAGATAAAATGTGGATGTTGGGAGCTAGGCCTTGCAACCATCAGCAGAGAAAAGGAACAGAGTAYCATCTAGGCTCACTCTGTTCTTTCTGCCTGTATTCTGATAAATCAAAATACATGAATTTTCTCTCTGTCAACAACCCTGGTCAGACATTCACAATTAGAGGTCAAGCAACACATAYACAAACACTTTTACTTTCTCTTTGAAACTGTCATTCTTAACCCACATCAAGAGGATAATTAAAAGTAAGATTTCTAAAAATTTTAACACCTCAAATAATATTTTTTAAACAGAAGTCAGCTGTACGTTTATAATAGCCTACCATAAGGCCCAAACTTACTAAAATATATTCATCTGACTTAACACATGCTCACCAGTCTCACATTTACTACTCAGTGCAAAGAGAATACTTCTGTCCTACTCACATTTGGTTTCAGGTTAATGAGAATAATAATTTTATTTAAATAAGACATATTTATTCAAAGTGGAGATTGCTGCTTGGAGCTGGGAAAGCTGTGCCACCAGGAGTTTTTACCTGAGGCCATGGAAATAGTGTAAGTTAAAATACCTACACTTTTTTTTTTTTTTTTTAATAATCCTTGTCCTTCAAGTTCAAACCTTGAAGATATTTGCAGAAACTTCAAGTTAGCCAAGTCGTCTGCACAAGGGTAAACAATAGCATTTTATAATGTGCAGAAATGTCTCTTGTAACCAGAGGCTTCAGCTAACAGAAATATTCCATCAATTCACCATCATCTTGAAAGTAGAACAGTTCTGACAATCAGCCATCTCAAAAGTGAGAGGCACATAAAGTTAAATACAAACAGCCTTGTATTCAATGAAGTTTGGCAACTTCTATGCAGCTTTTGCATTTAGATTAAGAAATGCGTTTTGGTATTTGATGTCAAACAATGGTAATAATTCTCATATAAATTATGTTAAAGTGAATGCACTACTTGAATAAATGAATTTTAGCTGATAGTTTTTCCTGGTTAGGAAGAAAAAAAGTAATTAGAAGAGCATATTTACCACAAATCATACTTCATGGTTATATCAAACTTAGAAAGTTAAGAACTGTATGTAGAAAATATCTATCTTAAGGTATTATCTTTATTGAATTGCGTGGAGATGTGTAGAGCCTACTTCGAAAATTGTTTATTTGGAAAAAAGTATACAGAGTGAGAAGTAAACGGTTAAAGCAACTCACCTTTTAAATTGGAAGTTTTTCCGGAGTTCACTAATGGTGGCTTGCAGTCCCAGCTTATTTTCAGCATCACAGCGATTTCTCTTCTGCACAGGTGACAGTTTCCTGCTTAATCCGCTTACTTTAGCTGGTATCAATGGCTTGAGCTTTGTTACAATATGCGACCCTATACAACTGGATTTGTGTAAACCTGGAACCTGTGAGATTTTAATATTACAACACAAATGGTTAAAATGACAACCTGTAAGCAACAGATATTATGCTGCAAAGCTTATAATCAAAAATAAAGGGCTTTACATTGTGTTGCGATAATGCAATCTGAATTGCCACAACAAGGTATATTTAGGTAGCTTCTATAATCTAAAAAGTGGGATCTCAAACACATTAGACATAACGCAGCTGTAAGAACTGGCAAGCCAGTTTCCATAGGTCTTTGTATTCTAAAAGGTTGCAAATACACATTTCTTTTGAATGCAGTTTTTAAAGTCTTTTGAACACTTATTTTCTCATCTGTTTACATGAGAGCACAACAAAAACTCTTCAATGTCAGCTTTCAGAATTTTAAGAGAAGCTACTCTCTGTTATCACTCTCTGTGATGCCTATGACTCCAGTTTTCATGAAGTCTAAGCAGAGCACAGATATCAGTATGATTACCCCAAGGATCACTAGACCTCTAGTTGGACCTTCTTATCCAGTTTCTGTACCTGGAACTCAAAAGAGCTGTCCCTGGCCAGAATATCTCTCCCAAATGCCACCAGTCTTAAGTTTGAACACATCAATTAAAAGAAAATTATATAATGAAGCCATGTATTTTATTTTAGCTACTCACCACTCCCATTATTAAAAAAAAAAGCGTGACTCATTTTCAAGTTACTTACCAGTTTCCAAGCACTGAATCTGTTTTTTCATATTTACAGATACATGAAACTCATTTTGACACTACTTAATTCCTATAATTATGTCAGTCAGTGTGATTTTTACATTTCACATTCTTATCCCTAACCACAATCTCTTACATTCCTGTCATTTTTCTGGGGTCAATATCAGGCTAACTGGCTGATAGCTACTCAGACTGCTGCTATCACACTTTCTAATACTGATACAATATTGTTGATCATTTTTGCCTTCTCGAACTTCATGCACAAAAGTAATGAGTTCAACAACAGAAGAAACACACTAAAGCCCGATCTGCAGGATTTTTTTCCCCCGTGAGAAGCTTACCACATTTCATAAATTAAAAGTTATACTTACTGCTATCTATTTAATCACCATCTTCCCATTTGTACTATGTGTGCATAATCACAGCACAATAATTCAATACATGCAATATACTTTTAGACAAAGTTCTAAAAGTTTAGACAACTAACTTTACCAATAAGTTCACAAGTGGCAAAAGGCCACAAACGGCTTATTTGTATTTTCCATCATTTTCTTCTGTCTTACATACGCTTATCATTTTCCCCAATTTTTTGGGAAGTAGTCATTTGGAAGCACTAGAACGTTTTACTGTTTGAGCCATTCTGCCACTTTGCTGTAGAATATGAACTACTCACAGCTACCAGCTTCTAAGCGATCACTCACTTCTAGCCTGTTATTTTAGCTTTTGTCTGCCATTATGAGGACCAAAACATAATTATCAAAATACAATACCTGCAGAAGAGATGGTGACTGTCTACAGTTGTAAGAAGTTCTTATTTTACAGTTGGCTACATAAGATTAGTTTACACACACTTGTTATATAGTTTTTTTATTGAAATGACATTGTTTCTACCTGAATAGATTAAGCAGATTTTGGAATCCCAAGTAAAATTTGGAAAAAAAAAAGTTTAAAATGTAGGCTAAAAATTGGAACAAGACTACTAGGAAGAATAAAATAAAATCCTAGAACTCCCTGCTTTACAGTATTTTGCTGTTTATCTATCACCTCAGTCTTTTTGCAACATGTGTGAAGTCACCCATAATTCTACACCTCTTTGTGGTACTGAATTACATCAGAGTTATAACTTAACTAACCCAAAAGTAGGCAAAATTGCATGTCGAATACACACTAAGAAACTTAAAACCAGAATAGATTGCTCTTTTCTTCTGTCAATATTAGTTTCTTTACTGAGCTCATAGCAATTGTGGAAAATAATTAGCAATAAAAACCACAGCTGGAATACTATCACAGAAAAAACTACAAGGTCTTAGAGAGCTCACTATCTTATAGGCATCTGTTAGAGAAAAGCTTCTATTAGTTTTGATATTAGAATTGACTAGCTAGGCACTTCACATTTCGGATTGGAACCATGAAAAGAGTTGACAACTTCCCCAGATTGCCTCCCCCAATTATTAAATTTCTCTACAGATCATCTATGTTATTCAACTTACCAAAATCAGAATAATTTATGTTTCAAGTGATCAACTGTTTCTTCCCTAAATCTAGAACTCTTTATTCCCTTCGGTATCTTTTACTATACTTAACACCAGCAAAGATTTCCCTTGTTTTACACTTGCAGCAAGCAATCCTAAGGGAAAACTGAGCCAAAAGTGGTGCTTCTTATCTCTACCTCCCTCCTCTTCATTCTGGCTGCTTGTTCCAATGGTCTCACTGGTGCTACGACCGAGAGTCTGGGTGGGCCCAAGTTCCAATACGACTGACCTTTTGGTTGTTGTTGTCATCAAGTTAGTTTTCAGCCAGGTCAGTTTTCTGGTCCAGCTCATTGTATTATTACCAGCACATAAAGGAAGCAGAGGGAATGCATGGCCAAGGAAATAAGTGGGGGAAATCCTCCTACTAGCTGCTTGCTTTAAACTAGCCCTACTGTCCTCATGGATTTTCAGCAGATTCCTATTGTCTGAAGAGCTCCAAGCATCCTGAAAATTTGTTTATATATGATGCTTATATTACCTCAGTACTTCCATACTGTGTACTCCCCAGTATTTAGTATATTCATTCTCCCAATATACCTTTAGGGTGAGCAAAACATTAAGCAAACATATTAAATACATTCTGAAAAACAAAGTAATAAAATTCTGAGTCCCAGGATGATTTCATTTCATTGCTCAGTCTTGTTGAGGAGAAGCAGGCAAAATGTTAATCTAATGAAAAAGCATCAATTTTTGTAATCAGGTGTTCCAGAATCAAGACGTAAATTCCAGCTTAACACAGAAGTTACTAACAATAACCACAAGATGTCACTATTATACAAAACACACAATATTCTTGTTTGGCAGAGAGACACTTGTGATTTTTAGTCTGTCTATGAGAAAGAAGTCAGTAGGGGTGTACATGAAAGGATGAAAGTGTCTCCCTTTGACTTATGAATCTTTTGGCCAATTCTAATGACAATGCCTAAGGAGTTGGAGCACTTTTAGCTGTTAAGGTCTTAGAAGTTTTGTAAACTAGACAAACTAGACAAAACTAAACAGCTCTTAGAAATGTCACAAAGACAAGGGACAGAAGTTTATTCTTAGACATCTAAGAAACCACACAGAAGTCAAATTACAGGTGCCCAACCAATAGGAAAAATAACTGAAATGCGGGCTCTGAAGGAAAATGGACTGTCCTTCCATACTGATTAGTTAAATGTCTAACAMGGCTTTTAACTAAAACAATTAAACAAGAAAGGTTGACTAAAACCTCTCCAGATTTTGAAGTTTAAACACACTTTTTCTAGTCAAAGAGGAAGGAGACTGCTAAACTAGCAGATTTATCAGGACAAGCAATGAAATGAGGTTGTATCTTGTGATTGTATCTGGATTATGAACCTGACTGCAATTTGCATCATAAAACCTGCATATTTAGCATGCCTGAGGAAAATTAAGAAGTGTTTTTTTGCTTTAGCATGGCTTCTTATTTTATACTGAAGTGTTTAAAATCCCCAAACAAGTCGCAACTGTGATATCAATCATAGGTGGCCCAGTTACAGTTTATATCAGCTCTGATATAGATGAACAAGAATATAGTTTTCTCTTGCCAACATGTGCATTGCTTAAGATTCTTTCATTAAGAGTTCTAGAATGAACTAGTAGAAAGCAAAAACTGATTTTCAGAGTTTAGTAGAGTTCATAGTAAAGTTAAGAATTCTTACCTTGGTCTTTATGATTGTATTTTTTCTGTCATTTTGAACAGCAGAAAATACTGGAGACTGAGTACATTGATCATCAGCCAGTTTTGAACTGGAGTCAGATTCCTTCATCAAGAGAAAATTAATTTGGTTTTAAAATTTTTGTTTTTAAAGTTTTGGCTTTTTTGTATGGTGGGTTTTTTTCTTTTTTTCTTTCTCTCCCTTTTCCACACAATGTATATTTTTATATCTACACATATATACTTTATAAGATATAATGTTTTCAGCAATTCTAAGAACTTATACAAAACCCTGGGCTTATTTTCAGCAAGCAACACTATGGTGACACACATATGCTTTCTGAAAGGACTTCTTCAGGGACTAAAAAAAGCAGAGAACAAAAGCTAGCCTACCACGTTTTTTTTATGACCCACTGTAGCAATAGCAGTGGAAAGACTGAAGACGAACTAAAACCAGATAACAGACTTGATTTAAGCTAGTAAGTCAATCCATTCCACATAACTATGTTAAGCATTGACAAGTTTTGTTAGCACAAAGTACATAATCTGCAGGGTATCACTTTGAAGAGAAGACTTTGCTGCCCAATTTCTTTTATAATTTAAAGTGAAAGCAAATGCTGAAACAATGTCTAGTTTTCTTACTTCTGCATCTGAACCGCTGTTAGACACTTGCAGTACTTCTGAGGACTCCAAACTGCATTCTGATGGCTCACAAGACCTTTGAGACTGTGATGACCGTTCCAGTTCTGTTAAGGGGGAAGATTCTTCCTCCAATTCACCACACACTACCCCACTCTCTGTTTGTACCTCATTAATCTGATCTTCCTGGGATACCACGCGGTTGCTTCTCTGTTGGCGAAACTGCTGTGAAAATACAGTATGAGATGGACCAGGATTTCCTGAATTATTTACAAGGCTGCTAAACCACCGGAAGCAGTTTTTCTGCGTTTCTCCAGGAGGTGTAAAGATAATCTTTGATGATTTTTCAGTTTCTGAAAATTGAGAAACATCTTCTGCTACATGTTTTACTTCCTGTTTCTGGCAATCCCGGTCAGCATCTTGAGTTAAATCACTGTCAGCCTTCTTTGTTCTACCATCAAACATAATTGCATCATTGCAGAAAAACCTAAAAAAGTAAAAAAAGGTAAAGGCAAGGGAGAAGAAAGTTACTGCAAATGAGTATGTCATCTCCAAAATCCAATAGTTGTCTCTATCCATCAATTTTATTTTTGAAGTGCACTTGCAGACACAAATTATTTTGACAATGGGCAAAGTCTTAGTTCCTCAGGGAGGCATTTAACAGATAACAGTAAAAAAAGGGGGGGAAAAAAAAAGTATCTGTAAACATGCCATTCATTGACTGAAATACTAATAAGGTTTTTCATCTGAAAAAGAGAAATATATAGGAATCCCACAAAATTTAAGAATACATTCATTAATTATCATACAACTAAACAGTAGTGAAACACTTCAGCACCTTTTATCAAGGAAACTAGAACCCATCTAGCTCTTTTCCATGCTATAGCAGCAGCTCCTAAGACTAAGTCAGAGCTTTTTAAGAAACTGAGCATTGCTTTAGAGAAAAACCTATCATCACTGACAACTCCTAATTTTTCATGCAACATAACAAAATTTTCAGCTCAGGAAGGTGTGCATTAAAGCCAGAGAACATTAGTATTAAGAGTGTTCTGTGAAATTACACTGCTCAAAAATATTCAAATTATTTAAGATAAAAAAAAAATACACAATAAGAGACCTAACTGTGATAATGCTTTGTAAAACCAATTCAAGTAGCTGTGACCAAATGTGACCAAAAAGCCTATAACATGCAGCCAATTAAAAAAACCTAACAAACCCAAAGTCCCTCTTCTCAAAGTGCTGGTGCAGAGATCAGGAACATCAACTGAATGGGATGGGATAAGAATAGGTATTTATCATACAGTATGACCAGGTTTGGCTTTACTGAAACAAACAAAAAACCCTGTCATCATAAGTCAATATATTCACTAACTACTTACATATTTGGCACAAAACGGCTACTATTTTTTTTTTTTTTTTTGAGATATGTCATATGACCTTTACCTGGAAAAGCCATATGGCCAATTCCTAATTAATTTTGATACCCAGAGGCTAAATTGTATTGAATAGTCTCACAGTCTTCATTTCTGCAGTAAAAGATTGACATTATTTATCTATCTCACGCATAGATAGCATGTCTGGCACAAAGGGTTCTCCATCTCAGCTCAGGACTACAGATGCATTAATACAGTTGCATAAAAAAAGTCTGAGGTAGCATTTTTCTCATTTTCAGTATTCAGGTTATTTCAGCAACCAAGACAGCGAATAGTATTTTACTACTTATTAAAACATGTGATGCAAGCATACCTGCTTCTTGTTCCTGGAACAATTACAGCATCCTTCTCTTTGTTTTTCCGTTGTAGAAAGGAAGCAAATTTATTTCTAACTCTGGACAGGGAGTTAGAATTTTCTTGAGTGACAGAATTCCCTGAAGAATCAAGGCTTTGTATTGCTGATACACTCTTTTGTGCTTGACCATCATGATCACTCTCCTTCTTGAATTTTTTTGCTTTTGAAAATGAATATTGGCTCAACAGATCTCCATCTGAGATTTCTTCTAAATCTAAAGACAATTTAAGCATCACTGTAGAAGCATGTTCTAGAATTAACCAGTTATGAGAGAACTGAGCATTACATATTCACTCTCACAGGCTTAAAAATATTAGTAAGGTCTGATGAGAACATTCCTGACATTACAGTTTAGAAGCCTTTAACACAGTTTTCTAGTACATAGCCTTAAAAGTAACTTTCTGTGAAAAGGTAGATGGAGTGAAGGCAGAACAGCTGAAATGAAAGACAATGTTTGTTTGGCTTGGGTTGGGTTTTTTTTGTTTTTAAACACTTTGAAAGGAAAACTGAATTTGACTTAAAGGCATATTGTTAAAACTAACTACATATTTTGATAAATCAGGGAGTAGGAAGATATCACAAGTAACAAAGGCAAAAAAGGAGCCCTAGTAGTATAATCAGAAAGCAAAGGAAGCAAAGGAAAAGAAAATACTTACCATATCAGAAAAGGCACAACGGGAACAAAGAAGTGCCCCTTCTATTACAAGCCCACAGTTTATTTCAGCACATATAACTTAGGTGGTATGGAAGACAAGATAGCACAGATTTACTAGAGAAAGTGAGAAATTTGGAGTAAAGAATACTTATACAGGTGATACAGGCAGCACAGTGTTAGAAGAATATAGAAAACATTCTTTAAATTTTCTGCCTGGCCAAATATCAACTCTAGGAAAAATAGGCTATTTTCATGTCTTCACAAGCCATTATAAGATGGAAATTAAAACCAAAAATATCTAAAAATAGAAGAGATGATATTAAACATGACAACTTAAAATTGAAAACAACAAAGTTTCATAGCAAATTAAGGAAAGTTAAAATCAAGTGCTGCTGAAAGTTTGCTGCCACCCTTAATCATTACATAGGCTTTAATATTATGGCTCGTTAGTCTTGCAGCTTGTTGAAATAATAATACAGACAATAAAAGTTAGAATTAGGCCTCTAAAATCTCATGCCATCAAGTCTGAGATAAAATCCTTTCTTTCCCCACAGCCTTCTACCGTTATTTATATACTTATTTTAATAAAAAACATACCACTCCTTGGCCTTTTTGCCAAGAGCTCTTTGCCTGGAAGTTTTAGCCCTTTAACACTAATTATCTTCTCCATGCCTTTGGTTGTTGGTTTCTCTAGTAAATGCATTTTATGAGGAACAGTTTCTGCATGAGGGCCAGGCTTGTAGTCTCTGCTCCAAATGCTATTTACGTGATTAGCATGTCTGTTATTCCAGCCACAACTTCTCTGCTGCACAGGCTACAAAAAAAAAAAAAAATTAAAAAACAGGACACAGGTTTATAATTTTGCCTTCTACATATCATTTCCTGATTTAGCATATAAGGACATTTTGACATTTGACTAGTGACATACTCTACACAAACATTTTCTTTTTTGTTCCCACATTTCTCACGCTTTTCATACAAAGTCTTTTTCTTTTGTGCTGCCCTGACTTCCTCATTCCAATATGGCGCAAGTGACTAACTGCTCATCTCAGACAAAATTAAAAGTTTAAATCTTATTTCTATTCAGAAAACCTAATTTGGGAAAATACTTTCCTCAGAGTTACATACTTGGAAGAAATCAAAATATCTTTAAGAATTTTCTTTTTAAATCACTTACTTCCGTAAATAGTATTAAGGACTTACCAAAAAAAGTCTGAAAGTAAAACAAACATTAAAGTCAAATGCTGCGAAAAGTAAGAAAGATTTTACTTGTACAAAGAATGAGAAATATGTGTGGGAGCACACAGTTTCTGTAACAGCAGAATAGCTTTCACTGCCAAGTCAGTTGCGGATAACAATCGTATTTTTCCATGAACGTTCAGACCCACATCAAAATCTTAATATATAACTTCATAACAAAGATGTTACCTGTACAGTGTCAGGGTTATAATTATCAATTTGTTCCATTGTATCGATATCAATGTTGCCAATGGCAATCTGAAAAGCAGTACCATCACCAAAATGTCTGTTCCCATCATATTAAAGGAAAATATCTGAATATTACATTAAATTTCAAGAACTTTAGCATGAAAGTTAGACTAGCTGTTTCCCATTTTTGTGCTAAAAAGCATTGCTAGAATATTAACCAAAAGCATTAATACTACTACTCATGGCACAGTCTCATGCAACAGCAATTGTAATAGATGAGCAGGGCTTGGCAAATCATGAAAGTCAAAAGGAAAACCTTCAGTCATCAGCAGGAAAGTTACCATCTTTCTCCTTCCTAATTTCTGGAAATGCCAGAGATTAGGAGGCTTGAAGAACATACAAAGCTGGTAACTACTTCAACAGTCCCCCTCTCCTTCTTCATTTTCCTAATCTTCCATGCTGAAATTTATGCTGCACAAATGTGGCAAAATGCTACTTGTTCTATAGGAAGAGATATCTGGTAAAACAGGAAATGCTTAGATTAGGGAAATGAGTTGAACATGGATTGCAAGAATTAAACTGGCAGAGATTGTAGCACACTTAACACAGGCAGAAATTAAAGACAGTCATAAAGTGACTCGAACAGTTTAAATATAACCTGTATTTAATGAGTTGTTTTCTAAAAAGAAAAAAAATAAATCAATAACTTCTGCCTAAAATGATATGTTAATGATAGGTCACTCAGTTATGCCATGCACTTTTTTTTAATTAATTAAAATCAGAGCAAAAGAGAAAAAAACCCAACTTTCTAAGATTGCAGAAAAGCCAAGCTTTAGTCAACAGCAGAGATGCAATGAAAAATTTAAGTACACCACAGATGCAATGAAAAGTATAAGACACCACATCCGCTCACCCTTATTTCCCTACTCTGCTGTTTCAACACAAAGGATACCGTCCTGCATAAATTAGTGTTTCTGGATCAACATCATCCCCATATGCATTCAGAGGAACTAATTTTCTGTTGACAGGATCAAAAACTATCTGATAAAGGAATGTATTATTGGCTCGTGTAAAACCCTGTATGTATTCTTCTGGTACTGTTATATTCATCTTCAAGTAATGCCCCATTTTCTTAATAACCTGTCAGAAAAACCACAACTGCTTAACTGTTTCATTTAAACAGGAAAAAAGAAGTTTTGTACATTATTTTCCCACTCAAGTTGTTCACAATCACATAAATAACACAATTCAACTCTTTATAAGTACTTCTTGTCCAATAAATAAATAAAAAATCCGAATAGAAATACAGAGCATCTCCTTAAGGTGTATTTGTGAAAACTAATGTGTGTCAAATTTTATCATTCATATTATTAGAACACATAAGCAATACATGGACGTTTTTAAGATAGAAAAAAGCAAAACTAATCAGATTTCTCCCCCCCTCCATTGCTCATCACAAAAGACTACATATTGATCCGGTAGCTCCTCCTATATATTTCTACTGTACCACTCTAAAAGAAGTTCCTAATAATTCATTGACCTCTACGTTTTCCAGTTTCACAGAAGGCAGATTATGTTCTTTTGAAGATCAAGTTTATCATACTGCTAGAGGCAAGAGTTTCTCCTCTTCTCCAAATAAAACATCAGCTGTATTTTGGCCATGTATCCTAAATACAGGCAAATTTACTCATCTCATTAAGAAGTAAGAGTTTGAACAGGCACTGTTGGACTACTTTATATTTTTCGACTCACACATGACTTTCCAAAACCGTTGAAAAATAGCAGTGTCGAACCACATGACAAATTCTTAAGTGAAAAGTTTTTCAAATKAGTAAATCCTAACATTTTGCTCAAAAAGAGATGGGAAATGTTCAAAGTTCCGTTCTTACGTCCACAAAAGCCAACCAAACCAGTTGCTTTGATGCCTGCTTTACACAATGCAAAACAGTTCAAAACTAAAAATCATAGTTCTTTGTGTACAGCCTGTGAGAAAAAAAGCACTAAAGCATACAAGTAACTTAAGAAAGAAGATAATACAGTAAGTTAATTAGACTGCATATTTCAATGCTTTTCTGGATTAGATTTACTTGCCTCCAGGACAGCCACATAAGGTATTTTTCTTATCAGCTCTTAAAAACCTCTCTTCTCCCTTACTATCTACGCAGAAGTTATTCCCACTCTCTTAGCCTCTGTATTTCCTAATACTAGATTTGTTTTCATTTTATACCTTGGATAAGAAAAAAACCACAACCTACCTTATTTTTTGTTTTGCACCATACCAAACTTTTCTTTCACAATGTTTTTAATATATAGATGTATCCATATGTATGTAATTAAATGTAAAAAGGGAATCAAATAAGATTCCCAATCCCTGCCCCTCCCCCACACAGATAAGTGTACTTATGCAAAAGTAACAGAGTTCAATTAGCAGTTCTAATAACTAATCTGCAAAAACAGAAGAAAGAGCAGGCAATGAGGGGGAAAAAAAAAAAAAAAAATCCAGAGTCTTACAAAAAATTAAGTCTGTCCTCAAATAGAATATGTCCTTGAAGGATTAGAAAAATTATTTATTTAAGTTTACTTTGGTGTATTTCGTTAAATATATAATAGCTTCAACACCTGAGTAAGTTTAGCTCAACATCTTTCTAAAGCACAGGTGAAAAATACTTCTTTTAGCATTCTCCTCAAAATGGAGGAAGTCAAGAACCCCTCATATTTTCAATTCAGTGTTAATTTCATATATACTGATATAGGCTCCCAAAAAGCCAACACAGAAAGCGAAACCAAGTTTACCTTTATAATATCTGGATTGTTGGCTAATTTTAGTAACTTGCACGCTTTAGCTAATCCAATTCCATGAATTGAAGAGAGGTAGTCACAACCAGAAAGAATACACATGTAGCGGAATTTCTCTTCTGTAAATACATTTCCAAGCTGCCTACAGTTTCCTAGTCGAGCTTGATCTATCTCTAGTCCATTTCCAAACTTGTCAATTTTCAGAAACACCTGGAAATTAAGAGGAAGTGAAAACAATAATTTTTACCCATATAAGCTATTTTGTTGCACTTGGTGGAAACAGAGGCTGAGTGCTATTCTCATCTCTTCTGTTTCCCCCATTTACTGTAGAAGAGTAAATCAATACATCAAACATATTTGGCAACATCAAACTCTGCTTTTAAGATATCAGCAAGAGGTAAAGGCTATGAGTATTTTCTTCCATACCTTTTTACATCCAAAAGCTAAAAGATCAGAGTCTTCTGTAATTATAGCTTGAACCATGCCAGTCTTATTAAGATAAGCCAACTGAGCATCAGCTTCATAAGGAGCAACAAGACAATCAACTCCCTGGGCTCGTGCAGCCTGTATATAAACAAGCAGCATACAAGTACTTTGCATCAGTTTTCAGTAATTACCTTAAAACATCTGAAAGCAAAAGAAACTCTACCTTATAAAACTGAAACCACGATCTTTTTAATCACACACCCATCCCCCCCATTAGAGCCCTATATTTCAGATTCAAAACTCAAGTTTCAAGCAGTTTAGACCTATACAGACTAGTTTACAAAAACAACCTTTCCTGTGTTGGCCTGTAACACTGTGCTCGCTGCATCTGACCACAGGTGCCAGCTTCAAACTCATGCAAGTTATATTCTGGACAAAGGAAAACAGCACTAGAACAAATATAATACTATTTTGATGAAGATCCTATGACTGCAGTGGAAGGATAGCAAAAAGCTACTAGAAAGGATTTTAAGAAGTCAAAATTTTTTCTGTAGTCTATTCTCAGGAACTAGCCGAGGGGAAAAAAATTAAAAAAAAAAAAAAAAAAATTGTGTTTATTTTTTGTGCGTCAAAAAAATGTTGGTTTTATCAAGGTCAGTTCATAGCAGTAAGAAGAGATATTGACACCATTATTACTTATACAACTGGGCATAATGAATCTGAAATGAAGTTAAAGTTTGTTAACTGTGCCTAACATAATCCAATGTATGCAGGACAATTAGTGGCTAAGAAGGGGGGAATATTTTTCTTGCCTACATAGGAGAGGTAGTGATGTAGCCATACAAAGCAGAGTAAGACATGCTACCTACTGCGTAGATTTTTTTAAAACTGTCAGTATCAACAGCACTGACAACTTACTTTAATAACTTCATGAGCCATAACATGGGTAACATTTACACTGCGCCCAAAACATTCCCTAGCTTCTGACAGTCTCCCTTCCTGTAACAATTGTTTCCCCTTCAGAAGACTGGCTTGACGCTTCCTGAAAGATAAACAAAAATATCCAGCAATCACAGATTATTTTTCACTTAAAAGAACAAGTAGCAGAAAGGACTAAGAGAGACAGGTAGGAAAGGGGGGTGGGGTGGGGTGGGGAATTGTTTTGCAGATGAACACTTCCTAAATCTGTTCTACTGAGTAATTTTTTAAAATATAAGAATAACTAAGTCAATATATTGACAAGGACGATTAGATTGGTGTGTTGAAATTTGTAATGTTTTCTCAGAAAACAGTGACAACTCAGGAACTGAAATCGGCAGTGTAAAAGAAGAGATGCCCCCGCTCTCAGGTTGCAATAAAACAGATTTAATGGAATTTGGGAGTATCTGACATCAGATACTTGTTGGTTTAGAGGACAGAAGGCATCATTTACTTCATTTCAAATATCGGAAATTGTTGGCTCCATGCTGAAGGAAGCATATGTCCCATGAGAATTTATAAATAAAAACCACCAGTGAAAAATTCTCACCACCTCAGTGAGAAGTCCCATTACACAGGGACCTGAATCCAACCCTGAAACAAGTTTATCTGATTATTTGTAGAGAAATACGAGGAAGGCAGTGTTATTTTTAAATAAAATTATATTGGGAAGAAATATTTTTGTCCAGAGCGCGGATAAACTAAAAGCCTTTAATACATTACAGGAACTAATGCTCAGAGGTTTACTTCCTTCCTCTATAAAAGTGCTTTCATTTATGAAGTGCATTTCTATTTTTGGAATAAAACCTCTAAGAAGAGGCTTGTATGTTTTTTAAATGTAAATTAAATGAAATAACACTACATTGCAGAAAAGTTTACCAGAGATTACTACCCAGCTGAAGTTTGAGATTTTTCAACTTTGAAAACGGACTGTAGTGTTAAACATACTCATTTGCTTGCAAATCAATACAGTTCAGTACTTACTCTCGTCGGGCCTTTTCCACTTCCTTCTTAGAAGGTAGGGTGCATCCATCAAATACCAAAATTGGTTTAATTCCAAATGAGAGGAGCATATCAACAAGTTTCATACAGAAGGCTACATAACTGTATCAGCAATAACAAAAGTAAGAAAAGAAAGATAAACTTTATTCTTAAGCACAAGTCTATTGCATATTTTCTGTTTGCAGGAAAGCAGAACTGTAAGTTTAGGACTAACTGTTGTTCAAGGATCTTAATGGGCCATATATTTCCCCAGCATCACAAAAAGAGTAAGAACACTTGAATGCTGGTGGGGTGTTTTTTTGGGTTTTCTTTGTTTGTTTGTTTTTTTAACGAGAGAAATGCTCCACCTCCCAACTCAGAACTGGACTGACTGTTCCCTACTCCTACACAAAATGAAATAATAACTCGAGTACAATTCAGTTTGATTTTGCTACATTAAGATTCAATGCTGCCAAAAACTTTACAAGTTAAAACACGAATCATATTTTTAGTTTCAGCAACTCAATTCATAATGGCCAGGGAAAGGCAGACGAGCACAGTACACTATCTTTCCCCAAAGCCTTGTGAAAGGCAGACTAAATGCACTTTTGTAGAGTTGGAGGAGTGATGGGGTATTAAACCCCTCTTTGTGGAACTATCCACTCTTCTCCCCAGATGGTGGATACATGCTATGGACAGGCATGCAAACATATCTTCCCATACTAAAAATACAGGCACAGTACTGAAAATATTCCAAAAGACAGGAGAGTTCCCCAAAATGTACTAACAGTAAAGATTGTGTATGGACCAGGAGGCAATCCTCCACTGCCTTCCAAGCCCGTCCCTTAGTAAAATATTTGTAGGGAGTTCCAGACTTTATGTATTCCCTCAGACCTCTGATCTCCTTACCAGCTATTTCTACAGATAGGTACAAGATCATTTCATCAGCAGCACAGAACTAAAATCTAATAGCTCCTGTAAACACTAAATGCATTACAATGACGCTCAATGAAAAAAAAAAAAATTCAAGTTTTCTTTTTCTTATAAGGACACTGTTTAAAACAGCAAGAGGAACCTCTCCAGCAGAGGGCAGGGAGGGGAGGGAGAGTGGGACTTGGGAGCACTTAAAATTGAAGGCTATAAGCACTGAAGAAACTGGATTTAGAGCTACAAAACAAACTGAAAAATAACTATGGTTTTTGAAAGACAGGAGCGAAGAGGACTGTAGCTATATAATACCACAGTTCAGATGAATTTTAAAGTGTGAAAGGACTCTCAACACTATAATTAAAGTGCCAGTCTAAGATTAGCAATCATATGTGCATGGAAACAAGACTTGGTCATAAAATATTCACGTAGTTAAATTCAACCATTCCAGAGTTTCCTATGACTATTAATAATTTATCCTGTCAGACCACTTCTTTCTCAACTGAAGTGTATCCTATTCTCAGGACTCTGAGGGATCTCCACCACCTTCAAATGCAGGTAGCAGGGCTGGATAAAACTCTACAGTTCTTCATATCAACAGAAGCAGGAGTCAAAGATTTGAACCCATTTGCAAACCACCAACTCTTTCTTGCCTCCAATCAAACATTTAATAAAAATTTCATAAGTGARGTTTGATCTAGACTAATCAGTGTAGGTTTATTTCTGAAAAGATAAAGATTAATCTTCATTTAAAACTATATTCAATCAAAAACAAGAGTTCAACCCAACTTTCCAGAAACGGGCAAGAACTTATGCAAATCTGATCTAAGGTCCAAGGCTGAACTCGAAATACAACCACAATTTCCGTTTGTTTCCTTCCTTAGAAATATAACTGTGAAAAATCCATGTTACCTTAGAAGAGCTATTCTTACGAAAAATATAGTATGTTAAGCAAAAAAACTTACACCTTATTCAGAGGACAACACATCTATCAGAACTCCTCAGTATCATTACAACTTTTGTCACAGCAGTATTTACAAACTATCACTTCGTACAAATAAGGTTCCTGAAAATAATACTAAATTTGAAACATATGAACTGCATCTATAGAATCTCATCAGAGAGATTAGATGATAATTGAGATCGAGACATGCTGGAAAAAAACTAACTCACCTAACCATTGGTGTTTTAATAAAAAATATTTTAGAGAGTTTTTTTCCCCCAATATATACTTCAATATTTATTTTGCATGGTTGGAAAGCTATTTACTTACAGCCGACATTTCCACTTTCAAAAAGTACAACAGGGACTGAGAATTCAGAAGCAACAGTAAGAAGGGAAACTGCTTTAACTTAAGTTTTTAGCCCAAGAAATGTCAAGCTAACAAAATTTTAATTTGCAAGAGGGCCGAGACCAAAAGACTTACACATCTGTCGGCTCTCCTCGGGCCAGCTTTTCAGCACAAGCATAAGCGCCTTTGTGCAGCCAACAGTAGGTGTCCACAGCTACCGTCTGCCCTTTGTATTTCTTCACGTGGGTAGGCTCAGCAGCCTCCTTGATAAATTGGAGTAGGCCCTGAATCCCCATGATGTTGCTTAAACTGCAGTCGGGAAGATGAAAAGCATGAGCGTAAGGTTGAGTCTCGGTCTTTGCACAAGGAACGTCAGGTCAGGTGGCAGGCAGGGTGCTGGGCTGAACCAGAGACATGAGAAGCTCCTGCGAGTCCCACCATGCACCCTGCGCAGCCGAAGCTCCTTTCCACCGTCCGAAGAGGTGCAAAACCTTTAAGCCAGCGGTGCGTGCAGCCCGCGGGGACGGGGCTCCCCGCCRCCGGCGGGCCCGCAGGTAGCTGGGGGGGCAGCAGGCCCCGCGCACGCTCCCCAACAGACAGCGGGGTCGGGAAGAGGCACAAGGGGCGCCGAGCACGGCCCGCCCCCCCCCCCCAGCTTCGGTCAGAGGCTCAGGGGCCGGCGGGGCCGCAGCGACGCTCCCCGCGCCCTCCCTCACGGCCTCCCCCGAGCRGCACCGGGAACTGTACCTGTCCGGGGCCGAGAGGGTCTCAGGCAGCTCTCCCGGCCCAGGGCCGCCTCCCCCATGGCACGGCCGGCGCCTCTGCCTCGGCGCGGGCCGCCGCTGCCCGGGGAGGGGGCGAGAGAGAAGGGGGGTAAAGCACCAACATCGACACGATCGCGGAGCGCCGCGCGCCCGTACCTCGCCGCGGGAGGAAGGGGGGGCCCGCGCGCCGGCCGCCGCCTGCTCCGCTCCGCTCTGCTCAGCCTGGCGCGCGGCAGCCGCTCAGGGATTTCAAGCAGCGCGCGCTTAGGGCACTGGCCCCGCCCCGGGGGGAACTACAAGTCCCAGCATGCGCCGCGCTGGAGAGGAAGGGCGGGGACGCCGTTAGGGCGCGAGCTCCACCCCCGTGAGGCGGCGCGGCCCGGCCCGGGGCGGCCCGGGCTTTGGGGTCGCCGTGGCCGCGGCGGGGAAGAGGGGCGGGGGCCCGGCGTTGGGGTCCCCGGCCAAACCGATTCTGAGATCCTGGTCATTTTGGAATCGCTGTCGTGTTGCGTACGGGCAATTTTCCGGAACCTTCTCTTTCATTTGAAACCGAACTTGAAAGATGAGGCTTTAAGGAGAGGGTGTTTGTAGGACAGCCGCAATGCTGGGGAAAGGGGTTCTGAGGGGGCGTGAGGTTAAAGGGTAAACCGTGGCATTTKCTGCCAGCCAAGGACGTGCAGTTAATTCAAGCGTCTGCAAAAATATTAAAATACATTTAATACACTAAAATAGATTCAGTGCTGTTGCATTGAGTCAGCATGTCCTGTGCCAAATTCAGTGCTGTTGTCTGTCAGTAAAGTGTAGAAAAATGGGAAAACGTTGCTTCCTTACGTGGGGACTAACATGCGTGTGTCTGAAAGCTTGGTGTTGCCAACAGTTCCTAATGCAAATTTTCTATAACCACTAAGTTGCTAGTGGAGAAAATTGTGGTCAACGTCCCGGAAAAATTGTGTCGTCGTAGTACTTAGCGTTTCTTTTCGGTTCTTTCTTTTTATCCTTGCTGTCTGGTCACATCTGTACCCTGGTATATAGAAAAGTTTTTCAGGTCGTTATCAATTAAAAAAAAAAAAAAAAAAAAAAAAAAAACCACAACAAAACCAGCAGAGAAACCACCATAGGAGTAAGAATGTATTTGTGTCTGTTGCTTTCTTCCAATATTTATATGCAAAGAAGCTAAACACCAGTAAGTAAAAGTTACCAGTCTAAGTAGAGACATGAATAAAGAACTTAAATACAGTAACCATCAGTTTGCACTATTGCTGTAACCTGTATTCCGAATGAGTCATTTTGAGATGACAGTCATACTGAACGATCCATTTCTGACAACATTCTTCACAGTGAGTGCTCCAGATCAGTTCAATTATAGCAAAGGATCCATAACATGCAGTTGAAGACAGCACATGGATAACAACAATGAACATGGAAATCACAAACTTTAAGTATACTGGAATCAAAAGGCACCACAGAATTTTGGCAGGACAAAGGACTGAGTCCTGTGGCTAACCCAGTGAGTGGGCAGGGAGAGAGTGGAAGCAGGTCACTGACTGCAAAAGAAGAGGTGAGGGACAGATGTTATAGCAGTGAAACCCTGGGGTTAATGTAAGAATTGATGGTCAAAGTTAGAATTTTAGATCTGTATTTACATACTACTATAACTGCCTTCATTTAAAAAAGCCCTGAACATCCATACTATTTACTGAAATTTGAAGTGGTGCACAAGGGAGTTTTACAAGAATAGTCCAACTACACACAAAAAGGCATACAAATAACATTTTTGTTTCGCAGATCTAGTTAATGTTTCGGGACATCTCATGTGTGGGATTGAGTTCCTATTTAACCATCTGTTGCACTATCTCATTCTGCCTATTTGACACATTAAACACAGTAAACCATAGTTAGATAGCCAACATGTGGTCTGCACATACCACCGACTAGGACATCAAGGGACTCTACAGTGCCAACCCTAATTTCTTCCTACTGGCAACACACATGCTGGAACCTAGAATAGTCTCAGATTGATCGTACTCCTGATGTTTCTTGTCCTCAGGAAATACGTCTTCATATATTGTTAAAGGAACAAACACAGTCCAGAAACTCAGTAAAGAATGGGGAATCAGAACAAAAGAGAGACTATGCATGCAATACTGAATTATGAAAATTTTCTCTGCACTCATAAAAACCTGCATGTCTGCTTCATTTGTTGAGCTAGTACTCAGATAAGACTGGAACAAATACAGGGGTGTGTGCGTGTTTCCASCTACAAGTAAGGAGATCGCTGGACCAGAAGTCTTGCCAACACTCTAGAATAAAAATTACCACTGCACTGGAGTAGGTGTTTTTATTTACAGATTTTCTGAAATTAAAAAAGAAAGCATGATGTTTAACCGTTTTATTAAGCTGGTCTTAGTGGAGATCTGCCTGATTAGGGGACATGTCTGTCTCCATGAAGAGAGTTTGAGAAATCATGATACTGTCTTGGAACGGAGGAAAGGTGATAGAGATTAAGARGAATGAGATGTAGTACTTTTTGCTTGAAATTTCATAGAGTTTGAATGTCTGGTACATTTGTAATTACAAACAGGAAATGACTTATTTCTGTGTATAAAGTTTTCCATTCCTGAGCAATGTGATTGTATGTGTCCCTCCAGGCCTCATGGAATAGCATAAATGCCATAAATAGCATAAATAAATAATTATTGCATAATGCAATACCTAGTATAAATGCAATAGCATATATTCACTTTAAAGTACCTTGAAGTGCTTGCTTTTTTTTTTTTTCCCCCTCTGTTTCCTACACAGGTAGGAACTATCAGATGGGCTTATCCTTGTGTGGCGTGTCTGATGTGTCCTAATGAGATCCTGCTCTCACTCCAKAAGGCCCAGCCAGACGTGGAAATGAAGAAAACAGCCTCTAGCAGTGGGCTGGTCAGAGCATATAGTTACATTTCCCACATCAGGGCTAGCACCAGTCATGTTAGCCACAACACAAGCCATCTGAGATGTTAGTACTGCAGTTCCACTGCAAAGATTTCAAGTTAAAAGTGAAAAATAGATTGTCTGGAGTAAAATGATCAACAATTGACGAGTTTTGAATTTGAAATACGTAACAAAGCTTCTTTTTCTTGTTCGTTAACATAAAGGTATGCTTGCTTAAATTAAAACAAGATTTGCAATGAGAAATATATCTAGGCTGATATCTACCAGGTAACAGTTTATTTTTCTGCTTGCCATTTTGAAGTCTATATAGTTCTTTTGATATTTTGACTCCGTTACATAGATGACTTAGTCAGCAGGGCAGAAAAGCAATGTTTCCAGACAGTGGACAGCAAGGCTTAAATTCAATGCATTTTGAAAAGAGCACATCTGAATTATAACTTCTTAAGAATATTGTGTATGCACTGGGAAGTGCATAGAAACAATTTAGCCATGGTGACGGCGTAAGATGTTTTAAAGCTGAAAATATTGATTAAACTCCTCTTTACCGATTCTTTTTTCACTCCGTGATTCTGTCTATATTKGACATGCTCCAGAAGTTTTAAATTCCATTGCAATTAGAATTCGTTTTGGATTAGGATCGCTTCTCTTAAGAATATGTTCTTATACCAGTTCTGACATTTCTTTTTCCCTCAAACTGCTGTGTTCATGGGAAGAACAATAATCGGGGTAGACAATAGAATATACCCATATCATTCAAAATGTCATGTGCAATTCAATTAAATCTACTTTTGACTATTTTCTGTAGATTATATTAAAAATAGTTATAAGGTGAGCCTCAGAGTCAGAAGCACCGGAGCCAAGGAACTTGCATTGAAGGAAGCCAGAGCTACAAAATTCTTGCCCAGCTCAGATTTTCCTCTTTGGTTCCTTAATCTGAAAGGGCAGATACCTTGGAGCTGAAGAGTTAGCATGATACGCATTAACATTCAGTTTGTTACAAATGCCTTCAGCCTGATTATCCATGACCCACCTTCATTACATCTCATAACTTCTATAAAATAATGGAAGTTTTATATAATGAGTCAAAGGCTTTGTTGGTTTCAGTAGCGCTATCTTGACTTAAACAGGCTAAAGATACTGCCCTTTAAGGTCCACAGTGTCTCTTGGAAGGAAGTAGTCAGATGATAATACTGTAGTGTTGCAGTTTTATTTCCCATAGATACCAGATGAAACTGGGAAGTAGCACTGCAATGTGGTTAGGTACAAAACTTATAATAATATATACAATCCTTTCCGTTCACAAGAAGCTTGTGTGTTGAGGGAATGTTGGTAGAAACAGGACATGAGGTGCTGCTGCAGGCCTGTCTGCACAACCCAGGCTACGTGGCAGATGATAAGACCGGCCTGTCCTTGAGCGAGAGATTRGAGGAATTTGGCGGTTGAGAAAAACAAGAAACGAGAAAATAACAGCAGAAGTATTAACAACAAGAGGGACGAGCCAAGGCAACGTCAGAGTGCGTGCTTGACTATGCTTAACCAATTAATAGCTTATAAGGCTGCGTGAACAAGCACTTGTAACCAATAGAGAACTTGTAGGTGCGCGTGATAGCGTGGCTGGCTTATAAAAGTAGCGCTGTATTCTGTAATAAAGGAGAATGATCATACCCATATTGGGACTCGTCGTTACTTCAGGATCGCCTCCCACTCTGACACTTGTGTATCTGGAGAATTTGCTAAGACTAGAAATAACTATGCCAAATCCCTGTTGTATGCTTTTCATTTCCTTGGGCAGTTTTGTAATAGTGACTTGCAGAATACATTACAAATAGACTTGGAGATAGAGTGTGCCGCAGAAACATTTTGTTTCCTTTACAATTGTTTTGTATCATGTATTAAAACATAAGAACTATACAGTGTGTAGCCCTGTTGACACCTAACGGAAGTTTAAGTGCCCAAGACAAGTGCGCTGAAGTACCTCTAGAACTGCTTCTTTCTCAACACTGACTATCGGGAGGAAATGGGATCACTAGGTCTGATGTAGACAACTAACCTTCACACAGCCAAGGTAAAGCAAAATTAATTTTGTCCTCACTATGCACTACAATGGACAAGGACATCTTACAGATTTTTAGTAAACTTCCTTCCCTACATTGTCTGGCACTGCTGGAATTGTCTTCACAGAAAACTTTCTTCACAGAAAACTTTCTTGTGCACATTGTCAATATGAGGACGTATGAGCCACAGAAGTAACACCCAGTCACTGACTGTCTCTCTGAAATTTTAAACGTTTCTCTAATCACCTAGTGCTGACTGCATTCATTTTGAGTACATTTGAGAAACAATGTCTTCCTGTGGTTAAGAGTATATGGACACAACATTTGTATAATGCACTAATGCTGTGAAATCTCCCTTGGCAGTCTTGTTACTCATCAGAGGTTTGTCAGTGCTAAGGTAGGGATGTATAGGAGAATTAAGCCAAGGAGGAGTGTTATTTGTAGTACAATCCCAAATCCAAGCAAAGCCCCACTGAATTTTGTGGGATTTTGTCAAAGCAAGACCAAGTAGCTCAGGGCCTAGTGGCAATTTTTGCTTCTTTTTTCAAATTCACCACATATGTATCATCAAAAAGCATTTTCCTCAGTCCATATGAAGATCCAGGTATGTGTATTTGCAGCAACAGTTTGCAGCTACAGCAACTGCATGTTGACAAGTGGGTACATGCATGCAGGAATATTGCCTGTAACACTCATAAAATCCTGCAGGTTCAGTATGTGTGTCAGCACGTAAGGTCCCAAGAATTTTTTTGTTGGGTGTGTGTGTAAAAGTTTTAATTTTTAGAAGGAATTTCTATTTACAAAAAACACAGAATTAATTATTTTTAATATTTTGCGTAATTATCTGTAGAAGCTTAATGGGAACCTGGTTCATTATTTACTCTACAATGAGAAGCCTGAAAGAAGACATGGAAGAGAGGTGCATTTTTGAAATCAGCTGAATCAGTTTACAGTGATTAATACCCATGTATTGCCTATTTGATCATTAAGAAAAGGACAGACAGTACATCCAGTTATCACAGCCAATAGACAATGAGTTAGGTACCTGTTGTTCTGCACTCCTTACTAAAAATAATGTGAAGTGATACATAATGAGAAGCAGAATGGGATTCTGTCAGTCAGCAACATGTAGCTGTAAGCTGCTGCACATCAGTACCAAAGTAGATGAGAACACCAGGAAAAGAGATCATACCATGCTGGGTCATGGATGCAAAACTGAATAAGCATCGTGGAAGACCGTGGATTGTGTTTGACTTTTGCATTTAACACTACTTGGTTGATTCACTGTGAAAAAAACCCAGTAGTCTGCCCCATCTTTCTCTACCTTTCTTTCATGCCTCTGTGCCTTCTTAATAGAAATTGCCATATTTCCTCCATTCTACATGTTGAGATCCTTCACCTCCTTCCTGTATTCCAAAGGACACCCCCATCCCCACCCTGCCAATCTGTCCTTTTGTGTTTATTTTTCAACTCAGAGGTCTTTTCAGTCCACCATCTCCAGTTGTTTCAGTCCTTTTCTCTGCCAGGCATACCTTGGAGTGATTCTAAGTGGAGAAAATGTATTTTCTCAGCCAGAAAGAGATAATGGACAGCCTCAAATGCATAGATGAGTGTGCATGCGAACAGATGTATCCTATCACCTTTCCAACAGTGAAGTCTCAGAAAAATTCCTAGACTTCCCCCAGAAGACCCCAAAACCCAAACCCAGAATTAGGGCACCCATTTTTGCTGTTAAACCTCAAAACCCTCTCCATTACCAGTTTTGCCACCTTTACTGATTATATTAACTATTCTGAGCTTACMTTTGGTGTGGCTGTGCTGCTTGTGGCAAGTTTTTTTTGATCTCTAGAAACATATATCAGTGTAGAGAACAAAACCATGCTAAGCTTCCAGTATACTAGTGCATATTTTTTTCCCTTTCTGTGGTCCTTCATTGTGAAATGATACATCGAGGTGCAGATGAAGCCTCTGTGCCACGTAGCTGCATGGCTCAGCCTGGCCTCTAGAGACTTCTGGGACAGAGGGAGCCACAGCTGAAGCCAAGTGCAATTGTCAGTTCAGTTTCGCTTTTGAAGGTGCAAAGGCAGGAACAACTCTCTCTCCATTTCTTTTAGGTAAATCTTAAAACTAGTTCTGCAGTGATTACTAACAGTTTAAAATAGTGTAGATTTTTTTTTTAACCTCACGATAATGTAGGTTTACCTATGACCAACAGAGAAATTGGAACCTGTTACAGTTATTTTGTTCCTTATGTACGTGGACCTCACCCTTGTACTGAAGAAGACAAAC
Source organism: Oceanodroma leucorhoa (assembly GCA_030449065.1). Taxonomy (NCBI): domain Eukaryota; kingdom Metazoa; phylum Chordata; class Aves; order Procellariiformes; genus Oceanodroma; species Oceanodroma leucorhoa. The sequence continues at coordinate 140,003 of JASVER010000133.1, read as the reverse complement.
AGGTAAATTTTCTAGCATATTCCTCTCTAGCTGCATGTGCTCCTCTGCTTCTCTGAACGCCATCCCTTTGAGTTAAAATCCTTTGGAAAGGTGTGTGTTTTGCTGTGATGAATACCAGAATAGCAGTTCTAGCCTGTATTACTGTGACTTAACATTTTCCCCCTGCATCCCCTGTATGTTGTCCAGAAAACTCTTTAAACCAGTCTGGGGTCATCAAGTTCTCCCGGACTCTCCAAGTCTGCCCAGAGCTTGAGCTGTGCTACGGCGATTTTCTTCCAGTTTGGGAATGATAGAGAGCTCTCTGTCCATATAACTTTAAGGCATGATCTAGTAATGTTAATAGCTTGATTCAATCATTAACAAGAAATTGCAAAAAGACAAGCAAACTACCGCAGATGACAACAGTTTGGCAGGTGGTGGGAAAGGAACAGCTGTGTCATCGTATTTAAAGTGAGAGGCTGAGGCAAAGAAAACCTGAGTCCTTCTGAAGCAGGTGAGCAGCACCTGGGAGTTGTTGTTGTTGATTTAACTTGGTGCTGGGTCCCACTGCACCTGAGGTAAGCTATTCCTAGACTTACACACTCTGCATGTGCAGTCTATTTTTCTGAGAAAAGGGATTTTGAATAATGCTTGAAAATACTCCTTTCCCCAACATTTCTGATAATGCAAAGCATTATAGGGAAGCATGAACTATAGAAGGACATGGATAAAAGCTTGTTTTAAGCTAGTAGCTCAAGTAAAAGGACCTTTTAACTGAAAGGTGAAAAAGAAACTAGAAAAGCTGTTAATCATGCTCTGCAGGAAAACTGTAGATTAGATTCTCAGGGATCTGATTCCAGCTCACCGACTTTTACAGGACTTTCAGCCCAGAAAGAAGTGAGGAAGATAGATGTTTACTTTTCGTGTACAGGCTTCTCAGTGTGGACTGGCTCAGTGGGCAGCAGAGATTGTCTCTAAAAAGCCAGCAGGATTTCCTCATAGTGGGAAAAGAATATTTTGCTGCATTATTTGGGTGAAATTGCCCTTTCCTTTTCTTAGAGTAGGTGGCTGATGGGAGGGTGCTTCCACACTGCACCCTGCCCTCTCAGTATTACTGGCTGCTCTCATGTACGCTCTCAGGCCAGATGTTGTCGACAGATTCTTGCAGATGATTTTTCTTACTCTCTCCCTTGTCTGCTCCTCTTATCCTCTGCATTTCTGCAGGTGACGTAATGCTAGGGGCAGGACAGACAACAGGGCAGCCTGCCTCATCTGCAAATGCATCYGTTTACATACTCCTCATCTGGCCTATATTGAGGGTTTTTTTAATTCATGGAAGTGAAAAGTATCCTTTTTTATTCTGCTCTTCACTGACTTTACTCACTCATTTTACACCTGTCCAACACAGTTACGCTCAAGACTCTGATCTTTCTAGAGATGTAATGCCTTCAAACCAGAAAGCACTGTCAGCATCTTGCTGAATTCCAGCTTTCTGAAAAATGTCAATTAGTGAGGGCTTAAAAATATCTTAGCTCCCTTGAAGAGGATGGAGACTTGAAAACTAAAGAGAATAGAGTCACTCCTTAATGCACTCACTGGTACCTATCTATAATGCTATCAAATTAAATCAGCCTGGAGCATAACTAGAGATAGAGCTTGGTAGCACTCCATTTTTATCAGTCTGCTTATTTTAGACAAGCCCAGTGCTGGTCTGAGCTGACATAGCTTCTAGTTTCTGTAACCATGTGGATAACGGAAAGATATTTCACACAGGTCAATGAGATATAGATCTTCTATCAAATTTTGTTAGAATTTTCTTACGTTTCAGAGGTGAAAAAAAGGGAGGCTTTGATGGGCAAAAAATTATTTCAAATATTTTGCTGGGACCTAGTGATTCTCTGGGATCAGATAGGATGATCAAATAGTGTTTGTGCTTTCTGGGGGAATGAAGGAGGCCCAGTAATGTACCATTTCCCTTGCCCTGTTATTCTGGGAGAATCCTCTCTTTTGGAAACACTGTATCAGTTACATCTGGCCACACTAAGTGCCCTGCTCATTTTTGTTTCTCTTGTAAGTACTCTTTTTTGTGCTACGTGGAATAAAATTAAATAGGTTAATCAGTAACTAATTATTCCAGCAGCAGCTAAACAGTCTCTCATGAGTTCCTAGCTGTAAGTAATCTAAAATCTGTCTTTTGCTTTTATGTAGGTACAGATATATTCCATATTGCTGAGTCTTCCAGCAGCAAATGAAGAATATGTATCTGTTCCTCCTTTCCATTTTGTATTTGCTTTTGAAAGCCACTGGCACCAAAGATGTTATATTTGGTCATAATAATTTCACAGAATACCAAGTGGGCAACATGAACCTGATTCTCTCTGTCCCACACGGTGGGTCAATGGAACCCAAAGACATCCCTGATCGAGAGGCTGGCTGTTGGGATGCAAAGACATCCTCTTGTATTTTCTCTCATGAGTGTCCTCCTGGAAGTATTCAAAATTGTAAGCAATGCAAAGTGTCTACCAACCAAGACAGGTATACTATAGAGGTGGCTCAGGCTCTTGCAGAAGAAATCAACAAAATTACTGATGGCTTCTTCCCACATATTGTTATAAACCACCTACAGAGGTTCAAGATGGATGCTAACAGGGAAAAGGAAGAAGCCTCCTTTGGAATTCCCCAAGCAGAACAGGCCTGGGAGGAGTATATCGGATTTTTGACTACTGCAAAATTGCAGATGACAGGGGGCCTGATTCTGGATATCCATGGACAAGCACATCCTGAACGGTGGATAGAACTAGGTTACACACTTTCAAAAACTTCCCTTAACTCAGGCGTCTTTTCTGCATCATGTTTCTCAATTAGCCATCTGGCCAGTCAGCTAGTCAATGTGTCTTCTGAGACTTTGGTTGCAGGGAACAGAAGTTTGGGTAAATATATTGAAGAACAAAATAACAGTTATGTTTGTGTGCCTTCTCCATCCAATCCTAGCCCAAATAATGGGAGCTATTATAGTGGTGGATACATAACAAAGACTTTTGGTTCCTGTAGTTCTGGCACTGTTGATGCCATTCAGCTTGAACTACCCCAGTGGGTGAGGGCAGCTGAAGAACGTCCCAGATTTTGTAAAGCACTAGCAAGGGCTGTAGTGAAATTCTTGCAAACTAACTMCTGCAGCCAGTACAACCATGAATTTCTGCCATGCTGAAAGAGGCTGTCTTGTTAAGATACCTTTGCATAATACAGTAATGATCTGGAACAACAGAACAACTGATACACCTGGAACATTTAAGCCTGCAAGATAATTGTGGATGCTGGTGGAAAGAAACTAACCTGCAAAGGAATACAGAGACATCGACGTAGAGAAAATCCACACCTAATATCAACAAGTCTGTTAACACACAGCTTTGTACTAGATCCAGCATTGAAAAGACTGCTTGAAGATGAGYGGGTATATTTGGAAGTATCACTTGCCTGGTATGCTTTTCTGTGCTTAATTTCTTTTCAGTAGCATCCTCTGTTCTCTAGCACACAATAAACAACTATTCTTCTTCTAATGAATTCTGTGCAGTGCCTTAGTAGATTATCCGTTCAAAGAAATGAAGTGTCTCTGCTTTTCTTGTGACACTTAAGAAAGACAATTGGATAATATCATTGTGTAAAATGTTTGGGGCCAGGACCAGTTTCCATTTGGTGTTTATAAAGCCCTAGGASTTGGAACTCTTCAAGTAAACAGTAATGCTGAGCAGTGACATGCAGTCTGAACTACTTCAGATTTTGTAAATGTAATGAATTATGAAAAAAAAAAGTGTGAGAGCATTATAGCACTGTAATTTTGTCACAGTTTAAATAGCACAACAGTAAGTGGATGGAAGGCTGCTAAAGATAACACATACATATCATGCATTTTTGACAGTTTTCTTTACAGCATGGTTCCCTCCTGAGAGCTGGTCCATTGATTTAATTCTGCATAGGATTAAACATTAATACTGGGAATTAGTTACTGGGAATAGTATTACATTATGGATGGGCTCTTCTGCACAGTGGAGAATATAATGGCATGAATAGACGTGACTACAAATCAGCTCTTGGAAAACATGGGCAATTAATAAGGAAAACCAAAGGGTGCAGGCAGCAAGACTGATAAGAGTACAATCCAAAAATTAAAAACCTATGAAATCCTAGCAGTGCTAAAGGTTTGGTAAAAAGAAAAGAATGAGTAAATAGTCTGTTCTGAGGAAGTAAATAGTGAATAAACTGAAGAGAAGTGGGATATCTGCATCTTGCAACCACAGTAAAATACTTTAGTTCTAACTATAAATAGGGTCAATACCAAAGAGAAAATCTTACACAATTATAAAACATAACACATAAGAGCATCAAAAGAAATGGGTAAGGAGCTCTCTGAACCTGAACTGTTCATTTTTAATAATCTCTGAGGACTAGGTAATTTTCAGGTAACTGGAAGAGAGCTGATGTAGCTGTCTTTCAAAGGCAAATAGGACTCAGGGAACTGCAGGCGTGTTTTACCTTTCATACGCGAACTGCTAAATCATGGGGTGGATGAAGGGAACACAAATAGTAAATGGCAGATTACACTTTATCTGGTGCCACTTGGTTTGTCAGACAAGCTTGATTTTAGTTTTAATCACAAGGTTGGTTAATGTGGTGGGTTGACCCTGGCAGACACTAAGCACCGACCCAGTTGCTTGCTTACTTCTCCCAGTGGGATGGGAGAGAGATTTGGAAGAGCAAAAGCGAGAAAACTCATAGGTCGACGTTTAATAGGTGAAGCAAAGCTTCATGTGCAAGCAAAGCAAAATAAGGAATTAATCCACTACTTCCCATCAGCAGGCAGATATTTAGCCACTTCCTGGGAAGCAGGGCCTCAGATGCATAATGGTTACTTGGGAAGACAACACCATAACCATGAACACCTTGCTTTCATCCTCCATTCCATGAGCTCTTATTGCTGAGCAGGACATTATATGGTATGGAATATCTCTGGTCAGTTCTGGTCAATCCCGGCTGTGTCCCCTCCCAGCTTCTTGTGCACCCCCAGGATACTCGCTGGGGGTGGGAAAAAAAACACCTTGATGTTGTGCAGGCATTGCTCAGCAATAGCCAAAACACTGATGTGGTATCAACACTGTTTTAGTCACAAATCCAGAGCACAGCACCATACAGGGTGCTATGAAGAAAATTAGGTTCATCCCAGCCAGACCCAGTACAGTAGATCATAGTATTCTTAAATATATTCCCACAAGATATTTTGCTAAAAAAAAAAGCAGTATTACCCCAAAATCCATCATAGCCCTATAACAAGTTGAAGACAGGTAAATCATTGCAAGTCATTGTATATTGTGTGCATCAGAAGACAGTCTGTCCAAGAAGGCCAGCAGATCAAACACTGTTCATTACCAGTAATATAGAAAACTCACTATTTTCCCAAAATAGTAGATAATAATGGGACTAGTTACATGGATTATCCTAAATACTCACTGAGGTGACACACTTGGCAATGATTTGTAACTTTAGCCAGGCAAAGGATGATAGAATATGTATTCTGTGACCAGTGTCATGTCGTGACACTATCCTAGGATGCTGAAATGCCAGGAAGGATTCAGGGAATCATGACAGATAATTAATTGAATATGAGCTCAGCATGCACTCTTCTGGATTAGAGGATGAACATACTCTTTGAAAGCATAAGCAAGGAACTAACAGGCAGAAAGAGCAGGGCATATTAACTCCTTGTTGCGTATCTGATGCTCATAAGATTGTGAGTATAAAATGGAGTTCTGAGGCAGACACTTAAAAAAAAGATAACCACTGTGATGGAAAGAGATAAAAAGGCTACAGAAATCTGCCTTGTCACAAGACTCACAAAGCTCAAATTATAGTTAACTTTGCTATCAAGAGCAACTGGGAGGCTGATAGAACCTGGGTAAAGGAGAACACCGTTTGTGTTTTGCTTCTGCCTTCAAAACAGCTCACAGAGCACAAGGTGTAGTTTTGCTGTATCACACTCCCCTCAGTTTCTGTTTCATAGGGGCTTTTTGGGAGAACAGAACCAGAGGCCCTGGGGAGCACCTGCAGGGATACTGGAGCCAGACCTGTGCAGGACCTATTGGAGCTGACAGGGCTTGTTAGTTCAAACCGAGTGCCATGTTAGTGTAACACACTGCTTCCAGACCCGAGCTGGTTCCTGAAGCTGCAGTGCGCTGCCCCTCAGCTAAAATGCCCAGCCTGCTCCTTACTCCCAGCTCAGATAAGTTTACTGAATTGTGGAGAGCAGACAATGACTTCTTTGAYTAAGAAGAATCATCTCTGGAAAGGATTTTTGATGGCTGATGAAGCTTAATCTGGCAGAGAAAAGGCAGCATCATATCCAATATATGAAAGTGCAAACTGGACAAATTTGGAGCAGAGAGGAAACCTGTGGTTTTGACATGGAGAATAACTGGCAGGAAGTGTACATTAAGAACCCTAGGATGCTCCCTTCAACTGGAAACCAAAATAGTAACACAAATAGGCATTTGGCCACAGAAGATATTCATGACGGGTTCTCTGCCTTGTGCCACCCAGAAGGTTAGGCTGGATGAACAGCCAGTCTCCTTTGGCACTAAAATTCATACATCTTTCTGTCAGAGTGTAAAACTAATTTTATCCATTCCTGATTATTGAAGTTCCTGCAGCATCTTCCCTAAGAAAGCAGATGTCTAATCTGAGATCTCGGGCAAGAGTGTTTTCTTTTACATAATGTATACTACACTGGTCCTGGTTAAGATATTTGTCTCAGGGCCATAATGATTTCTTAGATGTTGAATGGGCTATCCACTGATTTCAACAGGAATGATTTTTACATAAACCCAAGATCCTTTCCCCTTTCGCCATGTGCTTTCCCAAGCAGAAGGGCAGCTCATTATGCAGCACAGATGAAAGATGCTGTTCAATATGATACTATTATTACCTGTGCTATGCAAAGATTTGGATTTCCCATTTAGATGAAAATAGAGAATAAAGCATAAGAAGAGCAAACCTTTCTGACATTACTGTGCCACGGAAGAAGGAACAAACCTATGTATTGGTTTCCTAAATTTTGGTGAGGAGATCAGTTTCCAACATTTGCCAGTTCTCTTCCAGTGCTATCCAAAGGTTCAGTTTTAGATTAAGGGTTCAGGGTCCAATCATAAAAATAGGGAAGATGTTACGTAGGTTTTAGCACATCCTAGAGGGGAATAGTTTAAGACTTTCAATTAATGCAAAATCCACCAAAACAACACTGTTACTAGCYTCTCCTTAAGTAAACAGCCACTGGCAACTGCTGAAAAGGAGTATGATTTCTGATCATCCTAAAATATGCTGAGTAACTTTTACAAATTTTGGTCTTGTTTACAACAGTTCAGTGTRAGGAGTTCATATTGAATCACAATAATGATAAAATAATTCTATTATACTTTCACCTTCATTACACCCTGAATCATAGATTGACGTTCCTTTAAACACATCTACCATGCCCTAGGCTTGGTTCGTACTATATAATAAAAATGATGAAAATATTTGGGGTCAATTGYGTTGACCTATAGTGTTCTTTACTGTTTTAAATCTGCATAGCTAAGATTTAAACTGGTGCAACAAGGGATCAGGATTTTGCCCACAAACCTGAACTGACAGGCGGTAAATTGATAAGAAAAATTAATTGAAAAAAATCTTATCAAAACAGATTTTCACTACCATGACATGTTAGTGCATTTCTAAAACAAAGTAGCATAACCCAGAAGGAATCTGAGCTGCTGAAAATTAATTTTTTGGGTAATATGGCCATCTCATTCTGTTAATATTTCTGGTCAAGGCATCTTCTGAACAAACAAAAATATTGGCACTAACAGGTATTACAATGATAATTCTGAAGACTTGTCTACATAGTATTAACAAAACAATTGCAAGGATCTTTGCTTGGTTTTTGCTTTTTCTATATCCATAATTATGCTTAATTAATATAAATTAATATTCTGGTCGACAGCCGGCTGAACATGAGCCGGCAGCGTGCTCAGGTGGCCAAGAAGGCCAACAGCATCCTGGCCTGTATCAGGAATAGTGTGGCCAGCAGGCAGAGGGAGGTGATCGTGCCCCTGTACTTGGCACTGGTGAGGCCGCMCCTCGAATCCTGTGTTCAGTTTTGGGCCCCTCACTACAAGAAGGACATTGAGGTGCTGGAGCATGTCCAGAGAAGGGCAACGAGGCTGGTGAAGGGTCTGGAGCACAGGTCTTATGAGGGGTGGCTGAGGGAGCTGGGGTTGTTTAGCCTGGAGAAAAGGAGACTGAAGGGAGACCTTATTGCTCTCTACAACTACCTGAAAGGAGGCTGTAGAGAGGTGGGTGTCGGTCTCTTCTCCCAAGTAACAAGCGATAGGATGAGAGGAAATGGCCTCAAGTTGCGCCAGGGGAGGTTTAGATTGGATATTAGGAAAAATTTCTTCACCGAAAGGGTAGTCAGGCATTGGAACAGGCTGCCCAGGGAAGTGGTGGAGTCACCATCCCTGGAGGTGTTCAAAAAACATGTGGATGTGGCGCTTCAGGACATGGTTTAGTGRGCATGGGTGCTGGGTTGACGGTTGGACTTGATGATCTTAAAGGTCTTTTCCAACCTTAATGATTCTATGATTCTATTCTATGAAAGTTAACTCAGCTGAAAATAGTGCAGTTAAACATGGGATGTTCTATGATGCTGTGACCTAAATCCAGGTATCTTTAAATAGGGCTGTTTCTCATTATTTGAACCTAGTTCTCAGTGTTCTGTCTTATCTCCACATGATTAACAAGGAAGTCTAAATGTTTCTGGAAGAAGACRTTTGACTAGGATACTGTGGCATACGTGTGCTACCTATGGAACATCCCATCAACTCTGCCTATTCAAGGACACCAAAGCTCCTGAAACATGAGAGAAAGGTTAGAGCAGTACCTCTGAAATAACATTTCTTGTTCTTCAGAGAAGTCTGTATGGCTAGCAAAAGAATTTTTGCAGATTKATGGCTCTGAATCTTTAAGCAGTTAATCATAGTAAGGTGCTTTTCCTTCTTAATCATAAAAAAGTGGAGTGAGATGGGCCTTTCTGTGAGTATTTTGTTATAATCATGCACTGGCTTTATTAGAATTTTTTCTCCACATGAAGGACTGGAATAGAAGTAAGGATTTGATTTCTACATGTTCTACTTAATAATGAAATGGGTTTGAATATAATTAAAAAAAAAAAAACAGAGAAAAAAATTGAAATAAGGAACATGCTAATCCACTTCCCTGAAGATGGACGCTACGTTTATTTGTCTTGACCTATTCTCCACTGAAATCTGTCTCCCTTGTCCATCCAGTGGGACTGGACATATCAGCTTTTTTCCACTGAAGACCTATAAAAAATAAATTGCAAAATTTCAAGAACTAATTAATATATTCAGATGATCAGACCACTTTGATAGCGTTTTGTAACAGCACAGACAAAAAATTATTTGCTGTGCATGTAGCTYACAGAAGAAGGCTGATCTCATTTTATTGTAAATCCATTGCAGTGCCATTGGCTTCAGTGTAGTTGCTCCTAACTTGCCAAGGCACAAGACCCCCTGTATTTTATTTTCTCCTTCTGGAAGAAAACAAAACATAGATTTCCAAGGCACATTAATGGTCAGAAGACTAGCATATGTGCCAACTGTTTGAACACTGTGCTCTCRAGTTTTCTGAGATACTCTGTAATGCTGCATGCACAAGTATTAAGTCATATATATTTGAATGCAGAGTACCCTATTCATCCCACCTAACTAGTCACCTAGATGTTAGGAGTCTCATCCAAGCTAGTTCTCTCGGTACCCTCTATAGAAAAAGATCAGCACCTCTGCTAGAGGTGATTCTTTCCATCCTATGATAGGTGGGATAGACARGGCTGCGGACATTCTGGTCTTTCTCCATAGAAGGAACAACCTAGRAAGCCTTGCTAGACAGCTGAACAGTATTAACTTACAATAGCCAAAGCTTTGTGCAGATAAGAATCAAGTTTTTGGGCTGGATAAAAGAGTTGAGTCTGGGCAAAGAGTTAATGACACGAGGTTGAACAGGAGAGGTAAATGTCTGGAATACTTACTTTTCGGCATGCTCTCCTCAGCTGGCTTCCCAAGCTTCCACCAAATGGAGAATGGAGTTGGATAGGTAATAATGCAAAACATTTTAGAAAATTAAATTGAGAAGCAGACAGTTAATAGAATGTCAGAGTACGTGATTGTACTAGTGCTAATGGCTTCTGCTGTATGAATGCCACCGCAAGGTAGAAAATACATGTGCTTACCTCATATATAGGAAGAGACCCAAATACTGCACCAGCCTCTCTGTTTCCAGACTCAGAACTTTCCAAAGGTTGTCTATGGATCTGACCAAGGGAAGCCAAARTCAGTGCATTACTAGCTGAAGACAAAAGGTAATGAAACATTACTTCTGTTACTGAATTGCATGGTAACATTGATGTTATCTGAAGAAATGTATGTCATTACTATGTAGAGAGATTACAGTTTATGCATAGGTTTTCTTTGTACCATGTAAAGGCTGCCTTGAACTTTTTTTTTAAATTAGGAGGGGATCATTCTTCTGCTATAGAAAATGCATAACTAACAAAATTCAAGCTTCCCAAGGGACACAAAATCAAGACAGTTAACAGCAAAATGCTTTTTATCACCTAAGTTAAAGCTAGTTTTAAACACTTACTTAGTTCTCTCACCTATTAACACCTTGGATAAGCTCAGTAAAGGAATAATTTTCAGGGTACTTGTCAGGTTTGGTGCGTGCATGCTATCAGAGGACAGTGGAAGTCTAGCCAAGGGGTAATGGAGTAAGAACTCCCTCGCAGATGACAGCTTCATCACAGGTCTGTCAGTCTGGCTATCCTTCTGTTGGGCTTTGCAAATCACAAACACTTCAGCAGCCAGTTGGGAAAGATGCAGATGAACAAGACTTTTCTGCTGTTAACTGTTGAAAGCTTTGAATTTGCGAAAATATCTCGGGTACCTTGACAGTTCATCCACCCTCACATGAATCCTGAGACTTGATATAGCTGTGATTTCGCCCTAGGAGGCCAATTTATGGTCCTCCAAAAAGGAAAAAAATGCACCTACAGCTTGAAATATTGCAAAGAACCCTTGTTTCCATCAAATTTGAAAACATGAATTTAATCTGAAATTGTACATTATACAGAGATTTTCTACTTACATTTTTTCATGGTCTTACTAATACATTACTGAGTGTGCTGCATTAGTAACAGTTTAAGAGATACCACATCTTCAACAATGTAAAACATTCCTAAAGGAATCTGTTCCAGTGTCTGTCAGTCAATTCTAAGCATTACTCATGTGCATTCATTAATAGGCATTACCCATTTCAGAAAGACAGGACAACTGAATTATAGTGAGCTAATCATATACTCTAGGTGTTTGCACAGCCACTGAATAGCATACCTCTAGGCTGAAGTGCAAACTGAAGTCCACTGGTTTGTTCTATTCTAAGGCAAATGATAGGAAATCAAACCTTTTTCTCATCAAAAGCTCAATCAGAAGGGGACCCCAGTGCTAAYGTGTATCAAGTATCTTCTGCTATGAGACCTCCAGTGAATCCTCTTTTGAAATGACTAGGTAAAACCCAAAGCAGAGCCCACCTCTTCTGACTTGTCCCACAATGTACTCAACCACTGACTTTGCTACAGTAAATTTCATGTTTTATACCCAGCATCAACATATTTTTCCCACTAACACCGTTCTCTATTGCATAGTGCTACAACTGTTGAACAGCAGGGGACCAATGATCAACTGCTGTTACTTTGTAGTGCGTGCTCCAATCGCACAAAAGCAGCTACATCAGTTTCCCTCTGATTTAAACAAAGGCCACTCTGGAGATTGTGCAGTATCTGTGACTGGTATAACTGTGACTTAAGGGAGCTCATCAACTTGTTGCTGTCTTGGGGTGAAATGACAGAATGCCTCAAAACTGCAGGCTTGACTACCTTTGCTTAGCAAGTAATCCACTAGCTTCAAATAGTCAAGCACCCAGACAAGATGAGAGCTGATCTTGTATCCTTGGTGTCCCATTCAGCAAGGACAAGTGAGAAAGGAAGAACAGCCCTGCGGAGAAGGACTTGGGGGTACTGGTGGATGAAAAGCTGGACATGAGCCGGCAATGTGCACTCGCAGCCCAGAAGGCCAACCGTACCCTGGGCTGCATCAGAAGCAGCGTGGCCAGCAGGTCGAGGGAGGTGATTCTGCCCCTCTACTCTGCCCTGGTGAGACCCCACCTGCAGTACTGCATCCAGCTCTGGGGTCCTCAGCACAGGAAAGAAATGGACCTGTTGGAGCGGGTCCARAGGAGAGCCACGAAAATGATCAGAGGGATGGAACACCTCTCCTACAAAGAAATGCTGAGAAAGTTGGGGTTGTTCAGCCYGGAGAAGAGAAGSCTYYGGGGAGACCTTATTGCAGCCTTCCAGTACTTAAAGGGGGCTTATAAGAAAGATGGGGACAGACTTTTTAGCAGGGCCTGTAGTGACAGGACAAGGGGTAATGGTTTTAAACTAAAAGAAGGTAGATTTAGACTAGATCTAAGGAAGGAATTTCTTACGATGAGGGTGGTGAAACACTGGAACAGGTTGCCCAGAGAGATGGTAGATGCCCCATCCCTGGAAACATTCAAGGTCAGGTTGAACGGGGCTCTGAGCAACCTGATCTAGTTGAAGCTGTCCCTGCCCACGGCAGGGCGGTTGGACTAGATGACCTTTAAAGGTCCCTTCCARCCCAAACTATTCTATGATTCTATGAACTGGCTGGCAAGACAGGGCAATAAAGAGTGGGGAAGTGTGTTCCACTCACCTTGTCATCCTTTCACCCAAGGTACACAGAGAAAAGTAGCTGGTCACATAGAGTAATGTTGTCTTTTACTGACTACTGTTTGGAACTTAGCTGGCCACATTAGGATATCAGATTGTGGTACATAGGAGACTCACAGTACCACGAATTTTAGGAGAGGATGTTAAGAGTTCATACCCCTCACTAGCTGTTGGCCACTAACCTTTGGGGAAGAATGGTCAGAAAGGTGTTAATGGAGGCTTTTGTGGCAAGTGGCCATAGGATTTGTATCTTCTTCCTTTTCTATTACAACTGCAAGAGAAGTTGTTTTATCTGTTCCCATGACTTTCAAGGGCTAAGCCAGGTAAAGATGGAGGCACTCCACCATTATTCAGTTAGAGCTGTAGAAAGTATTTATAACGATATCTAAACTAACTCAGAACTCTCCTGGTTTCTGATTTCATGGGAACCCTGAAAGAACTATTGTGTATAACCAGGGATTCACTGTTCTAGTATTTTCACAATTCCTTCAAGTAAACTTAAGATATTTAGGATTTCTATTGGAGCATGTGAAAATTCTAGTTTTTTTTAATGCTGTTAAACCAAACAAGTGAATTGGTGTGTGCTACCTTCTAAATTGGAATTTGGAAGTGTGAAACAATGAGAATGAAAACCAGAGAGGTTTCTTCAATCCCTCTGTTTATGCATTTTTGATCTAGCTTGTCCATTGAATGAGAAGGATATGTAGGGTTATTTATGGCTAATTTCTAAATGAGAAATACAATTGCATTTCCTATATGTTGCACAGAACAAAACAAATTTGTCATATACATTAGCTACCTTTGGAGAAGCCAGAGCTTTGAAAAACTTCAAGTCCTGAATTATGTCCACATGCTTAGGCTTTTTTAAAACTGAAGGTGATCTGGTCAGTGTCTTCCACCTGTACACACAAGACAGAAAAAAATCTGATGCTTCTATCAAAATGGCAATTCTGAATGCAACATTCTTAGCTGGCTCCAAAATAAAATTATTTTGAAGTATAAATTATTCCATATATCTTCAAAATCTAATTTACATTAGGACCTTCATAGGTGTCATGAAGTGCTTCACTAACACTTTGTCAATCCAGATACTGGCTTGTCATCTTTAGGAGGCTGGAAATGTTTATATAAAAAACACTAGTTACCACAACTGGGTGCTAACTTGCTGTCTGATAATGGCTTTTCAGCATTTCTGTCAGTTCTGACTACAATTTCTGTATGCCACTTTCATAACAGAGAAGGTTTCCTCTGCTCATATATCTGGTTTCCAGAGTTAATCACAAGACAAAATGATGTAGACTAGAGTGTCTGTTAATGTAGATTAACACAGTTTCATTTATAATCAGAAGAATTAACTCAGATCATACAACCTAAGGAATTATGAACTACAGAAAGAAACTGAGACTGTTCTTCTATATGGGTCTATCTACCTGCTGACTTTTTTCAATAGATCACCTGAGTCTATTGTTTAAACTGTAAGCACCTATGCTATTCAGCTGGGTTTGTACTTTTTCAGGTATATGCACATTTGGAGATTATCTGTAAATAGCATTTATAACTTGATTTGTTAATTGAAATTCTAAAATATTATCTTAGTGATTTATATGACAGCTATCCAATAAGCAAATTGTAGTAGCATCATGAAGATAACTGACTTGAYCTAACAGAAGTTCCTGTATCCTGTAAAGAACAAAACCTAGCATCCATAAGTAACACAGCCTTTTGGCTGACGGTTGGCTAGCTATCCATAACATTATTTGGTACAATTAATCCAGAGGAATCAAATTACTCTTGAGGTGACAGCACACAGAGTATATAGAATGATAAGACTGAAACTTTCTGTTGCGCAGAGCGTGGCCGCCTTTTTTTTTCAGTTCTCTGCACAGTTAAGCAGGCTTCTCATTTGCTTCCACTCTGTTTAATTAATGTGTTTTAAATGTATGATGGCCATTCTTCTTTACTGAAATATTTGAAAGGTCCTCAAAAAGTAGTCACAGTTTGACACAGGCATGTCATTTATGGAAAGTTTCTTTAAGGTTAGCTGGCTTAATTTTAGTATCTTTGATTCCAGAGGTTTCAAACTAGCTGCTGACTATAGGGGTTAGTGCTTCAAACACAGCCAAACACTTCTCTATGTTGATGAGTTACTGTTCTGACTTCAGTGGGACTACTCACATTAGTAAGAAAGAACCCTATGGAATAATAACTGTTAGCAGGATACCGACCTAAATGGGGTTACAATAAAGCACCTTAGAGATTTYCCATTGTCCCAAAGTGCTCTGGTTAAAAGGCAGCCTAAGAATGCACATGGTATATGAAACCTTACCACTAAAGCATGCATGACTTTTTAAGCCCTGAAGTAATTTTTCCCAGATTTGGACTGCTTTGTTACTAAAGGCAATGTGCATGTTGCCTCAGAAGATTCTTGCTTCAGTGTTTATGTTAATTTGGTCAACCCACTAATTAATGAACCAGGGAGCTCCAGGACTAGAAATATGACTTAAGCTAGAGGGCCAAGGCTCTTGTAACTAACCACATCCCTTGAGAACTCTGACTAGAAGGAGAGAGGTCCAGCACTGCTATTGAAATCGCAACATTTGTGCCAGTGTCAGAACGTCATGATCAGAGGTATGTGAATGTATCCATAACACCCCAGCAAATTTAAGAAGACCATTTTTTAAACTGAAATATCAAATTGGGTTTATTCTTACAGAAATATTTGGGTTTGGGTTGAAACTATTCACATTAAGCTTTTTCAATAAGTTTTTTGGGATCCCAGTAGTATATCAGCTTGTGGAACTGGAAAGGAAACAGGCTGCTAATCTGAACARTGTACATAACATATAGACTCTAATTAGGCTAAAATCTGAGAAAATTATCTAGTCATCACTATTACTGAGTTCAAATCMTGAACATCACCTAATCCTGACTGTTGCCTAGTCATAACAATTCAGAGATTTATCCATGCTGTGTAAAAACAATTTTTAAAAGGATTTTTCTGAATAACTCATAGGAAAGACTAATATTTTTTCTGATCTTCAGGTGAAAGATGCTTTTTWAGTATATTTTCAGAACTGTTCCCTCAGTCACACATATATGTAAATGTATGAGATCTTACTTGTCTCTGTCCAGTATTAGAGGATATTCAAACATCTTCTTCTTTTCCATATGCTTGCTTTCCTCTTTAATTATAGTAGGAAAGTTATTAACATCACAAGGCAAAATCAACCGACTGATATCTGATAAGTCAAACTTCCTAGGTTGTCCGAAGTAACCAAGATAGGATCCGTTCATGGCATGCCAGAGCCTATGGACATAGTAGAAGCAGTGCCAAAGGACAGAAAGGAAAAATGGATACTTTTAGAAGTGGAACAAAAGTGACAAAATATCTGTCTACATTATCAAGTTCTGCAGCACTGTTCTAGAGTTCAGTATGCTAGTCATAAAAAAAAAATCAATGAGATTGAAGTTCACCGTTTATAATGTAAGTAACTTGAAAGTAAAAAAATCTCAGAAGGATGTTGTAAAAATCGGAAAACAAACCGTTCATCTTTATAATTACAAAACTGAGGAGTAAAGGCACCAATATCCTGAATTGCTCCTACAGTAAGGTGCTGCCACCAGAGCAGGATCTACAGAAAATTTCCTTATTGATTCCCCAAAAAAACCCAAAAGAAACCCCTTCAAATGTACTTGCTAGCCAAGAAGGATTTACGGTTGTCTATAAAGCATCTTCAGACTGCAATGGTTTAACTGCAGAAGCGTTGGTTAGATGCAATGCTTAGGACSCATGTCAATTTAGCAAGTATTAAAAGCTAAAATAGGATTAGAACAGGAGGTCATTTCTAAAATGATGGGGCCATTACTTGTGCATTCAAGGTCACCTTGCTGAAAGAAGATGATAGTCTGCAAAAGGTCTGACTTCCTGAGAAAACTGGGAGTGTTACATTAAAAAATTAGTTCTTTCAGGTRCAGAACAGAAAATGCATCCAATGTTGTATTTTATTTAAATTCTAGCCTTTATACAAGTCCAGCAAGAAGAGGAACTTTGGAGACAGTTCAACTGATTGGCCATAGCAGTAAGACGTATTAGTCATTTTTGTACCTGACGGAACCATCAATGGATGCTGTCACTACCACGTTTTTCTCCTCTTCATGAAATAAGTCAACCACTTCATTAGAGTGTGCCCTCCAGCAGAGCTCCTCCTTTATTTGCTGAGGGAAAAAAGCAACATAACCACATTTCAGGCAGTTCTGTATGCCACTATGGTTGCTAGCTTAGTGGATTTATCAGCATGGCTTTCTGAAAATTAAGAGAGGTGAAAAAGTAATCCCTCCATGAAACAGCCTGCAAATGGCATATGGTAGAAACATCACTCAGGGGACATGGATAAATTCATTCTTAACGTAGCCTCTTTGAACACAATGGAATAATGCTAACAGCATTTTACTTATTTTTCTTGTTTTTCACAGAATCAAGTTATTATGTCAAGCAAAAGACATGACCTTTATGTGCAGAAAATGTTTTTATTCCCTGTAGAATTCTGAATCCATTTTTCTCTGTTTGTCTTATCGTGGTATACTGTTCAAGTTAAGAAAATCTGTCAGACTTTTCCTTACATTTTTACTATTTTGTGGATCTTCTAAGAATGAGGCAATACTCCAGCGCATAATGTGTCCCTCTGTTTAAGAAAGGAAAAAGCAAAACATCAATAAATTTCATTAGTGCTACACATTCACTAGTTGCTACTATATGCTCTTGGTAAACACTGGGCAGAATGAAGTAGAGATTACAGGTCAGTGAAAATTATTTTAAGGTGAATGTCACTATCTCATTGTCAAGTACAGGGTAGAAAATAATGGACCATTCATTAATATGCAAAGAAATTTGTGTACTCTTTGTGAGCAATGTGTCATTAACTGGATAGGTTTGAAATGGAAAGAATGTAAAGTTTTTTCTTTAAATGACATGAGTAAAAAATAAAAGTCATCTTGTCAAGACAGTTATCTGTTGCACAACCTAGGTATGAGAGCCTCCTGGGGATTAAAGTGTTTTTCAATCCTGGTAAAATGGACAAAGTTTGATTAATTGCATACAAAATGAAAGCTAATGTTTTATAACCTTTTAGTGCACTCATGTGAAGCTAGAATCAAAGAATCATTTTCCTTATGACCCACAACTGCTCAGTTTCCTGCCTAGGCTCCCTCTTTCCTGATGAAGTTGCCTCTTATCTCTCACTTCTACTAYTAGACAGAGGAATCTTTTGTGTAATTCCAACCTTCATACTGGTCACGTCTGGTTTCTAGGACTGTACAATGGCAAGCAAGCAAGGAGGCTGACAGAGAAGTTGACCTTTTCCTAACAAGGAAAAATCTGTAATAGGAACAAGAAATTGGTAGTAGCACTGCAGATAAAAGAGAAGGCTGTGGAAAGCATGAAAAGCAAATACACAGTGGCACAAACACAAAAGGACGAAGGGGGAGTATCAGATGAATAGGTAATAAGGTGGATAGTTTTCCACAACTAATTAAAATACTGTTCAGGGCATATTGCCTTCCTGAACTCATTTATTGATTTGAATCAATGGGGAGTGGAAACTCCTCTTCATTTTCAGCATTAACGTCATGCTACTGCTCAGTTTTGAAACAAATGGGAAAAAAAACCTTGCTCCATCCATGTTCTGACAGYGTAAGAGCAGGAAGCTGGCAGGAAACAGTTCTAATAGGTATTTTAGAAGAAAAGTGACACATGAAAGGACAAAWATCTCATATGACAGATGCAGAAGAGGAAAATTGCCAGGGTGATCCTAAAGGTTTGGAGGAGAATCAGACAGCAGATAAACTCTTSGTCTTTCTGCCAAATGAAAGCCAGATTTGGTGTGAAATTAAAAGTCTAACAATGAGCTGCTAGCACAGACCACAAGTGCTTTCTGATATAGCAGTGTACTGCTGAAGCCATTACTGTGCACTCCATATCAGTGTCCAAATCAYGGCTCTTGGTACAGCCACAGCTGCAGTTTTTTATTTAGTTTTGTTACTGTGGATGTGAAATTTTTGCTTGTTTTTTAGCAGTAATCTTTGCCCTTGGTATTAATACAGTAATTCAGATGAAAAGTATATGCAGGGCTTGTGAACAAAGAAAATTGTAATGTCTTTTATGAAAACAATTATACTGATAATGCTATTAATGTAATACTAAGCTTTAATCTACCATCCTTTCATACCAGAAAATACCTTTTTCAATTATTTARTTAGAGCTTTGATGGAGAAAGTCTGGCAGCATTTGGACCTTCATTTCCACATTTCTGGCACATTTACAACATGATATTRTGTGGTCCTACAAACTGTCCTGAACAGAATGACTAACATGTTTACTCACCCTTACTGCCTGCCAAAAGCATTTTAGTGGAGATGTCTGTACATAGTGCTGTCAGAGGAACTGAAGGATATTTTGAAAATGGCAAAAGTTCTTTCACTAAGTTTCCCTGAAATAAATAAACACACATATTTCTCTGTATAATATCTACATGAAAAAAATAATAATCAATGCCTCAGAAGTTCAGTGCCATTGATTTGATCTACTCAGCGTTACTAAGCTCATATCTATTCAGAAAGCAGCTAAAAAGGTAGTTTCCTAACCTACTGAATGACCAAGATAGCTGGGATGTATTCTTCTTCTGGTTGCTATCTCTTCTACATCAAAAGAACAAGCTATTTCACTCTTCCGGCAATTCAATCTATCTGTACCTACCCTTACTTTACCACTTATCTCTCATTGCTGTGGAGTATCATCATGCATCTCATTTGCTACTGAAATATMATTTCTTGCTGCAAATGGACCCATGATGTCTCCTTCACCAACTTGTTATATTTTTCAAGCAAGCGTTAGTAGACTTTCTCCCTGACTGTCTCTTCAGGTTTGAGAGGAGGTGAGGGAGAAAGTCTTGCTGATAAGGAGAATCTTGACTGTGTCATCCATGTAACGATGATGACAATCATGTCAGTGATGACATCACCATCATCTGAACTTGGAGATTCCTACAGGATTCTAAGGACACTAATATATCAACCGTGAAGACAACAAAACCCAACAAAGCCCATACCTACTGTACTTGGGGACATTTACCATCATATTCTATTTTTGCATAAAACATCTGCAAGAATACCTCACCATCTTTTTGAAAAAATCTCGCTATGACTTGCCTTTGCTGGGATTCCTGTTAAAAGCCTTACATGGCTGACATATTGTGATCACTGTCTGCCACAATGACTAATATATCATATCATGATACTCCCCCTTTCTGCATTTACTTTTTATCTCGTTTAGACTAACATGTTTTCTGGAATAGAGTCTCACAGGTCTGAGGTGATATGACAACTAAGCCATTAGCATTCTGTTGTATGACTGGCTTTACAAGCTGATTATAGCTGTAGACACTATGTATTAGGATACTATTCTYTTCTGATTTGTAACCCTACCAGTGCTAGCTGGCTTATGCAATGTTCCAGACATATTTCTCCTCTTCTGAGAGTAGGACACTGCCTTGTCTATCATCCTTTCTTAGAAGGTAAATGATGTGGGTGAAAAATCAACTTCTAGACTTTCACATAACTTTACAGTCAATTTTTGTTATAATTATTTCAAATCATGTTTCTTCATTTTCCACTTGCCATTACTCTCTGCTACAGTTATTAAAGCAGAACTAATTTGTGTCCATGGAAGAAACTATTAACCAAAAAATGCAATGAAACATCTGCAATTGCTAGTTAAAAAGCGTGTTTCCAAAGATTAGTAGAATTCTGGAGCTTCTCTAGGTTACTGGATCTTCTCAATGGTCCAGTCCCATCCCAAAGACATTCAGATAGCTACCTGAATACTCCATAGGCAGATACAGCCATTTTCATGAGCAGAAGCCAGTATTGGTGAGTGTCCTGCTACAGCTTTGGATAACTGTACATTCATCTTCAGGTATCGGATATTCTTACACCTAGTTGTGCCTTCTGCTTTGGAATACAAATGATCATACATTTTCTCAACAATTTTTAGTACTGCTTTTGAATGTACAGAAATTACATAAGTAAAAAAAGTAAATTTGAAAATAAACATCATCAAGATGGCATTACTCTGAAAACATTACAGATATGGATAAAAGACAATGCAAAGAAATTAGAACAATCTTCATGATTTTAYCTAAACCAGCCAGAAGTATTGCTCCATGATGCAGGGGAACCTTATTTAGAGCACAGCAACAGATTTCACAGAAACTGCAAGCACCAGTGAGAGTGGAGGAGGAGTGCAAGACAGCGGTCATCAGGACAGCTGAGAGGCATTTCTGCAGCCTCTGCATAAGGCTTCTAGAGATTACTATCAATTCAGCAATAAAATGTACTTCTCAAGTTCAAAACTTTTGCTAAATGCAAGGCAGTGGTCACAGAGAACCTTTTTTGAGTTCCTGCTGTGACTTCCCCRGAGCTGGAGATGCTGGGGAGTCCCGTGAAGGTCCTCAGTGAAATGGACATTCAGTGGATACAGGACCTAACATGAGTGTCTATTTCATTGAGCAGCTACACGGCTTAGGGATATTCTAGTTTCAGGACATGTTTTCTTTGCAAAATAAATTCATCTTAAATCCACATTTCAGATGATCAAATTTCTTGTTTTTGGGAAAGTCTGCTTTCCAGCAGAGGATGTCTAAAGAATTCAGAAGAATCTAGAGGATTTGCTTCTTGCATATTCACTGACTCCATTTGCACAGCTTTAACTCTTAAGCACTTGTCTCCCTCTTGTTTCTGTTGTTTTAAGGGTATATACTATAGGGAAGATTTTTCCTTCTAAAATTCCATTTGCTTTTGAAGATTTTCTCTGTGAGGCCATTCACTCATACTTGACTGAAGTTGGCTCTTGCTATACTATTTCAATAATTCATTGCTCGAATATTTATGTGGAAAAGAAGTATGTATAGTTGACATTCCCAAATTCTGCAMCGTTTTCAGCATCCTGTGTATTTAGCAAAATCAGCCATTAAACCCTTGCATATCCTGCATCCTGGCCTGGCTTTTGGGARATAACTGCAAATCAGGGGTGAGCAGAAGACGTTGAGGTGTGTCATCCACATACTAACGGTATCCCAGGTATTCTAAACACAGTTTGCCAGACAAACTGACAAACTCAGTTTCTATAGTAATCTGGGCAGAATTTATGGATCAACAACAAAGAGAATGAAAAACATCTTTCCATACCTGTTGTTAGAGTATTAATTTCATCTCTTCTTACATTTTCCTAAAAGCAGGGAATAAAATGTAACAAAATTAGAAAATGGAACTTGGCTGTAACTACAGAACAGTTCTCTATTTGAAATTATTTTAAGAACTTAACTTTTTTTAATTGAGGGATTCAAATATTACCCCAATTTCCATTCAATCTGGGACAGCACTGAGTGAAAACAAGAAACATTTTATCTGAAGATAATCAAAATCACAGATGAACAAATCACAAATGAAATTAATTGGAATTTAGGGGCATGCTAAAKGTAAACTTGGCTGAATGGCATTGATTTCTTAGGACAAGCAAAGTCAATCACTTACAGTCACGTGAAAGTAACCTAGRTCTCTTACTTAGAGAGTTTAATTCAGAGCATGCATATAGTTGTGTTACTGCCTTGAGCAAAGATGAACAAAGTGAATAAATAGCAGTAACATTTACTCACATCTGCATCTTCAGTATGAGAATTGTCACAGYCCTTCATTTGTGCCTTACTGTATAGGCTTCTGGGGATCTCCAAAGCTGACAGTAATCAGTATACTGGCCTCAAAAATTGCCAAGTCAAATAAGGCAGGAAAAACTATGCAGCCACGAGTGTTTGAAGTATCTCAGAAGAGGAGAAGCCACTTCAATCTCATCCTACCTGTAAGGCTTGATCTGTAAGGCTTTATGTGTTGGGCTTTTGTGGACCTTTTTAAGAGCTGCAAATGACTGTCCATTTTGTTATTCTAATGACTACATAGCACAAGATATTGTATACTTTAGTTTGCGGATGACAGTTAGGCCTGTGTCTACTTGGGAATCTATGAAAGTGCCATGCTCTGCTGAAACAATATGCTGGAAAGAATCTGAGAGGTAGCAGGATTTTCCTTTTTTTGCCTACTTGCTATTTGTTGCTCTGCAAATATGGCATGTTCTTCTGGCATAAAAGGACAAAAAGTGTCACAAAAATCATAATGCTATCCTTAGCAAAAATACACAGATTGAGACACTGTCATCTTGATGGTAAATTAAAAAAAGTTCTCATACTGCCATTTGAAAGTAATGTATCCAAGTAAGTGTGGCTGCAATGTAGATGTGGTTCCACTTTTATTCAATTACTTCATGATTTGTCCATTTTACCTTCCCCTTTGAGTTCTTCTATACCCCGATTTGAAAGTCAGAATTGCTAGTGATAAGCATCTGACAAACACTTTGATAGTCAGCTATTCCATGTATCACAGAGCTAGCTGCCTGACAGAATGTATTCTTAATTTCCTACCTCATTCAGCTTAGGTGAACAAAGTTAATTTCTCTGTAATTCTTGATATTTAGTTTTGTGCGTGGCTTTATGGAGGGATTTTAGTAAGCTACAGGATTTTAAAACCAAAACCAAAATGAAAACAGAAATTTGTTTTGAATGCTACCAAGTCCATGAAGCCACTATACCTACCTTATGTAGGTTCAAAGAACTGCTCTTGTGCTCTGGAATGTCACTGATATCACTCCTCACAGTAGCAGTAGTAGAGGGCAGGGAACTAATTTTCCTGTGTGAAAGAAATTATTGGAAATCACTGACATTCTTKAAGCTACTGTTTGCTATCTGGAAATCAACATCATCCAGTGTAATAAAGCATAATAAAATAGTGCCTGAATTGATTAGACTGAGTAGACTAAGGGTTGTTGGTGGTTTAGAAATTTATCCGAGTAACTAGGCAATATTTGCATATTACACAGACAACCTCTCCTGTCAGGAGTTTTGAGCAAATTAAATCCATAGTAAATCAAAATTAACACTGGTGTTCATCCTCAAGAAGTGAAGGGAAAAAATTCAGTGCATGCCAATAGCTTGTTCCCTTTCATTTCACACAGTGCTTTGCTCTGCAAATAGTTTTCAATTAATTATAGAATCTTATTTTCAATCTGTTAAGATAATGAACAGAAATGGGATTCTGTCGAAGAAACTCAGGAAAAAAAATTGGAGGTGGTCTTCAATGTTTGTGTTTCTGAGTCAAGAAAAGTTCTGACTGTGCTAATGAGAAGTTCTGGCCACATAACTTACACCAATGTCACAGCTGCTCTGTTTTTGACAAGAGTATCTGAATAACTGGGATAATGTAAAACACATATAGAAAGTATGCAGCTGGGGTAGCCCACTTCAATTTGGATAGATGGCCATGACTTTGTAATTTTTCAGTGTTTGATTTTACAAACTTGCTACCATTCTTGAACATTGTATGTGTATATATATGATCACAGCCCAATTCATCCAGGTACCTTCCCAGTACATACAAAACACCCTAAGCCTATATGATTCAAAGACATTGTAGGATCCTCCTGCCTAAGCATAATCAGAACTTTTCTTGATTTATAAAAAATTCTATTTGTGAATTGTAATCACCACATTCTAATTTAGCTAGGATTTATTAAATTAATAATTAAGCTGTAATRTCAAAAAGCAAATTTATGTTCAATTAAAAGTGGCACTGGTACATTAAGGAGTGTAGTAAATGCATAAGCTACTTGAAGGTTTTAAAGCAACATAAGACCATAAACCATCCCTATGATTCAGGAGAGCAAAAAAGCTGCCTAATTGCTTAAGACCTTAAAGCTGCATAAGTATGTAAACCATACTGATTCCTTTTGGCTACCATTGCCTTTGCATAGCCATTGGAAGACAAGCACTTCTGAAGTTATGTACACATGCAATGCCTTTCTCTCAAAATGAGCATATTTGGCTAAAATTTTGTTCTCCATACAACACTGCCAACCTATAGCCAGCTTCTAGTTTGTTTTAAGATGAAACTTGAGGCTGCATGCTTCAATGAGCTTGCCTCTCTCTTTGTTTGCTGAGAGTATCTAATACCATGAGGATTGTATCAGGTTTAAAATAAAGAAAAAGCCTGCTGCCACACAGAGTTATCTCACAAGAATCAAAGAAGGTACATTGCACAGGGAAACTAATACCTGACAAAAGCTGACTTCTGTTGAATTCTTCAACAGAATTGAGGCTTATGAGGTCATTTAGAGGGCAAAAGGATAGCTTAGTGGAGTGATAAAAAAAGAACATATAATATGGATGGATAAGCATTACACAAGTTTAAGGATAGGAAAGCTAATTAACTGTTTGAACTTGAATTGACTAAATGCAAAGAAAATCTCAATTTAAATCAGCTATCTTGGACAAACATTMCATCAGTTTACTACAACAAAATTCCACATGACTGCACCTGTCCTGGGGGAAGATAAAATGCACACAGTTACCTGGAAGAGAAAGCACTATGTACAAGGAATAACATGGCATTGACTCCAGATGCTTGAAGAACTGAAGCCTGGCTGTCTTCATTAATTTTACACCTGAAAATAAAGATGTTTGTATAGGATGTGTCAGATAGGTTGCGTATTGTTCCCAGAAAAGTTGCAGACTTTATTTGTAATCTAAAAAATTAGATTTCATTTCCCAGAATGCATGTCACCTAAAACTTTTAGACRCAGTTTTTCAGAATCAGTTAATCAGTTATGATGGATTAATGTCAGTGAAGAGTAGATACAGAATGTGCCTGTGCCAGGAAAAACAGGAACCTGATGGAATGATGAACATTTCATTCAGCCAAGTATTTTCTTGAGAATTAGTATTTAAGAGAAAAGTGAAGTAACTTATGTTGAAGTTAACTAGCTAAGTTAATGTTAGAGAAGTACCTTGTTCCTGGCATTCAAACCAGTCATGTGAACCCTGGCTAAAATACTCTACTTACAAAGCATTGACTTTCCTGTCTTCCATGCATCCACATGAATTGGCTCCCTCATATACGGGGAGGCAAAAGCAAAGGAAGAACTGCAGTTGAGTTTTGCTTATTTCCAGTGGTACAGAAAAACTCAGCTCAGTTTCTCACAAACATGCCAATTTGACCCATGAAGGATGCTGTGAAACTATTGGGTAGGATAGTTAAATATTGACTTTGTATGGTCTTAAAAGGCATGTATTCCATCACCAACACAGAAATACTGCCATGCTCCTCCACTCAGTCTATTGTCATTGTTCACTTTCCTGATGTAGCAACTTAATGCACGTGAGAGTATCTGGAACCATCCTATGCTCACTTTTTGTCACTTTCTGTGGAAGATTTTTACTCCCAAACCTCCAAAATCACTTCAGATTTCTCCTTGTTGAATGTGACTTCTACTCTTCTAGGAATAGGCAATTATACTGATAATGTAGAACATCTGCCATTATCATCTGAAGTAGCATTATTTCCAGATGTCTTCCCAAACACGAAAATTCCAAAATAAGGATGTTTCTACAGCTCAGTAGCAGCCTCTAGTCAATGACAGAGTGACTTAGATACTGAGAGTTTCCTTCAGTGGCMGTGCTGAGTTATGTTAAAACACTATTCTTAATTACATCATCCCTTCCCTAAATGACACTCTCTCTTGACCATTTCTCCTACCTGCAATGTCAGGACTAGCTGGCAAAGTAATTTGAAGTGGGAGGGAGGGGGGCCGACATAAATTGCTACTTTAACTCCTGCCTGCCCATCACCCTTTACAGTTGGGTATCAGAATTTCTAGTATGCCATTTGAAAAGTTTGGAGATCAAAATGCCTTCATGAAAGCAATACTTACAGGCATCTCACAGAGGCAGATTCAAAATTCCACAAAATTATTGCACCRTTTGCACTTCCTGTAGCTATCAAACGGCAACCTTCTAGTTTTAAAACATCAAAACACTTCATTTCCACAGAAGGTACAAAATTCTACAAAGAACATTGAAAAAAAATTGAGTATGAGCAATGTGGACACTAGAGAGTGAAATGTTTTAACTGTTAATTTAACAAGATGCCTAAATTGACAGTGWCTACAACAACTGCATATTCAATGCTATTCTAATACTATTGTATTTGAGCTACACAGAAACACCAGAAGGAAGCAGGGAGTGATAGTACTGGGAGACACCCTGCTGCAGAGGACAGCAGCCTCCATTTGCCAACCTGACCTGCTATCTACGGCACAGTTGCAATTAGAGCATGTAGAAACAGCTGTAAGAGCTGAAGATTAATCAGAAGTAGGTCTCTATGGAGATGCTCTAATCAGGTTAAAGGAATAAGTCACTGAACATAGATATAATGATCTTTCCATAAACATCACCCAGATCTGTTACAAAGTTAGTGAAATTATACAAAAAAACCCTTAAGCCTCGTGGACTATTCAAGTTAAATTGGTCAACAATTGAAACATAAATTTGACATCTTATTTTACCAAAGCAATAAGAAGAGAAAATGGAATCACTTTAACACCCAGCTAGATCTTTATGTGCCACTATTTCTGAAGGTCAGTCTAGCTATAGTAACGAATGGCATTTCATTTCTAGAACCTCAACTTACTATTTTGTACAGGAATGTGAAGTGTATGTTCAGAGCAGCTGATTAATCATGGTGACAACCATGCAATGGATTATTAGGAAGATATAGCCCTTAGAAACAATCACTTTCCTACATGATTTATTTTAGACCTTCAGTGTACTGAAAAGTTTGGAATACTTATTTGATTCTTATCCTGTTGCTAAAACATGAAATCCTTGAGGGCACTGTAAACATTTTACTTTCTAATCTTCTGTAAATGATGTGGAACTTTGAAGTGTTTCTCACCTTTGTATCATTCCTTAGAGAACTGGTGTTAGACAGCAGCTGAATATCCGGAAACAAATCATGTGTTTGTAAGGTGTCAGACTTCAGTGACAGAGACACAACTGGATTCCTTCGTGGAAATGACACTGCTTCAGGAAGCACCCATGTGACATATAGATATGTTTGAACWGAGTTACCCTATTAAAATAACTGAATTAATCAAAGAGGAAGGAAAGGATTTCTCTATTCACAAGAAAATTATCAGAAGCGTGTGTCAAAAGCTTGTTTTCTGTGCTAAACTACAAAAACTATTACAGGTATCACCTAGCATATGCCTACACTGCCAACTGAAGCACCAGCCAGAGATATTCCAGCTCACTTTAAATTGTATTAGATGCTGTCTAGCTGTGGAGTTCAGAGCTTTTGATTTTATTCAGTTTAACTACTCCCTTAAAARGTAAGTTGTCTCTTCAGTTATAGCTGCTATTTTATTAACATTGCTAGTCTCCAGTACCATACCAGCAAAACTGGTGGTTGTTCCAATTGTGTGAGAAGAACAAGCCATGGTTCAGCCATGGCCCCGAGTCATTGATTCCTCCCCATTGTGCCTAGAGGCTACTGGGAGTTACCTTGATAGTTTTTCCTACTATAACAAATTCACTTCAGTATCTAGTTTCTGCTTTAACTTTGATATTTCTGTCCATTTTGGGAAGTGTYACTGAAATCAGCTCCTTAGGTTTTCTACTGTTTTCATAGATGTCTTGAACTCCAGAATGAAGCAATGATTAAGATTTTAGTAAATCTTATGATATTAAGTGTATCCAACATAAATACCTTGGGGGAAGGACTAAAAATAGAGAGATCTATGGATGAACTGGTTTCAGGGTGCTACTGAAGTTTACCTTGTTAACTACTATATTCAGAGCCTCTTAAAAAGCTAGTAATAATAACAACCTGTATTTCTCATTATCACTGGAACATTTGTATAAAAAAGTAGTTCTGCACTTATGTGAAACAGTGTTAATGTACTTAGATTTATAAAGACCTGGAGGAGATTCAACTCCTCATCAACCTGTTTGTCAAGGCATACCTTTACACTGCATGAATGATTTAACAGTTTCAGTAATAACACTGAGGGGCAACTGGTGTGACGTAGTATTTCAGAACAATCTGAATATCAAAAGCAAACCYTGTATTTTTATTAGCAGGAGGCTCAAAAGTAATAAATTATTTACCAAGATGAGAGCTCGTATGTTTTTTCCCCCTAAATGTATCATCTGTCTAGTAAAACTTATTACTTCTCCCCACAACCTTTGTTCCCTTGTGCATAGTGGATTTAAAGTTTCGGAAGGAGAGTTTTGTCCCAAGTAAAACATTCCAATTTGAGGAAAAAAAAAAAAATGTACAGAAACATGGTTTGTGTGAGAAATGAAAGCACAATTATTGTGAGCTCCAAATGAATCCTGTTAATTTTAGCTGAAGGGAGCAGAGAGTAGACTCTCAAAATCAAGCCAAGCAAGTCAATCTGATTTATTACTGTCTTGCTTCTCTGTATCAGTTCTTAAGCAGCCACTGTTTTAATCTAGTAATTTTAGACAAAAAAAAAAAATCCTTTAGCCATAATCTTCTCCAAYATTGAGTTTTTTTGCAGGATAATACCATGGTCACCTATGCTCCATAGAGGGAAAATATACGAAGAGGGCTCCATTAGGCTACAATTGAAGAGCTTCAAAGTGACGGTGTGTAGGCCTCAGGCCTCTGAGGTTTGTGAAACTGAATCCTGAGTYATGGGAGCTTCCTATTAGTAAATATTAAATGGAGCCTCTATGGCATACAAATGAGTGGGATGRGTCAGCAATATCTGAGTCCGAGGGCTCAGCTGCTGAACTGGGACAGTGATCTCCTCTACAAAGGGCAGATATCCAGAACCCAAGCAGGTGATGCTGTGTCTTCCACTGCCCGAGGAGCGCACTAAGGCTGCAAGGCGGTGGTGAAGGAGGAAGGTACAGCTGCGTCATGAGAAYGTGGCCCTAGGCCTGAGGTGCTGTTAAAAAGCAGGGCTCTGACCAGTGCAGTGGGGCTAAATACATAAACAGGATTTGCAGGAACAGTTCTAACCAATATCTCAACTGCTGGTGAACTAGAAATTCTTTAAACAGGGTAAACACTGTCTATAATAACAGCAGCAATATTTTAAAGCTTTTACCTTAACGGATCTATAACTACTGGAACCTCAATCACAAACAGAAAAGCCAGTGCAAGGAAAGAAATGATCAGAATGCTGAAAACCAGCAATGGACTAATGAACATATTAACACTTAGACAGAAAGGCAGAAAGCTAACTTGATGACATGTGGAAAGTGGATTGTTCCTTGACAGTTTCAAAAAGTTTATCTACTAATTAATGAAAAAGTCCTATTTTACCTCAAAAATTAGGAGCTACCAAATGAAATTAGGAAAAAAAAAGTATATTTGAAAAACCTGAATGATTTTCATCTTCCCACTCTGCTCCAAAACAAGAAGTGCGTGTTGACTCTCATTAGCCTTCAGATAAACTATCTTCAGCAGACGACACTCATCTTTGCTGTGCTGGGCCAAAGGCAAGGCTTTAACTTCCTGCCCACTTTCAAACTCCCAAATTTTCACTGTTCCTACACATGGATGAGAAAGATATATAAAAGGGAATGAACTTTCAGCAATAACCTGTATTTCAAAGTCAGAAACTTGAACTGGATCAAACAGGGAAAGGAAAAGAAAAAAGAAAATCCAATTGAAGGTTCAGAGCTAGGTCACTGGTTTTCAAAAGCTGTAACAGTGTGTGTGTGTCTCTTAGGAAAGCACCCTCAGGGTCACAAAACTTACCAGAAAACATCTTCACCACTAGCCCCACCATTTTTCCATCCTTTTTCCATGTCTGTTTTATGATGC
The DNA here is from genome assembly GCA_030449065.1 of Oceanodroma leucorhoa. Lineage (NCBI taxonomy): Eukaryota > Metazoa > Chordata > Aves > Procellariiformes > Oceanodroma > Oceanodroma leucorhoa. Next base: position 109,321 of record JASVER010000133.1, on the reverse strand, counting down.
AGCCCAGGATAAAATACCACTGCCTATCTTTCTTACTTCTGTTTCCAGGTTAACGTCATCAGAGAGCAAGCAGAATGTGGGCTATCAGGCAGAAGACTTCAGGTTCTGAACTACAGCAAGGAGCAGAGGGACCTGGTTGCTGGACTTGTCCCACAGAGCTAGTGGGGAGAAGGAGCTACAACACTACCTTAAGTGAAGCAGTTATTACATACGACTTCATTTTTGTGAGACTTGATAGCATCTACCTTCTGTCATGCTCTTAATATCCATAAAGGGTGCGCAGTCTCTGCTCCCAAGTATAAACAAGAAACATTAGCCAGTATGCTGTGTGGAAAAGGCCATCTCCTCTTTATGTGAGGCAGCTTTCATATATTTTAATATTTCAGGTGTGTATTCTTGAACATTTGAATGTGAGAAGAATTATTCAATCATGTTAACAGATTACAAAATTATTAAAGTTTGCTGCAGAATTCAGTGTAGCACTTGTGTATTGGAGAGTTCTTGCCACATTACTTAAAACTGAAGCACCCTAAATAACACACCTGAAAAATTCAGGAAACATGTAGATATAGATATTCTAGTGTTTAGTGCTTGCAGACACTATGAAATTGAGCTTAGATACTATAAAATTGAAAAACTACCATTCTCCATCTGCAGCCATTTAGTTACAGATCTAGGTCCTAAGTCCTATGAGGAAACATCTTTTCAGACCAAGAGCTTTGAAGATAGTCTTCCAGAGACCAATAGACTAGCAAAGTACCAGAGCCCAAGCAGCTAAAAATCACCTTTCTATGAATCACCTATCAAATAAAACCCAACCAAGACACGCCCCTCCTGCCCTTTTCCCCAGACTGACAGCTGTGCATTCCTTTCTGTGCGTACTTCCACCTTGGAAGAAAGCCAAAATTCATTCTTCTGTCACTGAGACAGTCAAGGCAAAGAGTTCTGTCTGCTCATGTAATATGTCATTTTAAATAAATGTGATAAAAATGTGGTAATTATTTAATTGCTTTACCATCACATGCCCCAGTAGCAAGATAAAAACCATTTATTTCAATGGCTGCACAGGTCACTTCGGTATTCAGCCCATGCGCATCTTCAATCTGATATATTTGGTACCCTGTTTCTAGGTCCCAGACCTGAAAAAATAAGATCGTAATTATTTGTACTACAACCTCTAAAACTCATCACACAATGTGTTCTAGTGTAATTGGAGAAAGAAAAATACATYCAAGAGCAAATTTTCACATCCCGTGACACAGGTTCTCTGTTACAACAGCACACTACCATGTTCTTTTACCGAAATACTAGTGTAATTYCCCTGAAAATGTCCCTCTCCCCAGAGAAGCCATTCTAACAAGGGGAAGCTCTATTTAGTATGCTATGAGAAAGACCCTTGTTAACTCAGAGAGACTGTTGTTAAATGTAATGAGTTTTTAGAGTGCAAAAGCAAACAAATCTAACTAGAAAGAATGGTTTGAGCTATAATTTCTATGCTGAATATCAAAATGAGGCTTGTCATAAACATTTGGTCCAAAAATGTAGGAACAACTATATCTGATCATTATCTAATCCTTTTGGGAATTTAAGCAATGCCTTATAATCAAGTACCAGTACAAAGTTTGGTCGCTGTAGTGGGATAGATCAAATTCAACTGGATTTATGAAGTAGCCACTCATGYCATATGCACTGTCTGGATCTGATTTTCTGCAGCACCATGTGCCCAAAACTATCTTGTAATTGTAATAGTGTTGTAGCCATCATGGTCTAAGGAAGGCATGGTTTACAGTGAGAAATAACATCTTTACCAAGTGTATAAAATGAACAAACCTTTACACAAAGAAGCCTTTCTCCACAGGAATGGTGTGCATCACCAGCTGGCCCAATAAGAGATGCTACCTCTCCCTACAAATGTTGCCATCTAACCCCATCAGCAGTTGATGAAAACTGCAGGTCTCGGTACCTCTGGTGATCATGGTCACACTGCTAATTACACCAGTAATGATTCATTTTATTAATCTGTGGGTTTTCTGACACTTGCATGGCAACTATTCTTTAGTGGTTCAAATGCAAATGGTAAAGTTAATAGGCAAGTTTAATCTTTTCATTAATGTTTCAACACAAACAGAGCTGTGATAAAAAGTGATAAAAGTGATGTCCATCACTTTATTTTTCTTGTTAAGTGGCTATTATATTCAACACTTCTCCCTCACTGTGTGACTGGAAATCCTTAAGGCTCAGAACAACATGTTCTAGGAAATTATTTACATGAGAAAAGGATCTACAGACAGTCAGCAAATTGGCTCCAGAACTGCTAGCCAAATAGAAGCAGATCAGAGAAATGAATAAGAAGCAAAACAGGAGGATAAAAAGTCAGGTTTTATAGTTTAGGCACACTGTATGTGCCAATGAAACTTTTCAATTTTAGTGAAGGAATCTTTTTATCTGAGAGCAGCATCTTTCACACACTCGTGTTTTTACAAAGTGACTTTTTTCATGTTTTATACCAATCCATAGAATGTCTAAAGTACACATTTCTATTCTACTAAGCTGACTGGGACTCAAGCACTTCCTAAACTTTAAAGAGAAGCTTATCAGATATGCCTTCAGAATTGAAGAATAATGTGTAATCGTGCTTGCAGGAATTGTTTATTGGATGCAGTTTGACATAATGGCAGTTAAAATTTTCCTTTGTAGCTACTAAATAGCCAATGGACTTTCACTACTATTGCTATACTTGCAAGAATCTATTGCAGGAACAGGTGAAGTGTACCTGTTCAGCCAAAGGAAATAAAATTACAACTAAATCCAGTACCTCTGAAGCCTTGCTCAATCTGCCTGGTGCTTTTGCAGTGCAATTATGTCAGTGCAGGTCAGGGAAGTAGTAATCTAAGAAGAGTAATGCTGCTGAACCCAAATAGTTTATTCATCATGGCTACCACTTCCCTGGACAATCTGAGCACAAAAATAGCCACAAACCCAACACTTTGAATGATAAACACTAATCACTTATGTAATTGCCCAGTAACTTATTTGTTATAAAAAAAGCTGAGACTTTTCTTTTTCAGTTTAAATGGTGACAGCTTACACTCACCTTCAGTATTGACTCAGAGCAGATAGTGAGAATCTGGTGAAAAGCCCTGTTGTAAACCAGAACATTGATGCTTTTCTCATGTGTCTGTGGCACCTGTCTTGTATCTTGTATCATATGAGTTAGCGGATAAATATCAATGACAGCTGAACCTGCACAGGGTGAGAGAAGTGAGAATATATACATTTTCTGTATAGTACCAGTTACTTTCCCTGGATATAAAAATATTTTATGTAAACCACAGGGTTCATTTGAGTTCTTCGGAAGAGGATAAGGAATATTATCTGTTTCTTGAGAATATCTGTTCTCTAAACCAGAAAACATTCACACATGCTCCCCACAAAGCACCAGTTAAACACTAAACAATGGCTAAGTATTTACCTGCCTTAAATGACCACCTGCCCACCTTTGATGGGATTGATACCCTGACTCCAAATCATTAGGAGCCATAAATCCACCAGTACCAGAGTGGGCTGGTATGGAATAGAATGAACCCARATAAATAAAACTCTAATTGGCAGATATATCACTAAAATAAATTCAGGTATCTGCTTTCTTAGAAATAAATCAATTCTATTTGCAGGCAATGATGATGTCTTTCCAGTACCTTCCTTTATACAGCACTGCAGGTCTGAATGGTGTTTTCCAGGCACTTTCCAGTGCTTTCGGATCAGAAGGGTTGCAAAGACAGAGAGGCAGATGGGGACGACAAGACAAAAGAAAAGACAAGGKTTTTACAACGCAGGCTCACAAGTCAGACTACATGTGCAGCCTCCTATTGCAGTTCCAGTATTACTACGGCTCTACCAGTAGAGGAGCAGCAGTCAGCAGTGAGTATACAGCAAAGGATGAAATTACCTAATACTTGGCATAAGTCCAGGCATAGAGGCCAGCAGCTTGGAAAAAGGCACAGAAGGAAAACTATGGCCATRTTCAAATGAAGCATGAAGGTGAGCTGTGATTTATGGATATTAGTGAACTAATAACTGAAAATCTTCTCTGTAAAGCCAGGCATATAGCAATGAGAATTAATTTGCCCACATGTAGCCTCAGTCTCTTGCCCTCTTCAGGGGCAAGGAGACATTCACTTAAGCCCTTTAGTGGGATTGTTAACAGAGTCCAGGACCAGATTTTTAGGCACTGCTCCAATCATTGTTTATAAGGGCAAAGTTACCTCATTTTGTCAAGGACTTGTCCATGTAAAATCCCTATGTTACTAAGCCTTGAAAATCTCACTAACTTAAATTTGAACTGAAKATCGTATCTGTATCCTTTAGTGATTACAAATCTTTAAAACTAGACTGATTAATATTCTGGGCATTTTTTAAATAATACCTAGAAGCTGAAATTTCTTAAGCTTTGCAGTGCTTTACCAAATGCCTAAATATATATATATATGTATTTTTAGGCTTCTAAAACAAGTTTATTGGCACAAAGATTCAGCAGAAACTACCAGGTCACTGGAAACAAAATGTTTCACATTCATCTTCTCAGATTTGACAAGCTTTGCAAGATTTGTGCCTTKGTCGTAATCCAAGGACAGAAAAAGCTGTCTCCAAATACAATGACCTTATTTGCGTGGTACGTCTCAGGCCTGTATAGCCCCAGAACAGGTTCGAAGCTGTTTTTTTCAGTGCCTACATCTATGGTACAGACAAACCCTGCCAGTTTCCACAGTCTCTGCCTTAGATACAGAAGGCTAACATCCTTAGTGACACCTGCAAAGCTCTGGTCCCCTGGAGGTTCCAGGCTCCCTGCTACAGAGTTAGGAAACGTAGCCCAGAAACCTCAGGCTGAGTTCCCACAATATTTTACTCCTGATCAATTGGACAGTGTGTCTGTTGACACCACATTGTGGGGCTCTCTGTAGCTACTGAGTTAAATAAGAAGTTTGAATACACTTGTGAGGGCTCCACAGAGACTATACTTTGCTGCTTTGATCTCCAAATGAGAGGAGAGTGCTAGAGGAACAGTTAGGGGAAGATCAGCAGCTTAGTAGCTTTCAAGAAATGACAAGACTACAGAAAAATATCTGCAGTTTMATATTTCTAAGGAAGGCTCACCTTGGCTTCAGAGAAGCCTTTCTCGTTTCCTCTGGTTCCTGCTGTTAATTCCCATGCTGCATATTTTCATGCATATTTCTATATCGAAATTAGCACCATATATAACAAGACCCACTTTAAAATGGTCTTAATGTGCAAATACCCTTACCTCCCAGTATTCTGTACATCTCATATACCTTACTCCTGTACTCAACTTCAGTTGTATGTAATCATAGAGGAAATCACATTCTAAGAGAAGGGGCATGCTCTCACACATCAACTGCAGTAACATACCAGTRATAAGTGTGCCGCGATCATTGTCAAATACCATGGCAAAGATCTCCATCTCTCCAGGATTCCCTTGATTATCATGGAAGACCTGCAGCAGTGAAAGAGTCTGTATATCCCACACCCTAAAAATCTAGAGGGAGAGAGGGGAGAAAATCTAGTACCGTATCATGACTGGATTTTCAACTACTTTTTGTTTCTATCACATTAATATTATAGCCTCCAATGAAAATCACATTGATAAGTGTGGTACATCCCAAAATAAGCAAGACAAATATCAAAGGTATCTTTATCCCCATTTCACTCAGGATAAAAGGCACAGAAAGGCTGAGTTTTGTAATCTTAACCTGACAAGTCCACAGTGGGACCAGATCTCCTGAGAATTGGTTCTACTCCTTAATGACAAGATGACTCCATTGTGTCACACTTTTCAGTCATGTACAGATAAATGCCAATAGTTTAAAAACTTGTATTTGAACTGGACTGTCAAATGGTATGCAACAGTACAAAGCTAAATTTCAGAGGGTTCCGGATAAAGGAATTCCTGAAATCTTTGACTGACAGCAGATGTTGGAGCAAATCAGGATCAGGACACACTGCTGAAGGATCATTTTTATGCATATATAGTTCTTGTGCTCTCCGTAAGCAAATGCTATCAATCACAGCCAGGGTACTGGTTCCTGTAAGGAGCACCAAATATATTAGATATATTTGTTCTTACTTTCAGTTTCAATGGAAAACACAGCACTTGCTTTACATTCTAGAATTACTCATCAATAATTGTATGTTAGCAGCACTTACTCATCTGTCTGATCAAAAGCTGTGTTGAACTTACTGCTATCCMATGCAAACTGCTCTTAATCCTGCAGGAAATCATGATTTAATTTCTCAGATCCCATGGATTTTAGTGTGGTGTTTTTCTCTGCAGGAGAATCTTACCATGCTCTCAAAAGTTATTCTGTCATCACATCTGCCTGCAATTCTTATCCAGCTGCCAAAACCGTGGTGAGTTTTATTTAGGCATTTGTGCAAGTTATTTGTATTCATTCAATTGTGTTATTAAAAGGTGGGGCTGCATATTTAATTGGGATTTTAACACAAGACACATGTCGGTACAATGCTCCCATCGATACTGGGAGTGTTGTGGACGTKGACAAAAGTCGTTGAATCTTTGGATGAAATGCTCCATATAATCATGGGACAAACCCACGAAATATTCAACTGAATTTGATAACTGAGCTGCATCTCAGACAGAAATGTCACATGAATAATTGTGCTTCCTGTGCTACAGTCCCTGGAGGTCTTCCTCTCTCAGCTGTTCCTTATTCTTAACTTTGTCACTCAGTTGAGATCTCAGTGGCTTTTCTTAGGTGATCTTGATGCAGTTAGTCAAACTCTAACTTCATAGTCTTGGCCAGGAAGCATGAAGCAGCCAGCCTGCCCTGACTGCTTCAGGATGGGCTGGGATGGGCTGCTGTTTGTCTAAAAGAGCAATAATTTTGGGAGCTCTGATGAGGAAGAAAAAAAAAAATCCTAGGGAAATCCGCTGCCATTTCTTTGATTCATCCTAGGATCTCCTGTATGGTAACAAACATTGTAATAAAGGTAGGTCCAAGTCCAAAGATGTCTGCAGCAGACAGCTTGGGTGCAGATTCTTGCATTGTATTCCTGAAAACCAACTTAATTCACTCACAGGTCAAAGCAGTTGTGTTAGTACATTGACTTGCCCATTGTGGAAAGACCATCCAGTAAGCCTCTTGCAACCAGCCTGAGCATCTGTCCATAACAGATGGGCATTGTAACAGAAAAAGAAGCAAGTGGAACTGGGACAGCGAGACGGGAAGTTCATTTTGAAATTACTGTTTTTTCTTTCTGACTGATTTATTAGATAGCACAACGACTAGCACCTCAGAAAAACTTAAAAGATATTAGCCAGAACAAAGAATGTAGAGCTCTCTTCGGCACTTTCATATCATTTCATAAAAGTTTTAATGACATAAGCTACTTGCTAAGGCCATTAACAAGTTATGCCCCAGGAAATGACTTACAGCCAGTCTTATATCAGAAGTGCTAGAAACTACTATCATCTGATGCGTAACAAATTCAGCACAGTCAGATTGCTACTGACCTAGAAATGCTGGTGACTGGTAGAAGAAAGATGGATAAAATTATCATTAAAGACATTTGATTTGCAAAGTAATTGCTTTTAGCTCATCTTGCCTAACACCAAGCTAGAAATCTGACAGGAAGAACTCAGGAAAAAACAAGAACAATCTGTCAACCTCATAAAGAAAACAGCTACAATCAAATTCACTGCTGAAAACTCACAAAATTCAGTTTCGTAATGTTACTCACCTTTTAATACAAAGATCTTTGAAAACCTAAAACAGCCCTGAGAAATGCTTTTTCTGCAAATTTGGGATTAGATAATTCTATGTCTGCAGAGTACCACTTGTATCTGTCCATTTGACCACATAAAAGTTTAAACTTTTTTTTTTTAATACAACTACTTCAGGAGAAATTTTCATTTTACACCTATAAACAGAGAAAGTAAGTGGCTTCCCAAATGACACACAGCAAACCRTAGACTGAAACATAACCCACAAGTTTTGTCTATTTCAGCGTTCCTCACCATAGCCTATTCCCTTCTTCATTTTGAAATCTATTTATTTTTCTGTTGAACAGAACATGTGCCCATTATAATTCATAGGCAGTATGTCGTGACCCTAAAAATGCTTTTGATAATGAGGAAGACTTCACTTCTGCATATGTTCATGTTATGAAAAGTTGATTGCAATTGCCAGGAATGATTTCTTCCGAAGACACACACTATACAATTGAGAATGAATGTTTGTTACTCTGGATGTTATAAAATGTTGAAGTATCTCTCTTTTTTTCACTTAAAAGAGGATCTCAGCATAGAAAAAACACCATTGCCAAAAAAAAATAAATCCAAATAGGAGAGTGTTCACTGTATGCAGAATAAAAAAAAAGGGAGACAGTAATGGATGGAAATTATTCAGGGAGATACACAGATTTTGAGATTATTGGAATTGCCATCAGTAACCTGATTTTAAAGGAAGTACAGTGGATCCAGCAAAATTCAGAAAAGGAAGGGAAGAAAAGAAACAGATACATCAATCAGTGTTTAAACAGATCACCTCTGGCACCAGAGAGAAGTTCATACATGAGTGTTTCAGAATTTTAAGTAGAAGAATTTGTCCTGAATATTTTGTTTGTTTTCAGGAAAACTTAAAAGGAAAAGGCTCTAAAAAACTTCTCACTGAGATTAAATTTTCTCTGAGTAGTACTGAATCAGAAGAACCATGTCCATCATATTCCTCTGACAGACTTCTGATTACATTTCAGTTTACACAGACATGCAATTTCTAAAGCATACAAAAAGAGAAGCAGGCAGTGAGAAGGCTTGAAAAAGGAAATCCGGTTGAATAGAAAAAATGGTGAAACTGTTCATCCAGCTGATAGTAGACCAGCAAAAACAGAAAGAAGAATTGGTGATGAAAGTTGAGAAAGTTAAGGCAATGTTGCAGGTAGATCTCCAAGCTCAATTCTGGCACAGTCACAATTACAGCATGTAAAAACAGCTGTAAGAGCTGAAGATTAATCAGAAGTAGGTATCTATGGAGATTCTCTAGTCAGGTCAAAAGAATAAGTCACTGAATAGAGATATAATGATCTTTCCATAAACATCACCCAGATCTGTTATAAAGTTAGTGAAGTTATACAAAACAAAACTGAAGACAGACAATTCTAATAATCCATAGACTATTCAAGTTACATTGGTGAACAATTGAAACATAAATTTGGCATTTTATCAAAGCAATAAGAAGAGAAGATGGTTTTCCAGCACAAGTGAATATAAGTAAGAAAAAGCCTCTTGCACTATTTCTTGCTGCTTGTTCAGCTATTAATGCCAATACCACATTAAGAAAATGCAGTCACTTAAAATGACAGCAAAAACCTGGATACATCACAGCATTCATAAATCTCTTCCATTCCTTCCAGCCTCCTTCCTTTCCCAGCCCGCAGGCAGGGATGGGGAGATTACATAAACCGCTGCGCCACACGAGTGACTCCCGCACACGGCATCATCAGCGTGGCCGCGAGATATAATGGCACTGCTGTTCATCTGCATCAGCACACGTGACTCTGCATGAATTCATGCTCGAAGAGTTACAACAAAAGGCATGCTTATTTAGAAATTAGGAGGTGACTAGGGGGAGTTGCCTTAGGAACATTTTGTTAATAGTAACTTTACTGTTCTACTTATTTATTGAAGAACTTCCCACAGCAGCCTGACAAATGCCAGGAATCCCTGAAGCCCTCTGAAACATACTCTTCATGGCAAAATGCTTCCAGACTGTGTCTTCTGAAATCACAGAATACAGACCATATAGAAGCAAACGAAACATATTAGGGAGGAGAAGGAGTGCGGAGAGAAGGAGTTTCAAGTGCTTTTGGAAACAACTTCTTTCCTTCTTCCCACTGTTTCCACCTTACAGGAAAAGCTGAGCTATACTTACAGCAACATTATATCTACAACACTGGCTTACATTAATGACAATGTTGGTTCAGTCTGGGTGCTAGCAGAATCTATCTGTGGCCTTGACCCACAGATATAACTTTTTTAAGAGTTATCAGAGCAGGGCCTGTGTTCCCACATTGTGACCAGCCTCCTTCACTCAGTCAGTAASAGGCACAGAGTGGCATTCGAGGAATGCACACTGCCTCTCTTTCCTATCTCAGTTGTAACAGCTTCAGCAAACTACTCCGTTATCCTCTCCAGGACCGCAGTCTGGATCAGTTCTCTCTGTTCTGGGGTGCTATTCTTGTGTCGTTCATTTTTCAACCCAATGGCAAAACCACATAGTTACAGACGGAATTTCCACAGACACTAAGCAAAACTGGGATCCAAATCCCTCCAGAATTCAGTAGGAGTTCTTGCCAAAGCCTTCTGAGATCCCTTAAAAAATTTAAATGTGTATATTTGCATACATAAACACTTTTCTCTCAAGCACCACCTTCCTTAAAGCCCTAAAACTCAGAACATGGAAAAAAGCCTGAACTATCTTTTCCATCTGGTCTAAAGCTTATGTTTTATTAGCATGTAAAACCAGCAACACCCCTTTCTTCTATTTTTCTTAATACACACRCAGAGACAGACATAGAACAAAAGATTCATCTTATCAACTAAAATGGGAACAGCAGAGGGAGACAGAAMAAAGATTGGGCAAGACAAAATTGGTAAATAAATATTTTACATGCTCTCAGTACAATAAAGTTCAGGCTCGGGAACACTTATCTCCTGCTGGGTTGTTATGAGGAAGCCACTGTGGAAACGTGCTTTGACTTTGGAAGAAGTGAATCCTCTTCTGYCCCTTTCTGTCTGTAATTAACTGAGATAGAAAAGGACTAAAGAAGTCCAGGATTTGATGATATCCGCTCTGCCCCTGCCAAAAGATAATCCYTTCAAATTACCGCTACTTAAGAATGTGACCTTAAAACACTGCTCTAAAGAAAATATCTCAACAACTCTCAAGAYAAAACAGTAACTTCCTTTTAGTGCTTCCAAACTCTCACATCCTGCTGATACTTTTTGTAAGTTAAGGAAAATTTGTTTTTTGAAAAAGACAGACAACTTTCCTCAGTTTTACAGAATGGTGATGCTGCAAGTCTTTAAAACAACTTATGAAAAAACACTTGTGCAGAAAAATCCAAAATCCAACCACTCTTGGGGCAGAAAGAAATTGCACTAGCCAAAGCATTCGCTGCCTTCTCTGGGCAACAATTAAAGCTGATTTTCTGTTGCAGTGTTTTGTTTACCTGCCCCTATTTGCTACACTGTTCAACTGTTTCAGGGGGTCATTGAAGGCTCCATGGCCTAAGTGAAAAAATTTACAAATTCATACAGAACATCTGAGCCCTCAAAGACAAAAATCACCGGGCATGAATCAGAGGTCAAACTGCAGTTCTGCTTGCTGTKTTATTTAATAGAGTAAGTTATCTGCAGAGAGTGCTGTTGTGTGTCTTGCAATCCCTGAAGGTGATCCTGCAACTCCCTGTAGTTACTAGAAGACTTAGAAACAAATTGATGTCAATGGGATTACTTGTGAGGCTAAGGCAAGAAGGACTTAGCTCTAAGCATATTAATGCAATGTGGTGCAGCAGATGGTACTATAACTAGTGCCTTATTGAGACAGTAATTTGGTGAAGTTCAAAATTATGAACACTTCAAATCACTTCCTCAGATAGTACCATTAACCTGGTAATATATAAGGTTACTTTCCTTTTCCCAAACATGGAGGAATGATGGAAAGAAATCAAACTGGGTTATATGCAATAATGAGTCTAATTGTATAGTAATGAGCCTGCAGGATATTTACTGGGTGTGATGCAATGATTGAGARTGCGTAAAGGCTCTGTATGTCTCTCTCTGTACTGTGTGCTGGGTGTGCTGACAACAGACCTACCTCACCCCTGATGCAAAGATAAAATAACCCTCAGCACTTCTGGAGAACAGTTTCAATAGACATTTAGATGGTGTGTGGGTCAGAAACAGGAAGCTAGAGGTGTAGGACAGAGGTGACTGCCCATGAACACCCGGATCAGAAGAGTTCAAAAAACAGTCAGGTTCCTCCTGTCAGTCTTCAGACAATCTTAGAATGATGTCTTCTCTTCTGTAGGCTAATTTTGTAGGGTTTTTTTGCAGACTACCCAAGAGACAAATTAATTTGAATAGTGGGAAATGGGACAGAAAATAACAGAAAATTGTTACTTTCATGTAAGTTACATGAAAAGTCCGAAGAAGAATATTCAATGATGATCTTGCAGGATTATGCAATATAAGAAGAGAATAAAATTCTTAATATCTGGGAGGAGCAAATAAATTGAAGAGAATAAACACACGGCAGCATTGGAAGGATTAACTTTGACTTTCAAAGCAGTATACAAAAAATGTATCTGATATAGATGTGGCCACATAATTAATGTGAAGGATGACTGAACAGATTTCCCAAATGTCTCTTTTTCAAATTATCTAGATTAAGTTTAATAATGTAGATATACAGTACATTCCGGTAACAGCCACGATTAGCAATGGCCTGACATAAATAAAACATTGTGCTTCCAGCTCAGCTGCTCTCATTGGTTGGGAAGACAAATGACCGTATTATAAATATATCCTTAAAACAATGTCATGTGCTTTCAAAATAGGTTAGACAAACATCCACGCTAACCTACACAGGCGTTGATACAATCACCTGCTTAGTTCCAGACAGGCAAAAGACCTTTATGACTTCCCACTGGGATATCGCACAGCCAGTTTGCCATTAAGCAGATCTGGAGAGAGAGTACTGGAGACTGATAACATTAAGGTTTGAGTAAATTTGCAAAAGTCAGAAAATACAAAAATTAATAACATATTTTACCTCCCTTTATCCTCCCTGAAACACTAAAAATCTGCCCTTGGGTTCTGTAAGAATATAACTAACATATATATAACAGAGTTAATTTAGTATGGGCAAATTTCAGCAAGGAAGCGTTTATGTGCTTGCATCAAGTTGGCTGCATCAGATTTTGAAGAAATTTAAACGGAATGAAACTCTGCCGTGCCCGAGAATGGAGATGCGAGAAATCACCCTGTTTGTTGTACTACTCTCCTGCCACATGTAAATGTGTGCATTGCTATTTTGATATTAGTTGCCAAAAATGAAATAACTTTTAAAGAGAAAAAGACCAAAGAACATTCCCTTCACTGATTTACAACAAAGGTTTTGTGTTGTTTACAAATGATACTGCACAGTGGTGTAAAGGCTGGGAATATACTCCTTACCCTAGCCCTACTGATCATCAAACAAAACTGAGATAGTTTTTATGCATTGAAGCCTGTAGGGTCAAATCTTGTTCACCTGACTCACTTAAGTGGTCTAATTCAACTAAACCCACCACTGGAGGTGTTCTAGTAAAATCAGTGGAACAACTGGTGTAGCAAATTTTGGCTTACTGACTTCCATTGACAACTCAAGTAGTCAAGACATGAAGTTGTAGCCTCCACTATTCTAGTTGTGAATCCCCACTCTGCACTAAGTGAGAGAGCGGTTGTCACTGCTTCACAGCCTTTCAGTACAAGGGCTATGCAGTTTGGTCTGGTCTCTGCCATTGGCCTTAATCTTCTTGTTGCCACAGAGTGTTATGAGTGTAAGATCATCTTTCAGAYAATGACCTGCTTCCTGCCACATCTCCAGGTTTAATAGCCCCCGTCCCTAGGAGTGKTTTTTTTTTCCCTCAATGCTTCCTGAATGCATTCAGAGAGTTCTGTAACATGAAAAAATGAAGTAATAAATGCTTCAGGCTGCAGGATGAGAATAAGAATGGGCAAACTACCTAGAGAGAGGAAGGGGCAATGAAGGGCTGAGTGACATGAAGGAGAGGAAAAAAAGAAACACAGCAAGAGATTTCCTATGCAGCATTCTTCTATCTAGGCTGGAGTGGCAGGTTAGTTTTCCATTATTTCTCTACCCCACAGATTGCTCTCATATTACCATAYACTCCGTAGAACTAATTCTTCAGCTGATTGGGTCCATTTAAAAAAAAACACTAGCAATTTCTATTAAATTACAGTATTGGTAATTTACAGTATTTGTAGAAAAATTCTGTAGTGCCAATGTAGTAACCAGGCAGATCAAGTACCTTTTCACAGGACAGTCTTGCCTTGCCTGGCTTGAAACATCCAACTCATGTCATGGTTCATTATCTATCATCTAGTGTATCCTGAAGCATCCGAGGATGCTGCTTAGCTGTAATTCCAAGTCCAAAGATAGCACTTTTTAAAGGACTTACATATTCTACCAGCATTTCTCTTCAATAAAAAAGATATTGCTTCAGTGCTTGAATATACCATATTATTTTACTTTGTACTCCCTCAGACCTAAGAGAAAAGGTGTAGAATAGTTGTAACAATGGGAAATACATCACTCATTCCTCTTTTTATAACTCCCAAATGATATGTATCAATGAAATTACAGCCATAAATCAAGAGAATAGGCTGTTGCAGCCATTTTGGAAAAAATGTTTCCTGAAAACTGGGTTAGTGGCTTCTGCAGAGTAATTCCAACCAAAGAGTTATATACATTTGTACTTACAGTTAAAGACATACACTTTCACTTTCATGCCAATAACCTAATCTATGACTGCAACATGCTGACACCTTAGCAAAAAGTCCATGTATTATGTGAAAACCTGAGTCTGTATTTTGGTGCAGTGACACAAAGGACAAGTTAATATCTTCAGACAAATTTAACAGTATTTCCTTTTTGGAAATATTTTCAACCAAAACATAAGTCAAGACAGACACACTGTAAGTGTAGCTGTGATGAATGTGGTTCCTGTTGGTCTGTGGTATATAATTTAACACAGAGAATAGTTYATGTTTGTGGGAAATCTCAACACAAGACTTGGAGCATGTTCCTATGGCTAGGAACAAATAGATCACATTGATATTTCAGATCTCCTAGTAAATTCACTTAACTGAACAGCTGAAGAAAAAGACATGGCTATGGACTACAACTGCAATTGCACCTATGCACAGTGTTACCTTTAAGGTCTTCACAACCTGGAAGATCAGGAACAAATCTATTTCCAGGAATATTATATTCTGAAGCAAGTCCAGCAGCACAGAATTACGACAATCCCTGACTGTGCCCTCCCCTATTCCTCAGTGTCACTACTATGGAAATACTAATTAATATGACTAAAGGACATACAGAAATTATTTACAAATCTATGGCTTTGCCTAATTTGTAGATATTCTTACGTTATAAACCCAAGAAAGTAAGTTTAACTTTTGTGGTRAGAGAATTTGATATATACATCATTTTTTAATAGCTGCCTGACAGCAGTTTACTAATCATTTGTTCCATCAAGAAATCCTTATAATATTGGAGTAAACAAARTGCTCATGTGCTGGACTAGTTTAAGGAATCTTCATTTTCTTAAATGGAACCATCATTTGAATTCAAATTCCAAAATAGTTTCTTAATTGTTGTCATAATAATAAGTTTGTTTTGTTATTACTGGCTCAGGGCAATCTGTTTTCAGTTAAATTAAATATCACAGAAGGCTTCTTCAATGTTTTCCAGAAAGCTGTATTGCACACTMGCCAAAATGCCCCAGTGTAAATAAAGAAGTCTGCTCAAAAAATTCACATGAATTCCAAGTTTCAGTGCARTGTGTCCTGGGCTTGTCTGCCACCAAATACAGTACTGATTTTTGACACCCAAGTGAGTGTGCTCTCTCTGCAGATCTATTGAGGTCTACCACAAAAAAAAMCCCAAAGTGCTGCAAGAAGACAGCACTGCTCAGACAGCAGATGTTTCCYATGCTGACAAGCAGAACTGATGTAGGGAAGAATAAGGAAAACCTTTGATATTATTTTTCTTTCACTGGATGTATTTTACTGATGCTCATTTTACATCATCTCATGATTCTAGAAAGACGTGAGAGCTAGTGACTAATTCAGCACTGGCAGTGACTATTTTTGTCCTTGCAAACCAAGAAGCCATGCATCTACATTTCAGATTTTGGCACCAGCTCTCCTTTTAGAAGAGATTGTAGAAAGATCCAGGCTTACCTCCAGCTGTCTATGCATTAGATTGCATAACACCACTTTGACTGGTTAAGAATGAAAGAGGGCCAAAGTGATCTTGTTTGTTGTTTTTTGAATAATATCTATATCAAGATCATCCAGATTAATTTTATTATAGTAGAGCTGTACTTCTGATTTTTATACTTAATTTACAGCACGATATAAATAATTAGTAYTTCCTTTAAGATTACCTTACATACAGGGGGACTGACAGAAACAAGACTAATTGATTTCAAATGTGTAAGCCTCAGATATTTTTTTTTTTTACCACGGGCAGTGCTGAGAACACAATGTCTATAGCTAACCTTGACCAGAATACTCAGGTCAAGTGCCACAATGGTACATGTAGATTTTACCATTATATTTGAACTGTACAGTACACTGAAACAATAGTGTGCTGCAGTTCATGCAGAGTCCTTGCTCCCTGATAATTTGGATGGGAACCTGGACAAACAGTGCTGTGAATATTTTGTTCATGCCTAGGTTCATTTCAGTGGAGATAACTTTGCTGGGATGTAGGGTGCAAGAGAATGGTGCACGCATTGGTTTTTATGCTAACGCTAAGTGGGCAYGCAGCCAAGTTTTGCACCAGGATGAGAGCGCTGGACAGAATTCTTGAAATTCACAGTTTGACACAGCCTGAAATTCTGAGCTATTATAATGAAGACTGTGGTGCATAAGAATCTGATTTAAAGAAGAGAATCCACATAGTACTCACATTTTACTTTTCAGCAAAGTAATGTCAACACACAGTAGAGCAAGGCCTATGTTAAAACAATTGCCAGTCAAATTCTCCAATTCATTCAGGAGGTGGATTGCACATTTATCATAAGAAATAAAGGCTAAACTACACTCTGCTGACTGAATGTAACTCATGCAGTTTCTGCAGTATTTTTAATCCTTGTTTATGTGATTACTAATTTACAGAATTAGAGACTTTCAGCTTGTGCATCAYTTAGTGGGATTGAGCACGGGTTCACTGCAAATAGAGATTAGTCTTCTACTTAGAAAGGTGGTGTTTTTAAGTAGACTGTCTGAGACAGTAAGCCTCTTTATACTGGAGATCTGCATTTACTAAGGGCTCCCTAAACCTATGTTGTAACACCCAACCCTTTTCATCCTTCCCTCTGTCCCTCCCTCCCTCCTCAACCATATACACATGGGACTTCTCTGTAGACACAAGTGACCTTCTGAGTAATCTGTACTTTTGAAATCATCTGTCTAACTCACAAAGTTAAAAGTCATGTGAACAGACTTGGGTAGCATCAGAAGAGGTCAACTGAAATCCAGTTAGACCATCCAGCAACAGATGAAAAGCAAGCAGAACAGTCCTCTAAAATAAAGCACATGCATCTTAAAAATAACTTGAATAAAACAAGCATTGTGTAGGTCTAATTTATCCTTGGCATATTYAACAGTTGGTCTTCCAGATAATCAGACTGCTTTTTTTTTTTTTTTTTTTWAATATTGCAAATCATCACAGATCAAAAAGGTTAAACTGTTGTGTGGTCATATTTCATAATAAAAAGACTAACTCATGGCACTGAAATTAAAAGCAAACTTCAGAAGCAAAAAATGCAGCTGCAGAAAACACCTGAAATACTTGCAGTGATCAAACCAATTGCTTGCACACGGTGCAAATAAAACAGATGCTAAAAGGCCTTGCAACAAAAAGGCAACAATGTACTTCCTCATTTAAGTTATGGCACTGAACATTCTTCCTCGGTGCATAATACGGACCCTTGTGTTAAAAATCTTTCACTTATTTCTATTTACAATTTTTGACATATGGTTAAAGAGAAGGTCTTAAAAATGAGCATAATACAACAGAGTTTATTTATGTCTGCTTTCCTAAACTTCTTGGATAACTTCAATATTGCCTTTAATCTAGCATGCAGTTACAAGTAACGTACTGGTTCTGAAGAACACTTGCACTTCAGAAACAAAAAGACAACTCTTTTCCTTTATGGAGTTTTAGTTTTTGATTACAGGTCTGCATGATCATACTGTTCTCTTCACAGAAACATTTGTTTTGTATCTAACTTGGCCATTGTGCTGCATGAGATGTTTCTTTTGATACTTCCTTAACACACTGATGCCTCCCTCCCCTTCTTCTGGGCTTCACTCTTTGTTTTCCATGCTCTGGGATGTTAAGACTGCTAGAGCTAATAATCTTGTAAACTAGCTCTTCCACTGTAATACAAATCCCTGTGATTTCTATTTTTTTGCAYTAGTGCTGTGAAACCATGGTGTAGAATTGGCTCATTTTTACATTTCTGTATAAAATATGGCATACATTAATGTTCTATAGTATGGAACTAAGGCTAATACCATCAACTGAATCCCCTAGTACTCCTGTAAAAGATGCGTAACATTTGTGGTATCTTTAAAACCATTCAACAGAGTTTTTGAACCCCCAAACTCAGCCATTACTTCTTCAGACCGCAAATCTTTGCTGCAGCACAAGTCTGAAACCAAAAACCAATGTGATCCCTTACTTCTGAACTCTGTAGTATAAATCAATTACATATGGGCTGAGGAGATGTTCTTGTGAGTACATTTGTGTATGGCTTTTCAGTCTTAAAAGTCCTTTGAGGTCAGATGAGGGCACAGCAAGGTAGTAGAATTCTTTGTTTGAATCCTTGTTTTAAAACATTTTTACACTTTGTTAATATAGAAAGTTAATACTATGTATAAAACATACCAAAGAYGACTGACTACCAAAAGACTGACTATTTGATTTTCTTAAATACAGTCAGGAAGAATATGCTTTCTAGCTTTCTACCTCCATGGATATTAATCCCCGGGAATGTAGCTCACATAGTATCTTACAAGCCATCTATCCAACATTAACTCTTCTTGTTCTTCATAAAGTAATATGTAACAAATCATAGGAAATTACGTGTTACAATTCTAGGGAGTGAAAGCCAGAAGTTAAGTGCAATATAYGCAATCTAACTTAAACAAGAAAATGGTTTGGGAAATTTTTTCTCTGAAAGGTTCCTAAATATATTTCACAGGATTATCCCCTATTCCCACTGTCCAGCCCTTTCCATTGTCTGACCCATGGGCCTGTAACAAAGGCAAGGACATTTAACATATCACCCTAATCTCAAAACATTTTCAGAATTTATTTTAACAGATATAATCTATCTCTTTAGCAATTAAGGTCTCTGCTTGCAGCAGAGAAGATGTGGGATGCCCACAGGTTCCACTGAGCCCACAGTACTGAACATCATCAGCATATGTCTGCTTACAATAGAAGTGATGGAGGTACACAAGGGCAGATACAAAATAGTTTCTTAATTCTGACATGCATATTATTCCACTAAATACAGTAGTGGCTCATGTCAAGGCCAGGTCTCCTGAGTACAAAGTGCAAATCTAGTGAAAGTTTAATAAATCATTTGTGTATCATCTATTTCTCAAGTCCTTTAAAGAACAGCTAAAAATAGTGAGAAGTTTATCTGCTGTAACATGTAAGGTTTTTTGTATTCTTCTTGTACGATGTATAAAACTTTCCTGTCTCTTTAACTTCCCCTGGTTCTCTGATAGWAGCTATGATTGTCCACCTCTGAAACTATAACTTTCTCCCTACAGTCACTTATGTCAGCAAGTAAGGACTATCTATGCCTGGTGAGAATTAAGAAACTAAACTTGACTGGGAAGATGATGCTGTTGTCATTCACATCTCACTTCCTGAAGGAAATGGAAACAAAAAAATACACAGAATATACAGAAATTTACTGCATTTCTGATAGAGGCCTTGACAGTATAAAGAATACCCCAGTCTGTGAAGACACATCTACCTAAAGAACATAGTGTTTAAACCAACAGTGACAGGAGAAATACTACAATCTTCTTCCAGGTTCTGTCATCAGAGGTGTCGTGGTTTAAGCCCAGCTGGCAACTAAGCCCCACACAGCCGCTCGCTCACTCTCCCCCGGGTGGGACGGGGGAGAGAATCGGAAGGGTAAAAGTGAGAAAACTCGTGGGTTGAGATAAAGACAGTTTAATMGGGAAAGCAAAAGCCRCGCACRCAAGCAAAGCAAAATAAGGAATTCCTTCACTACTTCCCATGGGCAGGCAGGTGTTGAGCCATCYCCAGGAAAGCAGGGCTCCATCACGCGTAACGGTTACTTGGGAAGACAAGCGCCATCACCCCGAAYGTCCCCCACTTCCTTCTTCTTCCCCCAGCCTTATATGCTGAGCATGACATCAYATGGTATGGAATACCCCATTGGCCAGCTGGCCTAGCTGTCCCGGCTATGCTCCCTCCCAGCTTCTTGTGCACCTCACAGAGCATGTGAGCTGAAAAGTCCTTGAAAAATAGATTACCTAGCAACAACTAAAAACATTAGTGTGTTATCAACATTCTTCTTATACTAAATCCAAAACATAGCACTACACCAACTACTAGAAAGAAAACRAATTCTATCCCAGCCAAAACCAGGACAAGAGGAAAATATTTCCCTAGTGCATTAGACTTAGGTTTACCTTTATGATGCTGTTTTGAAGCTTTTTAATTTATATAGTATAAAAATATCTTCACAGTAAGTCAAGAAAATTTTCAATATCGTTCAAGAAAAATAGCCATAAATTATAAAATCAGTCTGAGCTTTCAAATGTAGTAATATAAAAATTAYARATCTTAATTAAAAAAAAAAATCCCTACTGTTTACCTTGTTCTGTATTTTCAGCTGAAAAATGGCACGATAACAAAGCTTTTTATATGAATATCTRACATGTTTTAGGTTAGATTTAATTTTGGCAGTGCCCAGGAGAAGATTAATTTAATTTTGCTAAAGTTTTCCCTAGTTTTGCTGTTCTGTCAAACAGATAATGCAAAATCTGTTGAATATAAAGACATTTTGTTTCTCTTGGTTACAATGCTTCCATGAGATCATTGATATCTCTCTAACTTATTTTCAGTGAAGATATATAGGCTCTCCTTGTTTTGCTTCAGCAGCCTCCTATATCACAGTCACTGAAATACAAAAATAAAATAGAGGGAAAACTGTTTTGATTTTTCTTATGCTAGGCAGATTGGAAAGCAAATTGGTCTTTGTTTTTTAGGTGGAAACAAATTATGTATTTAACGTAACGTTAAAAGTTCCCTGGGAAGTTGCATGCTTTTGTATAATAGCTGGTTCTTGTCTATAAAAACACAAATGTGCTTTAACTGGGCTGTTACAGCTGACCATCCTCCGCTATTGTGTATACCACGTATCATCTACAGATTGTAAATTCTTTGAGGCACAGAGTGATCGTCACTTTATTTGTAAGTCCTTTAGACTTCTCTGTGAGGGATCCCTTCTTTTTTGATATAGTTTTCAACTATGACCACAAGATTTATATGACTTTCGAAAGTCTAGGAATTTATCTCTATTTCTTTTTATTTTTGAGAAGTGTAATTTCTGCCTTATAACTCAGAGTGCTGTTTAAAGGCACATAGCTTTTAATTAAAACATACTTTCACATATTCATTTTCATGTACAAGTCACCTTACTGATGTCATTGGCACAACTCAGCTACATTTAGTTAAGATCAGGTGTCCAGATACTTAGAGACTTGTAAAATAGATTTTGCTTCCCTCTAAGTCATCATATTGAATACAGAAAGGTCCACAAGGGACCTCAAGAGATCTTCTAGTCATTTACTGCCCCAGGGGCTACATTCTTAGTTGCTTTTCTATAAATATCTTCATGTACATTCCTTCCCCTTAAGTCATGTCTTATGTCTTRTTCCATTTTTCCTACATGTATAGCTTGCAAGCTACCTGTCAAAACCATCCTTGATTCAGGAGTGATGTATGCCTGTAGTAAATGTACAGAGTTACCTACAGAACAGACAGGTATAGATTTGTAGGAGTGAGGAAGGGGGAATGGTTATGGCTCCAGGATTATGTGAAGATGGGAGATTTCTGATTACTTATTTTCAGTTAGTAGTACTTTTAGAAGGGTGTGGGTTATTTTAAGAATAGGATTAAAGACATGATGAAAACGTGGTGTTTACTGGCACCTCAATGAGCAGTGGTAAGCAATTATGGCAGAGGAGCAGCACAGACAGAATAAACAGCTCAGTAATATTTCCTACAGAACCAACCAAAAGCTGGAAACCTTTGAGATAGATAGACATCTCAGTAGACTAACTATATTAGGTCCTTATTGCTTTATAGGAGGTATTTTCCACAGAACGTACCTTCAATTTTAATGACCATTCTGAACTCTAATACTTCTGCCCAGGGCCTGCAGCCTTAACCAGTTTAGGGCAACTGATTAATTTAGTATGTATGCTCTCTATTCCATCATTGCAGATGTTAGTGAAAATATTGAATACTGCTGAATATTGAAAATATTGCATAGGACAACTCTTGAAAGAGCTCCATAGCCATTCATAACTACTCCTTCAGGGGCTTCTCATTTATTTTTTAACATATTTTTCGAAGTTTTTATTCTCTCCTGAACAGTCTCATTTTGACAGATGAGATAAACCACTGATGCCATGATTCCACCAATAACTTAAAGGAAACCCATCCATTTCCAGCAGAATCTTGCAGTATTTGGTTGAAGAAGTTTTATTATTGATTTTATTAGTATTCCTGCCCATGGACAATGTTTTGGATCAGTAAGCCTTGTAAAAGACACTCTTCAGAAAGAGGTCAATAGTTGAACATGATGTATAGAGTCACCAGTGTAAGAAAAACTCCACCTATGGATTTAGTAGGCTGACAGGTAGACAGAAGGGTAAACGAAGCTGTAGGAAGTTTTTGCAGGTGATCACTACTGAATGAAGCATTCAGGTACAGGTTATGTTATAATTTTGGCAGTTGCCAAAGTAATACGGAAATTACCAGAATGTTAATATCTACTATTGTAAGTATTCTTTTGTCACTTTCAGAAATAAAATATGTCAAATAGTTCCATTCTAGTGTTGCTTCTCAATATAAAATAATTCGGAAATTTTGAGCTAAAACTCCACCTTTTTAGTAAAATAAATCAACKGATAAGCAATGAAATTAGGACTAGATACAATCAGAAGTACTTACTCAAAAAYAGATTCCTACTTGCATTTATATCATTGATTTCCATGAAGTTAAGAAAAGTGTTTTACCTTTGCAGAGGAAAGGCTGATGACATGTTGATCTTTTTCATTTGTGACAATTTCCACAACACTATGTTGGTGTCCTGATAGCTTCCCTGTAGGCCTACTATTAATAGCAGGATGCCACAAACGAAGGAGTTTGTCATGGCCTGAAAGAAAAAAAAATAKATATATACAGTCAGAAAGACTGAATAGTCACTGGTATTACAAAAAAGTTTCGTAATGGAGAGCTTAGTGTTGATAAGTCTCTGCTTTCCCCATGTAGGCAACTCCCACATAAGGATGTGAATTTTTAATTTTAAGGGCTGGATTCCAGCTTATCCCCAAATTTGTATTAAAACCACATAACTGATTTGCCTTTCAAAGCCTTCTTATTTTGCTAGCGGAATGTCGAGGACACTGGACGTRGCTACACGCGCTAGTCCCGTAGGAGGAGAATACTTTATTAGAACTGGAACTGGGGCTCAGATCTTTTTCCTTCCAAGATCTAATTCACAAAAATGTCAAAACAATATTTGTGTCCACTTAGCCAGGAAATGAAGGGTTGACCACCTCTATGGAAGAGGGTGGGCGTGCAGAACAGGAAGGGGAGCAGACATAAAAGCTGAGGGCAGATAGGAAACAGTAACTGCTGATGAGTCATTTTGTGTCTTGAAGTAAATGAGAATTAGGTCTTTCATATTTATTTTTATGTTCAATCATTAAATTTACCTACAATTTAGGGAATAATCCTTGACTGCATTATAGATGAATCTTTTGGTACTATTTTCATAACAGTTTCCATAAATATTTCRAAACAAAAAGGTGTTAAAAATGTATTAGTAAACTCCTAGGTTTACATACTGATGTAGCCAAAACTGTACCTAGTGCTCTGCAATATTTAATATTTTTAACATAAATTTCAAGAGAACATTATCCCAGTTTAAATTTGACATTAATTAATTTATATTTTAACTTTCAATTCCTGGCAAATACTGTAATTGTATGAATTGTATGCAATTAGCTGAATACTCTATTTTGACACACAATAAATGAAACAGCCACATTTTATCTAGGCTTCAGTTTGAGTTTTAGTTTTCCCTCAGCTTAAAGTGAAGTGCAGAAAGCCAAAAAACATAGACTAGGAAGCACGTGCCTCAAAAGAACATTCACGAAACCTCAAGACTGTGAAGCTCAGCTCAGTTTTGTTAACAAAAAGAGAAGAGTTAAAGGTCGKCTCTTGCAGTCTGCTCTCCAGGGATCTTCCTTAAGCTTGTTCAACCTACTGTCATTGGTCAGTCCCTCCCTCTCTCTCTACAGAGRTGTCTTCCTTTCCTTCTTAATACAGCAATATGTGCTTCATTTAGGAGCACCCCATCTCCCTTTTCCTCCATTAAACATTATTGTCCTCTCAGTTAAATTGATTGCACTATTTATGCAGCCTCTCTCTAAATGAGAAATCTCTAAATTGAAGAAATGATCTACTCTTAAAACAGCTACAACAGAAAGTCATTTTGGTTTATGCCAGATCATTTCACAAGTGTGACTGACAATGCAACATGCAAACAGCTGTACTGTGTACTGGCACAGTGGAGGGATAACTTCTGCATAGGAAAGGGGAGCCATGGATAAGTAGCTGACCAGCAGTAACTTCAAGGGGAACCAGTTTCTTTTCAGGGGCACCTTCAGGCAAAACTATTCTAGATTAGCTGTCTATGCTGTAAGCATGGCAGGAAGTAGCTTTAAAAGGCTATAATTGCACAAGAGGTTTGTGAAGCCTCTTTGGATGGGGAAACTGCAGAAGATGCTGGGCCCCTGCTCACTTTCTCAGGTGTTGCATTAGGCTGTTGTCGACTCCCGTAAGTTAGCAGAACCCTCGTGACCATGCCAATATACRTTACTGAGAAACAGGACCATGGGAATAAAACTCAGCTTGCAAAACTTCCATGAGGTCAACCAGAGGACAGGAAATATGGTAGACAGGAGCCTCCAGTAAGACTGGTGACATCAGTTGTAATCAGAGGGAACAGACACTGCTTCAACAACATACCTTTTAGCAGCCCCAAATGGAAACTGTCATGTCTTAAAATGACAGCGAACTAGGTAGAAGCTGTTGATAATATCTGACCAACTCAACTACCTACTTGCTGCACTTTTGAGGAACAGGACCTTTCTTAGCCTTCCTAATTGCTCTGTTCTTTATATTCCTGAGGTGATGGCAGATGAACGGAGGGGAGGAAAGTGCCCTTTAATTGTGGCACAGAGAGTTTCTTTTAAGAATAGAATCACTAATACATGTTCTTTACTTAAGATATTAACAGGAAGAACAAATGTCATTAGGAAAGAAAACCTTTCCCTACATTAAAAATGTTGTTTGTTTCTTATGTGAAATAGAGGGTTAGTTTTTGTTCCTTTTACTGATGTTGAGATAATGGTGGATTYGGTTATAGTAGATGTGTTCTCTCCCCTGTTTCTGGACTAATGCCAGATTGGCCCTAACATTCGCTGCTTCCCTGCTTCACTGGAACATTTGCTGGAACATTTAATGTCTCTGTGCTCCAAATATGCCTCCAGGATTCAGAATCCCGACACAGAGGGCATGGGTACTAAGCACATTCAAGAAAAGCTTGAAGAAGATGAATTATCTGTCTATGTATCAGACAGCAAATTTTTAAGATTCTGTGAAATCAATTATTTGCATCGTAATGGGCTCAGTTTGGTGTTCTCCATTGCAAGATAAATAATTATGAAAGCATGTATTTAGGGTTTTTTAAAAGTCACATTCTATGACCACAGCTCTATTCTCGCTAGATGTTATGGATTCCAATGCATTCCTTCAACATGTGATCCTTTGTCAAATTGTCTCCCTTGCTCACACAGTTTTGCAATTTGTGTCATATTACAAGTCTGCTGAGATGTCTGTATTTCAGTGGTGTTGGAACCGCCTTGAGAACAATAGCATTTCTGAATGGAAAAAATGCTAGGCTTAGCTTGGCATCCTCTGATAAACTAGAAAAGAAAAATATAACTCCTGGTTTATTTCTATGCTGTTCCTTGCACACAGAAGGAGCTCCTATTCTTTAAAACAACTCATCATTCCTTCAGGCCTGCATTTTAAATAATCTTGGGTTATAATGTCTGCAAACCGCTTCAGAACAGTTAGACATCTGGTAAACTAACACAAGTTCATATGTTTATCATATTGACCAATGTCTCTTTCTTTTTTTGTGCTGCCTTGTCTGCCTTCACCTGTTCTTCTTAAATTTAGACTGCATCATAGAAAAGAGTCTGCTTATGCTTGTGAGGGCTAGTATCAGTGGAGTCCTGGGATATTATTTCTATAACTAGGATTCCTGGGAATTCCTGCAAATGTCAGTACCAAGTATAGTGCCAGTTAAAAAAAAAAAAACCAACATGTAAGATGTTACCAGTTAGGTCACTTGTGCCAGGAATACACAAAGGATACTGAGCAAGCACAGAGGACTTCTTTTTACCAGTCTTAAGCCACTACTGCTAGATTTAGAAATCAATAATAGTTTTTTTCCTACTTTATTGCTCACAGGAGAGCAATAGCTGGATTTGAAGAAATAATAGGGTTAGAATTCTATCATATAATTTAAAACTGATCATCTCCAGCTTTTATAAGCAGACATAATTTGATTTTAACTGTAGCTGTTCCCTGAGGTGATGATTAAGACATAGTTGGAATTGAAATGGATATGAGGAAATAAGAGGAAAATCATATCACTTTACCATTCGACATAATAATAATGCAAAATGCTGCACAGAAAAGTTATTCTAAATTACTATGGGCTCCATATTTTAGGCCACTATCAGGCTTTTATCATTTTATTGGTTGAAGATGTCTAGCTTTTAGCATGAAAAGTGAACTCTGTACCAGGTTTGCTTGTATCTTTCTTATTCATATTATAAATGTCAAATATCTGGAAGACAAAATTAGGTTGTGTCACAGTACTGGCAAACTCATGAGCATATTCAAATAAATGATGGAAGAGTAAGATTGTTAAAACATGGCTTTTTTAATAGTCACTTCCTAGTGTAACAGTACATTGTGGTACTTTGCATATCATTTGTGCTATAAACACCTGGCTAAATAACAATAGATTGGGCCTCAGTAAAGTGGTTAGCAGATTTATCCCCACTGAATACTTCAGAAGCTAGCCTGCAATCAAAAGTTGGATTTTTTTTTCTTTTAATTGCTGAATGTGACATATAAACATAGTTTTTACAAATGTTTGCACGTCACCAAGAAATCTCTATGATTCCTGAATTATTTAACTGCTCTGGTCTTTGATTTTTAGGGTATATTATAGGTAAAATTGCAGGCTTGCTAATCAACAAGACTAGCCTATATTCATTTGAAACAGTTTAATTCTCTCATTAACTGGATCATCAACATGYGTTTCTCAGCCAGACAAGAGAGAGGGATGTCTTTTAAGGTACGGAGGCAAACATAGCGTGTTCTAGTCTGACTGACTGCTGTGCCATTGTGAGCAGTGTTTTTTATTAATAGAGCACTGAATTCTCAAGCTCAACTTCTGAAGATTTTAGTAGATGGATCTCTCAAGCACTGAAGGATTATTCTTAATTCTGGGTGCAGCTTCATAGTAGCCCCTGGCYGTTCTAAACTTCACAGTGAAATTGGAAGACATGATCCCACCCTGTCATTGTCTTTGGCCATGCATTCCCACTCTTTTCTGTGACTCTTAATAATCTATCTCAGGAATAATTTCCTTTTGTATTCAAGGGAAGCAGCAGGGCTAAGCACTGGGAATGAGGGTGAGATGCAGGAGAATGCCTTTTAATATCAAGATGAAGGCCAGTGGGTGAACAAGCAAGACAGGATTCCAAATCATGGGTATGTAAATGTTATGACCCAGGAATAGACTGGAAGATTGTTAGAAGTAAGTACAATTCTTAYACTTTTTCAAAATCATCATTACAGAGTCCTTGAACACAATATTATTAAACTTTTGTCATGTGGCCCATGTTTTCTGTACTTTTGTGCAGTGAAAGTCAAGGTATTAAAATGCAATGTTGAGAAAGCTCATCTCCTTTTAAAATATTCTGATTAGGTAGCTGTTTAGATGGGATAGGAGGTCCTGCATTCCAAGTCTGGCTTCCAACCATCACACAAATATGCAATCTATCCTTTTAAAAAATTTCAAGCTCCATTTTAAACTGAGGAAGATATTTCATTCTGCAACTGCCACTGCTCAGAAGACTCTTCTAGAACATCACTGCTCTAATTTTTGCTTTAATATTTGTTCTCCTTATATTTTTATAGATAGCAATGGTATTCTTTGTTAATTGTCATTTTGCTAGGATACAGAAAATACACTTTTTAATCTCTGTGTGATAGGTTTAGTCTCTATGTGATAGGTTTCCCCCACCCTTTTTCCATATTCAACTAATTTTTCTCAAWCATGGCTCATATCAACCATACAGTGGATTACAGTAAAACATGAGGTTTTACTAGTGTCAAATTCAGAGAAGTTAATACTTTGTTACCTGCAGAACAGATATTTCAACTAACACAGGTACCTAGGGCAAGTATTGCTGCATGATTGCCCTATTCCTATACTCTGCTATAGGTGTTTATTGCTGGTCACTGTCAGTGAGATAGTGGGCTAGGCAGACCTTTGGTCTGGCCTACCATAGCTATTCTTATTTTCTTAGGAAATTTATCCAGATTTTTCTCTTCTGCTATTTCTACAAGAAGAATTTTCAGTGTGTAACAGAAGCTTTTATTAGTTCCTGTGTAATTGACCTTCTGTCCTATTCAGACACTTCACCTTATTTTTATTACTACRGTAAAATCCTCCAGTTCTACCTGCAGGAAATATTAACCACATTCTGTTTTATAGGGCCTCCCTACTTTATGTCATCAGTAAATTTCTCCAGACTACTTTTTGTGACAAGGTAATCAATGTAAACAAGATCTYGCCCAAGGCTGAACTTCAGAATTTTCACTAATAACTTTCCTATAGTCCTATTGCTTTCCCTTTAAATCTTGTGTCTAGAAAATCAATAGAACTGTCTGATATTTATTTTGATATTTGTCGCAGTTTTCCCTTTGGTAAACTGTTACAATTCAACTTGAATTGCATTATTTCCCATGTCTAGGTCTTTTTTTTTTCCAAATTTACTTCACCATCTTGCATATTATCAAGGCTGGACAGCAGAGCCTGGGCCATTTTTTTCTTCTTGTTAAATATACACTTAAGAATTGCTATGTGATACATTGTTCAAAACAATTTTTAACAAAGTTTTAAGCAAGACTCTGGTACTGAAGACTTGGAGATAGGCAGCATTGATGTCACTCCAGGGCACCCTGTCAGAATATACAAACAAACAAGACTGCTGCCATACTCCAGCCACATTTCTGCAGCATAAAACATGACCACTGCAATAGAAAGGCTCATAAAATTATTRGATAACAGGGAAGAAATGGATGAAAGAATGCTGTTTCTGCAGTCTCCTTTGGGAGGAAGAACGAACAGTAAAACTTTGGGGAAACGTGATCAGAGAGAAGAGCAACGGAAAGTATTAAGATGGGCCAATGTGATTGCTTAAGAGAGGAAAGGATGAGCAAAGAGTCATAGGAAAGGATGGGAGCCCTGCTGATACGGCAAGGAGTAATGTGTATAACCTGGCCAAGACAGTTGCCRTTGCGACTTGGAAGGGTGCCTTAGAGTAGTTCAACATACTGTTTCTCCTGTTTTATTACATAAGTAACATGAATCAAACCCAGACTGAGCCCTTGATAGATTCCTGTCAGGAACTGTATCTTTTCAGATTGAGGCTCCCAGCAATTAAAAGCAAGACCTCTGTTTCCTATCATTTAAGACAGAAGCCATTATTTAAATTCTTAAGATACTAAATCAGCTTTATTTGATCTTATTTAACTGGGAAAAAAATTGGCAACAGAACAATCTCTTGGAAAAAAAACCAGTACTTACCCCCAGTGACAATGACTTTTGCTTTTCCACAGTATGTGAAGGCATTGACCCCTCTAGGGACAGAAAATTCCTTTACAGGTCTGTAATCATTAATAAAACAGTTAATCAGGTAAGAAACATTAGGAAAATACAGACTACAGTCATTCCACTTTACTTTTCTGTAATATATAGAATAGCTGTTTGCATAATGTATACAATCTCTTTTTAAAAGCAAATTGATTTATAACAGTGACTTAGATACTAGCATCAATAAAATGGGAACAGGGTACACTTTCCATTAAAGTAATAAATCTCTGATTTGAACACCTGAATCCTTTATCAGTCATATTCCAAACAGAATCCTAAAATGGTAGCTGTTGCCAAAGTAAGCCTTCACACACATCTGCGTGCTCAAAGCAGTTCATCACTGAGGAAAAGTATCAAACCAACTGCCTTTGCCTGTTTTGGACATGGAGGTCTATTGTGGCACCTATTTTGCATAAAGTAAATGCAGTTACTTTTCTGCTGCTTACGTATAATGTACTGTATAATGCATAGTCTCTATTTTATCTATTTTGTGTTGTATAATAACATGAAGAGACTGCAAGTTTCTTAAACTCAACTGAATTATTCTGTTACATTCACTGCAAAAGCACAGGAATTCAAAAAACCAACACAGGCTGAGACTGACCCAGTGTCCCTTCTAAACCCATCCTTTGAGCAACTTCTGCTTGTTTCTCCATGTTTCATACATTGCTACTAATGAGTGAATATTTTGTTGATTTTTGGAGTCAGCAATAGCATGGCTAACACCCRTCTCTCCCAGGAAACAGTAACTGTCAGTGTAATTAAGCTATACAGAATTGAATGAGTACACATTTAAATCTTTTCTTTGAAATATAGACAAGTGGGTCTTTCATTTATTCTGGGCTAGAGAGTAACCATGGATATTGAAAACCATAACTGGGGATGACAGTAAATTTGACAAAAGACTCTGGAAACGTTGAGGATTAATGAAAGAGCTTGTTCTTTCAGGGCAGGTGTAAGTAAAAGGCTGTTCACTCCCTATTACTTAGAGGGAGCAAAGCTTTCTTTCCAGAGCTCTAGCAGAGGAGTCTAGATTAATTCTCTTGATGGTATAAAATAGCAAGTAATTGATTTAAATGCGTGATTGGCAGATTTCCTCAGAATATCTCATCTTTTTCCTTTATTTCTTAAATTTAATATTTCTATATAACTGTCTATTGGCTCTTTAATGAACGGTCTTGATACTCTTCTAGCATCAGTGTGAATAAGAGGTTTCAGCAGTGTGAAGTCCTTCCCAAGTCATGGCCTTGCAACAGAAGCACCCAGTGATCCCATCCACACCTCCCTTTTTTTAGATACTTTACAAGAAAAGATTATAACAGCTCATCAGCCATTATCCACAAAGAAACTTAACAGTCACATAGGAGACAAGATACATTGCATCCCTCTTCAAGCACAATAACAATTGGTTGCTGCAAAGTTAATTGGGGAAATTTATTTTGCTAGCACCAGTAAATCATATATTTCAACCATAATTACTTATGGAATGGGCATTTCAAAGTGATTTGATCCATAGCTATTTTTAGGGCTATTAATTTCATTTTAACAGCTGCGTAATTTTTCAGTTGTCTAAATATAATTTCATTTAGCTTCTGCATGAAGCTGCTTAGATAAATGTATTTATTGGAACTGAAGACACAATTATAGTCAGTGTTAAATGAAAAAGACCTACCAAGATACTTGCAGTTAATGTTCTGTATAACAAATAGTGTATGGTGGTGGCATATACTCTTTTGACTACACTTTTGGCTCTGCAGTCTTTTTTTTCTTTCTCCTCAAATTAATTCTATTTTTCCAAAACTCCCAGCAAAATCAAATAGGATTTCTCAGCTTTTCTCCTGACACAGTATGTGACCTTGGACAAGCTATAATTATTTTGTATTTCACTTTCCCCATCCACAACAGACACGTAATACTCATAAAACCTAAAGTTACTGGATTGATGCAAGAATTACTACGTGAATATTTATGGCCTATGTTATACAAGAGATAAATCAGATTATCATCATTGTTGCTACTAGCCTCAAAAATCTACTAATCTCTGGATGTACCTCACAGARGAATTGTGAAGCTGACCTATCATTTACAATGCTTTGAGATATTTGAATGAAAAGTTCTATCTATATATGTTATTTATAGTTCCTTTTTACATCATATTGTGTTTGTATTATTTATTTCCTAATTGGGCTATAAGCTCTTCTAAAATTGCAGACTAGTAAGGCTTGGAATCAGCTATAGCACTGATGGGCCATACGAATGATATGGCACAAATAAGGAGGCCACAACCCCTTTCCTGCTGCATAGTAAATCCATTTCACAGCCCTCAGAATAAATTGCTTTCTTGGTTTACGCTTGTGTAACTGGAACTCGTGAAACTGAAACTCTAAATGAAACTTATATTGAATATATTTTGTTGTGGATATATTTTTGTAGTTGAATATATTTTTGTGTGGATATAAATTTTAAATGAATGGATACATGATCTACATGTAACAAAGAAATCAATTTTCTAACTAAAATTTGCCTGTTGAGGAGAAGTTGGAGCAGACAACACTGCCAACGTAACTTATTTTTAAGGGTTGTGAGTAGTGAACATACATGGACAGTCCTTTCCTACATCAAAAGCTAGCAAACAAAAATGTTCAAGTAGTTGAAATTTAAGTAGTTGTATTTTTGTTTGTATTAACAATGCTTATAGAAAAGACAGCTTCAATACAACAGGTGGCATCTTGCAAGGCACTGACCACATGCAGAGTTATAAAACAAAAGGTCTATTTTTTCAGAAGATGTCATATACTTACAAGTGGTCCTCTAGTCGCTTTATGTCATCCAAAACAAATGAATGAATGCTGTCTGAGGAGCAGGATCCAAAACAATTTAGGTCAGAAATATACTTAACTTTCACAACCCAGTCATCATGTAGCTTGCGTTTAACACTAGGGATATAAATTGAGATGTTATTAGCATATACTAGCATCCAATGTAATATGCCCATAGGTGGATAGGGATTTTGTCAGTGAAATTATACACAACCAGTGCTAGCATTTAATATCGAGGTCAGATACAGAACCACTCCTCCAGCTCAAAAGCAAGAAGAGCTAAAGTTAGGGTTGAATCATGCACTTCTCTAGTAGCAGCTATGCTTCCATCTAATTGGGTGTAATAAAGCTGTGCCTATATCAAACTGGATAACAGCAGTTGTGAATTCTTCCCTGAAATTTTAYTCTGCAGCCTCTCTGTTGTAAGATCTCTTGTAAGAGCTCCTACTGAAAGTGATGGCATTTCCTTCACATGACAACAAGCAAATCATACTTACTGCAGTTTGAAAAAATTTCCTTGTTAGGTGGGGTTAGTTTATACACAAAAGCTAATCCTCAATTTAGGCCAGAGAAAACACAAATTAAAAAAAAATTGCCAGAATGATAATATTTTATCATAAGCAACTTACATGTTAAAAGTTTTGGGATCCAAGACCTGAAGTTGTGATTCTTTTTTGCCTTTACATTGTTTCAATCCAAAGTGATCACTGGTCACAGTAAGCAGGTGAACATAACCCTTATCATCTCCCATTAGGATATTATCCTTAGCCAGGTGATCTGATATAGTCACCGTGCAAACACAGAGCAGACCATTTTCCATTGGTTTGATGATAAAGCAATTACTCTGTGAAATATGGTAGACAGTTTATTAGATATTGCACACGAGCCCTTAAGTTGACTGAACATATCATGCTTATCTACTTACATCAGCATTCAATTCTTGACTTTGTTTTTATGCTCCCCCTGTGATAGCTGTTTCCAGGTATTAGAAACTCATGGAAGATGATCACCAAGAGAAGTTAAATGCAAACTTTAAGGATTTCAGTGAGGTTTTATTTCATAGGTAGCCTTTTCCATTTCAGTAAGGAAATATTAATTACAAATTTTAGGGAGGATCTCACCATGCTAAGTGGGATGGTATATTTGCTAAGACTATATGGTTTCCTGTTCAAAAATAAGAGGCTGTCTACAAGAAAATGGGAAATAGCCAAATTAAATAATTATTCAAACCACAAAATGCCGCAGTAACACACAGAGAGAAATTTTATCAGAATCCCAATTATTAATACAGCCTGGGAGTAACAAGTGTACTTATACAGGCAGGTGTTTGAATTTTCAGGAATTGTGATAGTGGGAATGAATAGAGCTGCAAGCCATTGTGKTATTTTGCTAGCCTGAGAAGTCCTGGGAATGGGATTCTGGGTCATCTGCATTATACAGTTTATTGATTCTACTGCCTGACTCCATCTGTTATTTGATTAAAGCATCCTTGCCAACCYAAACTGGCAACTGTTCACATGCCATAGGAATTAACTGCTTCAATGTTGTCTGTGTAGCACAGAGACATTAAAGAGACATAACACAGATATAGAACTGTCTATATATCATTCCTGTGGTCTCGAAAGAGAACTGCTCCTATTCAGCCACAGGACAGTTTCAACTCTCACTGATGTAATGACTGGAGGAAACCTGAAGAATAATGACTGGAGAATACATTTTTGAGCCTTCCTTCCCAGGAGTCCAACTGGACTGACCGAAAGACTTCCGTTGACCTGTCTGAGCTTGGGGAGAGGCCTTTTAATATTGAGAACAATAAAAAAAGAATCCTAAGTCTTGATCTTATCCTAAAATATTTACTTTGCTTCCTCTAATCTTCTCAGCAGACTCAAAATTGCTGAGAAAAGCCCCAGAAACAGGAGGAAAAGTCTAAGGTATGGTATGGGTCAGAAATCCTTGCAAAAATTGTAATAAGGCATTCAAGAGAACTTTGTTTGGACATGCACTGTCAACATTAAGATGCTTTTGCTCTTGGAAAGTCCTGAACAAAATGCAGGATATGAAGAAATATTTTCTTTAAACCAGGAAGTTACCTCAAAGGAGTATATGCTAAATTCCTTAGGAAACCTGTCCCTTGATTCTTAATAGATTCTGAGATACACATATGCACATGCACACACATTAGCTATACATGTGCAYGCATACGCATTAGATATAGATAGAAAATAAATTCTTTGGGGATTTGTTTGCAACATAGTACAAAATTTTCCTCTTTCTTCCAAGTTCTTAAGACAGACATTATGGGATCTAATAATCCCATTTGGTGGAAAGGGTATTCCTTCTTTAGTATAWATTTCACTGTTTCACTGAGTTCCTACAAAGACAAAAGTTAATGCCTTCATCCTGTTAGACAAAAGGAATGTGAATGTACRTTGAAAACAAAGACTAATCTTTCTCAGGCTTCCTCTTTAACATTTGCCTCATCCAACATACTACCTGACTCCCTTTTGATTTATAGTCCCAGACGATGACTGTCCTTTCAGTTACAGCCACGACACATTTCAGCTGAGGTAGGAAATCACATCCAGTGATCCAAGCAGTATCCTGATGAAAATAAAAAGGGTAGCTAAAGAATCTTATTTCACAGTTTATTATATGGGCTTTTATATTTATCTTACTTCTGTATTAAGTTCACGTATTGAAATACARGTTGTTTTTTGTTATGTCTGCAATGGCACAATTACCTATTATTTTAAAATAATTCAGAACATCTATAAAATAACGCTGACTGAAATATCTTGCTTTCTTTTCTAGATTTAAGTGACAAAGAAACATTTGACACAACACTTTTTTGGCAGTTCTTCAAGTAAGCTATACCTACATGTAACCTCTAAAAACCAGTTCCAGTGGAAGTACTTGATAAACAGTTAAAACAGGGACCTATGTTTCTAAAGATACAGTTTACAACCACAAAGTGACTTAAGAAGCAAAAAGCACAAGAGTAAACCCATGGTGAACTGAAGACAGCTGCTGATGCTTTGACTATTATTTCCATTGTTGTACACAATATTGATTTTGCTGTTAGTGTAAAGGGTCCAAAATCCTGACAGAGTGATGTCAACACTCTATTCCAGGAGAAAGCTTCTTTCCTTCCTRATGGCCTGTGGACAAGTGGTAATACATTTACAAGGATTTCTTGTGCTGCTCTCTACAATAAACACATGGAAAATATCAGTCCTGCAGGGGCCTTATGGATTGCTTAGTAATTCTCACAGAAGGCTTTATTATCTGTGTCTTTTTGGAGTCCTTACAATAGCATCAAATAACAATGTCTAACTGGTCTGAAAAAGCTGGTTTTACATTTGTAATTAAGCTACTATTTTGTAGTGCTGGTTTGTGATGATGCAGTCAAAGTAACAGAGCTGCATCTTGCAARGGTTTTGCAGGCTATCACATGAGATGGTGTAGAGGCAAAAGGAAGACCAAAACCAAGCAGTAAGGAGAGTCTTTGCACTTGACTGCGAGAAAGTCTAAGGGATAGATGTCCCTTTGCTTTCTTTTTTGTGTTGTAGTTGAATTTTAGGCAATAAAACAAGCCCTGATGAAAGGACTTAAAACATTGATACCAAAAACTTTATTTCATATACTTGCCTAGAAATACAACCAAGAATCTCTGATATTACTTTGAAGCAATTAAACAAAACAAATCACATTACAGGATGGTGATCTGAGAAGGCATGACTAGTCCTTATTTACAGATCAAATGCCCCCCCTCCCACGAAAAGTTCTATCCCCCATATACACTGTCCTGGTAACTGAATCTTTCCAAGTCAGTCAGTATATGCCTTGAGAGGGGACTTATCCCAGTTGAACTCCAAATATTTCTCACCTAGTTGGAGAAAGAACTCAGTCAATCTGTGAGGATAATCTTGGAAGACAGAAGAAAGTCAGCTGTCTGATAACAGTTAAAGAAGAATGAGTGGGAAAGGCTAGAGATTAGCTTGGCAACTCAAGGGAAATGTCTTCACCATACTTAAACATCTTCTAGGYGTATTAGCTTAAGGCTACTATTCTGTTTTCCCATACTGATGATCAAATTCAAATAGTTTGAGAACATAGGACAGAGTGAAAAAGGSTGTTGTCATTTGGACTGGCAGGGGATATTCTTCTCTCGGTGCACAATTTACTAATTCTAGCAGAGGAATTAAGCAAAATATTAGAACGATGATGTTCACATCAGCAGTGAGCTACAGCTTCCAGACAAGTTTCTTTAAATGTCTCAAAGAGCAAATGTTTTCCTTTAACCTCTCTGCCTCAAGGCCTACTATTAAAGTCTACTCTCCTGAAGCTTTCTTCTGAAGGAGCTATAGGTCACCTCTTCGACATTCTATGAAGTCTTGTCTTTTTCTTCTTATCCCATGTTTACCTGCAGGTAAAAATGCACTGGGTATTTACTGGGTGCTGCCACCTGACAATGGGACTTTTAAGTTTTTCTTTCAGCTGAGGTCAGAGCCCTTTCCACAGGATAGGATAACTGAAGGGAGAAAGCTAGATCCTTTCTCACTGATGATAGAAACAGATGCCAGGAACCCATTGCCCCTTTGAAAATCTGATATAGCCACTGGAGTCAATTAATTTGTTTTAGATTTTAATACGCACAGATAAATGAGATTCAACCTTTCACATCCATGAAAAATGAGAAACGTTTAACTTTCCACAACTAAGCAACTAAACTTTACAAAATTTAGTTAGCTTCTTAATTAAATTGGAGTCTAAGTTAGTCCATATACTTACACTCTACAGGGCCTTAATAGTCTCTGCTTCCCACCAATTTACAGAATAACTTTGGTTCCAGTTTTATTAGGCAATTCTGGATATCAGTTTCTCCCCCACTATTCTCTCAGCTAGTGATGCTGAGCCACCAAACAGGGTATGAGCATGGGCTTCAGCTTCCCTCTCTTGTCACAGTATCTGTGACTAGAAAATCAGACTGTCAAACAAGAACTTGGCAGCCGTTAGTCCCTAGGCAAATAAAACAAGGAACACACACCCATGTGTTGCTATGTAAAGGTACCTTAACGCTTAGCATGTTCTCGGGGAAAATCCTTCTCTCATAGGGTTGAGGACTATTACTTCCCTAAAGAACTAGCAGTGAAAGGGAAACAGATGTTGGAATAACATCTGCCTTCTGCTCTGTTTTTACTCCAAATAGGAACAGCTCTATGCTCTAATCCATCAAGGGAAAGGTCTACATGCAGTTAAGCAAACATTTAAAAACCAGTCAAGTAAAATTGAGCTTGATCTTTCTTTTACAGTGAATCATCCTAGCCATTGTATTGTAGCATTCACTGGCTTAAAGACATGATTATCATTAAGATACTACTTCACTAAAAAGGAGAGGAAAACTGACAGAAATTACAACCTAAGAAGCATTAAAACCACTTCTCGTTTGAAGAGTAAATAAGAACACGTGTTCATATGAAGTTTTTTTTACAAAATCTGTACAACAGCTACATACATCAGTTTATGTCTAATACACATACAAATAAAACCATATAGTGTACACATTCAAATTTTTCTTACAGCGTCTGAACGGCAATGAACTTTGAGTGAAAGGAGAAAGACACAGGTAGAGAAGCAATGAACACTCCAACAGGAGGAAAATGTTGGCCAAARACTTCAACCAAGACAGTATTTCTCTTGTAAGATTCTCCTCTCACTAGAAGAGAAATATTTCTAATTACTGACTGGCAGTCTAAAAAAGTATCTGAAAAAATCGTGTTTCAACACATGATGTGCAATTTGTATATGCCAGC
Organism: Oceanodroma leucorhoa; assembly: GCA_030449065.1. Taxonomy (NCBI): domain Eukaryota; kingdom Metazoa; phylum Chordata; class Aves; order Procellariiformes; genus Oceanodroma; species Oceanodroma leucorhoa. The sequence continues at coordinate 70,473 of JASVER010000133.1, read as the reverse complement.
AGAAAGCAAGAATTAGTAAAACGTACTCCAGATTTATCCTCTTCTTTCCTTTTTCATTATTTATAGACACAATCATATTTCATAGTATAACAGCAAAAGTAGAAAAAATGTGTTTATTGCACCAGTTTATTAGAAGTTGCCAGTCAGGGAAAGATGCAGCATAGAGAAATTGAAGTTTCCTGGAACAGGMAGCAATAGAAGTGTTTTCATGTATATAACTGAAAGATTCTCATCCTAAGACAAATTGCACTAAATTTGTCTTTAATAATTCCAGTGAAATTACTTAAGTTACATCAAAGATCAGTGGATATAAAGGCCTGGAGAGACCGCTTTAATAACCAAGTTTGGCTTCCTGCATAGCATGGTCCAGAGAATGTCCACTGAGAAGTTTAGAGCCTAACAGAGACAGAGAGATTGTTCAAGTTAGCTAGCACTGCCTTCCAGGCCAGTTCTTGTTCAATGACCTCAGCCTGTGGAATAAACAGGCTGGGTAAACAGCAGAGCATGGTGCTCTATTGTTAAGATCCAAAATGAAAGTTCTTGACCAAAACAGGCTCCTAGCGTGGCTTGAGACTACTCAGAAACTAATAGTATGAAAGTCCTGAAGAAAGCAAAGCACAAATTAATAGATCTATTTGATACACTGAGAAGTCACTGATAGAAGAGAACAGTCTGCCAGAGACTATAAGCAAAAAGTTCCAGCTTTAGAGCGAAGGCTGTAAGAATTTCTCTCCTCAGCACTGCAGTACTTGATAGACAAACCAGACAGCTGCACCAGATCAACCTTTTCATTATTTCCTTGTTCCATCCTGTCACTCAAAGGCTTTATCTTCACTCCCTCATTTCCAATACAATTTCTGTTCCAGCTTGTCTGGCTCATCCACTGGGTCTGTTTATGCTTTTCTATGCTATATTTAAACGTCATTTCATTTCCATTCTTCAAGAGAAGTGACTTGTTCACTACCAGCATTCCCGTCATCATTCARTGATGATTCTGTGCTGACTACTATTTTTGGGACCTGTCAGCTGGACAATTCTAATCCATTTAACATGCACTCTAGTAGTATTTTCAGTGGTCATATTTTAAAACAGAAAGTTGTATGGTACTAAGTCAAATACTGTACAGAGTTTTAAGTGTATTATAGTTAAGGCTCTATTCTTTTCACTCAGTCACATAATCTTATCAAGAAATGAAATCAGGTTTTCTTGAAGTGACGTGTTCTCCATAACATCCCTGGAACAAAATAGTAAAGGATCTGTACTCATAGTTCATGTTTCATTTATATCATCATGATGCTGGGAAAGTTCTGATGGCTGCAATCCACTGGATTTTATTCCTAGAACTACTGTGTTTTACAGCCTTTCTGGCTCAATATCCTCAGGGCCAAGACCTCTGTTGCTCTGGTTGAGTAAGTCCCTGTTCTGAAACACCTTAAGAATGAGAACACTGAATGGTAGAGGGTAGAGGAACCTAAGGATTATTCTGCAATTTGTTAGCCACCTTCTACACGCATCATTGTTTATCAATGGATGGTAGGTCTGGASTCTGATAACTTATTTCTGAATTCAGTACCTTACTACATTTGCATAAAGATGCCTACAAATATATGGCTTGATCGATTAGCTCATGCCAGTACTAATGATGATGTTAAAACACATRAAAATGGCATAATAATTGCAGTGAGAAAAGAACAGACTGTTATTTCTGCAGATCTGAAAATGAGAAATGCAAGCCCTGCAAGTCAAAGGCAGCTTTCTCTCTTTAGCTATTCAGAAATTAGTTATGAGGTGTTATTCATAGTTGTACATTATAACTATTTCGTGCTGAGGTCTTCAACTAGTATATTTCACCACATCTTTAATAAGTAAATGGTGGGTGATGATTTACACTCATGTAAGATATTGACCTTTGATTTTTAATAAGTGTTTAGTTAAAAGCTATTAAAATGCAAAGCTTCAGTTTTAATAAGCATACTTTAAAATAAAAAATCCCAACCCGATTCTAAAGATATATCTCTTAAAGAATTCCCAAGTTAATAAATTTAATAGCATCATATATTTCAACTGCCTGGAAAGTGGAATTTATTCTCTCAAAACAATCCAGAATTTTATTTCATTGTGATTTCGGGTAAGGATATAGAATTTCCATTTTAAGAACAAACTAGCTTAAAATATTATGTTCTGCAAACATGAAAATCTTTTAACAACCATCAAAAAGTTCAATCTCAAGCCCAGTAATAGCCATTTTAAGTGCAGTAGTTAGAGGAAGAATGAGAAGAAAGCAAATTGGGTAAGGACAAGAATATTAAATAAGATCGCCTATTCGCTAAGACAGAGCAGGAAGCAGAAGAGGGTCATTTTTAACTAGACCACCTGAAAATTTCACAATTCTGATACCAAAAAAGTGAATATAACAACAACAAAGTAACATGACATCACCAAGTACCATTAAATCTTTCAGATGCAGAGCCAGAAGGATTTCATAAGGTTGTGGGCATGGGTTTCTCTTTTCTCTTCACTAACCTTCAGCTCCCCAGTCAATAAATGTCCTTGGGAAGCCAAAGATTTTCCCCTGCAAGACTTTACACCCTGTGGTAGAGACTGCCATGTTCAGCAGTAATGATCCCAACTGATCCAGTGATCCCCAGCGGCAATGTTCCTCCATCCCAAGGGGGAAGAATCCGAACTATTTCTAACCTACTTCTTCCTTTTCCTAGGGAAGGCTGAAAAAGTGGAAACATCTCAGCTGGGAAAGGATGGRAGAGTGGCACATGACAACAGAGACAGCAGATCAGGCTAGGCCACACAGATCTGTTGTAGAGCTGAACAGAAGTGGGTGCTGACAGATACTCAACAGTGTTATCTGTGGATGCTAAAGCTACAAGTTTTGGTATTGTATCTGTTTGGAATCACAATCCTAACAGTTATGGTATTACACCATAATACTGAGGGATACCTTTATAGAATCATAGAATCATAGAATAATTTAGGTTGGCAAAGACCCTTAAGATCATCAAGTCCAACCGTAAAGCTAACACTTCCAACTCCACCTCTAAACCATTATGTTAAACATATCCTCCTTTCACATTTTTTTATGGCAGAGACATCCTTCAACAGTGCCTAATTCTGCCACGGCTGCCAAGTATCRTCCTACTGCCACAGCAAAAAGACCTCCACATCCACTGAGGAATCATTCTAAGATTAGTGCTTAGTGCTCAGAGAGGAAGAAGACCCTGCAGCCACATACTGCCCACTGCAGCATAAGGCTGGTGCTCCAGCTTCTTCCCCTTGGCGTCTCTGGGGACAAGCACCAAACATTGTTCTCAGCCTACCTTGGCATATTTGGATAGGGGAAGTTGTTCCTACAATCAAAGCAGGAACAAACTCCTAAAATTCACTCCTGTAACATAGCTGTAGGAGAAGCTCTAAGCTGATTCTAGCCAAAGTTTCCAAAAGTCAATAGGTCCCAAGAACGTTTCTCACAGTTTACATCTCTACATTGATTCCACAGGTCGGATCAGTCCTTGCAACAAATTAAATGCAACCCAGGCCCAGAACTGTTTTCTGAGTTGGAGTAGTAGGGCCTGTGGTCTGGAGTATTTCTATTGCATTTTAGAACATCCACAATATGTGAGAGAGAACCAACAAAATGCACTTTAGGGCAAGGGGTCATGTCACTTTGTTAAGACTGATGACAGTTGTCTTGTCTGCAGGTCATCTGAAGGAAGATCATTACCTAAAATCTGCAGTGATACTCCTAGGGTAAAAATGAGCTTTTAAAGTATATACTGTGTAGCCAACCATTCTACCTAGCAAGATGTAGAAGTGTTTTTCACTAACAAACTTATAATTTTTCTTATTTAAATTTTACAGTGACAATTGAAGTGTTGGAGCTTAGAAGAAAAAATTCCGCAAAGGTAATGGGTAAAGGACCATTTGGTAGAAAAAGCAGCATTTCTCTGAGGTTTCTTTTTATCAGAGGAAAGAAATCAAGTTATCCAGTTGTTTCTATAACTGAAAGGAATAAATTGAATCTGTTTGACCCATGGCACCCTATGCCAAATTATGCAGAAGTCTCAAGGTTGGAAGTAGCATTAGAATAATGCTACTAATTTCAGTTTCTAATTATTTCACTTTAGTACCTGCTGATTTTTAATTCAAATGATTTAACAGAAGGAGGAAAATTAACTTACTTCAACACTGATGGTTGCCAGAACCCTCATCTGAAAAAACAAAAATATGTTGTCACAATAACAAGTTAGCAATTAAATTAAAAGTCTGAACACAGTCAGCTCTCCTGTATCACAAGCAGAACAGAACAATAATAGCCAACAGAAGAGTTTGTGGTTAAGATCTTCTGAGAAAGATCTTTAACCTAGGTACTGTGTGTTCCCCTATATATAGTGAGGAACTTAAACCCCCTCTTTCACAGTTATTTCATGGCTTGCTTGTTCGGGTTTTTTTTGTTGTTTTTTTTTTTTTTTTAAATGGAGATGTTGGAGTGAGCAAAATAAGTAAAAAAATACCCATTTTTTACAGTGGACTACAGATCAGCTGTTCTTCTCATGGAATAGTGCTTCTAATGGTCCTTCACAGCTAGAACAGCTTCAACTCCTGTAAGAGGTAGGATGTGGCATACAGAAGTCCAAGCTAATGCTGGCCCAGATGACATGTCAACTAGTGCCAGCAAAATACCAGGTAAAGATAGCATGTTAGGTTGCAAATAGGAATACCCATATTGGTACAGCATTTTTCAGCAAAGTTAACTATTGGTGGACAGTGTAGCATGTGACTCAAAAACTAAAATGTTTAAAGTCACAGAGTGTTAGGCATACCTGTCACCATCATCCAGTAGAGACCTCCTTTGTCCTTTAACAAAACTACTATTCAGTTTTCAAAAGCACTTTCAACCTTTTCCCTTCTGAAACACCCACAGCTGCTTTTTCACCTCCTCTTGCCACTGCTCATCTTCAGTAATAAATCAGTGGTGCCTCATTCCCATCCCAGCAATTCCACATTTCATAAACCAAAAAAGATCAAAGTCTTTCTTCCCATAGAAGTGTGATGCCCAGTGTCATCATGGAGTTAATCAAGAGTTTAATGTCCACGCACTGTTATTGGATTTGGCTTTATCTACAGTAACATTAACTACAGTGTGCACAGAGAATATTCCTTAAGGCTGCCTACTCCTACAGGTCTTCTGTGCTGATCAAGGCAGCATCCATGTCTGATATCCTGAGAAGGTTAACCATCTGTCTCATGTTTAAGAGTAAGCAGAAAATAGCTAATAATTCACAGCTGCGTACAGGTGCTGAAGCATGTTAGATCTACATTTGTTGCAGAAAACAATGCTTAGCCCTCAAATAGAGAACCTGCTGGTCTACAAATGAATATTTCTTTGCYTTCACTTCAATTTCTGATAGCTGCAGATATGTAAGAGAACATAGGATTTCCTATCACAGCAACCAGGATTAACAAGTCTCCAAGCCCTCTTTTAGACAATAATTAGATTCACTAGTAATTTACATAGTGGATGATGGAAGCCTGTCACTGGTGAAATAGGAGATGATTTTGAAAGCTATCCTGATGTGTACAGACTAAATTAAGCATTCTTAATGCCATCTAACATGACTGACATTATTTGCTGATAAAAAATCTGATTAATTCTTATTTAACTGAAGTTTAATAGATCGACAAGCTGTGTGATGGTTTGCAATCTCTTTATTGTTCCTCTTCTTATGTGTAAATTAGTGTTTTTTCTTAARTTTTTAACTATTCTCAGTTTCTACCCAATATCAAATAAAAACTTGTCTAGCTTGTCAACTGACTCCAAGGATATAACACAACCATTAAGGAAATTGTCAAGTTACATTTGCTTTCCAAAAAGCAAAGAGAATAATACTGAGCTGATCTTGTGGAAAGCTTGGTTGCACTGGATATCAATTTACAACAGGGTRAATGAACAGAATATGGCCCCGTCTCTTCCCCGACATGTATGTTTCTTGCTAGTCAAATGCCCCAGAAATGGCACAGTTAAATTCTGTGTTATATTAGATTCACTAATTATATCACATGAAATATTATTCATTCATGTACATGGAACACATTGACTTCTGTGGGATATATGTGCATCCAAGAACACCATATGTTTAATAATCTGTGCTTCAACAATGCAACAATTATACAAAAATAAGCCTCTCCATCTATTTGTCAATGCACTGCTCATGAACTCACATTTTGGCCCCTGCACCCAGAGCACARGTCCCACCAAACAGCATCTTCAGGGCAAGCATTTTCATATTCCCTTACCAATATGCTGTAATGCCAAACTAGACAAAACAACTCACTAGCTGAGATTTTAAGGCCAGGTCTCTTTAAATTCTTGGTCTTTGAGAGAAGAATGATGCAAAAGGTGCCAACTCTATATTTGCCTTTGAGATGTGAAGTGATATTCCAGCAACAGGACTCAAATGACTGCAATGCTAAAGAACTGGTTTTCTCTTCCTTGCATCAAGATGTATCAGAGCAATTCTAATGAAGTCAAAATTCATTTGGTCAGATCAACTGAGATCAGAGATCATATAATGAGTAAACGACTGCTGTCATAATGCCTTAATCATTTTCAGAATGTACAGTTTTATAAGTGAGATTTGAGGTCTCTAATTCACTGTGTTAAGCAGCTGGGTGTAAAATCATTTACATTGCAGTCACTGATGTCAGAGTGACRTCAGTCCAGTCTATAAGAAGGCAGCAATTCAACTTGAAAACAGCATGGGGAGGTTGGGCGGTGGGAAAGGGGGCTATTTTTAGCATTATACTTTGTGAAATTATTTTTTGAGGGTACATAAGAGGGATAATGCTCTGGAGGACAGAGAACTAGGTTTTCAAATAAATTATTTCAGTATTTACGAAAACTGCAGTATTGCTTTGTTGTTTAATCATCCGTAGGAGTCCTTTCTTGCTTTACATTCTCCTGTCATAAGCATTATGGACTAATTAGCTGAAACCTCTAGAAAGCATTAGTGTTGCTTTAAAGCTTTACTGCACTGTCTGAAACAATTTTTAATAAACCGGTTGTATTAAAATTGTACAAATGTAAAGTGCCAATGAGCATAGATGTGTGATGTACCTCATAGCATCTGGAAGTGCATACCTCTAAATAGTAATATAGTCATCTGGGAGACTCATTTACAAATTCTACTTTAACAGCATCTTGAGCCTGAAATTCCACTTAAATTGGTACAGATCTCCTTATACTTTGCTGATGAGGGGAGTAACTGTGAAGCAGTGTCATGCAGACTGTCAGAAAATTCAAGACTTTCAAGCTTCTAGATGTTGCTGTATTGAATAACTCTTCTTTGTAAACAAGTGATAAAAGTTTCTGTCCATTCTAGATATTCTCAGTAGCTGCAGAAAATAGTTAATTCTCTGGTTTCCACTGTATATGCAAAAGTTAATTCCAATAGCATATTTTGTATTAAGGGAAGCTTTTTCTAAAAAGAAATGCAGATTATTTTCCATTAAACTAACTTCTGTTAAGAATGTATTTTATTAGCCATCTCTACTTTCTATCAACTTCCGTGGATGGTTCAGTAGGTTTATAATTGAAAATAACAATGTGTATGTCCTACTGTACGTAAAATATAGAAAAAGTTAACATTAATAAAAAAAAATCTAAATTTTTATGGGTAAGTTTGCAGGATATATCACAGTTCACTTGGTTCCCATATATACTGCCTAATGGAATAATAAAAAAGTTTGTTTGAGTCAGAATTACCTGGTTGTTAAAAATAGTTAGCACTCCTTTCTGAGAGGCTGTTACTGTGAAATCCAGATGGGGCACCTTCACTATACCCATAATCACATCTTGTCTCTTGACAACTGTCAATGACAAAATATTACTCTTCACCTTACAGACACAGAAGTTCTAAACAAATAGAACCATAATATCAAGAACATTTTCTCTTCCTGAAATGCATATTTGTACCAACTCTGAGGCAGAAATGAATTATATCATAGATTATCCTATACTTGATTTAAATAATCATGTTGCATTTTTAAATATCATTAATGAATTATGGATGTGCTAGTTCTTTCTATATTATTTAAAAAATTCAGAAAGGCAAAGAATAACTGCATATATAAATAGTCTGAGTCTGAAAAATTCATAATTTGAAAATAATTTAGGAAAATGGAGAACTGGGCAAGGCAGCAGTGGAGTGTTCAGACACAGTGAATTTAGTAAAAAAAAATATATTCTGGAACACATAAGAAGTAGCATGAATAATAAGCAAAGAAACACATAAGATCTTATTACTGTACTTCCAATAAAGCGTGTCACACATGGCATTAAAAAAAACCTAGTTTTGGATACAAAGTGAAGTATGTCACCTGCATGACTAATCTGCTGTTTTTCAGATACAAGGAAAACCATGTTTTCTTCTTTCAGCTGGGAAGACATGGCACCACTTTCTCCTATGAAATAGCCAAAAATCTAAACAAAACAAAATAGAAAAAAACAAGCAATTTATAACAAATCTACTTCTGGAATAGATGTTTATATGTGTAAAGTCAAATCTTTATCTGACATTTTTATAATTTAATATTCTTTCAATAAGTTTCCTAGTGTTATTTGCCTTAACCATTAGCTGTCAATATGACTTTAGATTGCTGAGATCTGCTACTCAGGCATAATCTTTCTTCAATGTTTGGAAAGAAGCCAGCATACACAGGGCTTCTAGGAATAAAAACCATCTAATTGATAAAGCTGTTAGTACAGCTTTGCCTTGTTACGATTGCTTGTAAATAGTCATCTTCAATTTCCTTTTTCCAGTTTTACCTACTTGTGCTTCCTCGACTAGAAGAAAAAACAGTAAAAGGCAGACAAAACAGATTTCTCTATATTTATAAACTGACAGATTCAAAGTAGTGTAGTGTTTAGCCTACAGAGAAGAGCTTTTCCATAAAGATATGTAGATTCTCATTTGCCTGAAAAAAATTGAATACAAAGTCCATTTTTAAAATTCTTTTTCAGCCATCTCCCTAAGCCTGGCAATGTTCCATTTGTACTGATCATGATGGAGATCCCCAGACAGGATATTCAGGTAAGTAGCTCATTTCTGTTCCAGGTTGTGACAATACTTCAGCTGAAATGCTCTCCAGACCTCAAGCTCTGTACCCAAGAGTAGGTTACCCATTTCCTCAGGAAATGAGTTCAGCCCCAATCAGCTGTACAGATATTTTTTAATCTCCTTTCTCATATTATGGACATTATATATACTCACTTTCTTTCATGAGTTCTAAAAGCAATGCCCCTTTGGATGCAAGACAAAGCTTTGCAATTTTTTCTAGATCATTTTTCATGGTATACAACAGAACTCCCATTTTTTTCCTTTGAGAGATTCAGATGTACATCTTTAAAAAAAAACATTCTTTACACAACATTATTCTTCATCTTTCACTTCACAGCTCCCTCCTTACCATGCACACAATTATTATATATCATACACCATCAGTCAATACCTCACCTATCTATTATAGCCCCTTATATTCTTCTTTCTAGTTTCTTGTACAATCACCTTGCCTTTCCATCCTGTATCCAAACAGGACACAGGATTTAGTACCCTAATTCCAGGTGTATGCTCCTTCTGCAAAGTCATAATTGCATAATATTCACAATATCCAGCACGAATCAAAAAGTTGTAATACTAGCAATTCATACATATGGACTGTTTTTCATGTTATAGCATTTTCACAGTTGTTCTCACTGTTTTAAGTTCCATCTGAATCCCCTAATTGTTTGTTATTAAATAGACGGGTTCTGACAAATTGGTGTGGCTAGACATTATAATGGAGTGTTTCCTCCCAAAATTAAGGATGTACTCTTTCCACTATCATCAATTAATATTCTTGTAGCAGGTTTCCACCTATAATATGTATAAAGACAGCGTTACAGAATCACGGAATCACAGTTATGAGGTTGAAAAGGACCTCTTGGGATCATTTAGTCCAACCCCTCTTTCCAAGGGGGTCAGCTACACCAAGTTGCCCAGGACCGCGTCTAGTTGGGTTTTGAATATCTCTAAGGATGGAGACTCCACAAACTCTTTGCGCAACCTGTYCCAGTGTTTGATCACCCTCATGGTAAAAAAGTGTTTTCTTGCGTTCAAATGGAATTTCATATTTCAATTTGTGCACRTTGCCTCTTGTCCTGTCAGTGGGCRCTATGGAGAGGAGACTGCCTCTCTCTTCTTCATCCCCACCCCCCCATTAGGTATTTACACACAATGTTAAAAGTCTTCTCTTTCTCCAGACTAAACAGTCTCAGCTCTCCCAACCTTTCCTCATATGAGAGGTGCTCCAGCCCCTTAATCATCTTCATAGCCCTTCACTGGACTCCCTCCAGTAGCTCCATATCTCTCTTGTAGTGGGGAGCCCAGACCTGGACACTGTACTCCAGGTGTGGTCTCAAGTCCTGAATAGAGAGGAAGGATCACCACATTTGACCTGCTGTCAATCCTTTTCCTAAACCAACCCAGGATGCTGTTGGCCTTCTTTGCTACAAGGGCACATTGTTGGCTCATGTTCAAAGCACCAAAGGTCTTTTGTGCAGAGCTGCTTCTCAACTGGTCTGTGACCAGTGTATACTGGTGCATGGGGTTATTCCTCCCCAGGTGCAGGACTTTTCACTTCCCTTATTGAACCTCATGAGGTTCCTGTCAGTCCATTTGGATGAGGTGCTTCAGGACATGGTTTAGTGGGCATTTGTACTGGGTTGATGGTTGGACTTGATGATCTTAGAGGTCTTTTCCAACCTTAATGATTCTATGATTCTATGATTCTATGATTCTATGATTCTATGATTTCTCCAGCCTGTTGAGGTCCCTCTGAATGGCAGCAGCACAACCCTCTGGTGTATCAGCCACTCCTCCCAGTTTTGTATTTGCAAATTGGCTGCGGGTGCACTCTCTCCCACTGTCCAGGTCATTAATGAAGATGTTAAATGGTATTGGCTCCAGTATTGACCCCTGGCATACACCACTAGTGACTTGCCTCCAACTGGGTTTTCTACCACTTAGGGGTTCACCCAGTATTCTTTCCACCTCATTTATTTAACCCATACTTTGTCATGTCTATGAGTATGTTATGGGAGCCAATGTCAAAAATGTTACTAAAGTCGAGGTAAACAACATCCACTGCTCTCCCCTTATCCACCAAGCTAGTCACCTCATTGTAGAATCCTGCCAGGTTGATTAAGCATGATTTCTATGACTGCCCCTTTGTAAATCCATGCTGACTACTCCTGATCACCTTCTTGTCCTACATGTGCTTGGAACTGGTTTCCAGAATTAGTTGCTCCATCACCTTCACCAAGAATCGAGGTCAGGCTAGTTGCCCTGTACTTCCATGGATCATTTCTCTTGCCCTTATTGAAGAYAGGAGTGACATTTTACATTCTTAAAGACTGTCTTAAAGTAAAGAACATTTTCCAAGCAGTGGAGAACAGGCCCTTCACCTTTCTGGGGACTAAGATTTTGGTGGGAGGACTTTTTCTTTAATGATAGACTGACCTAGTATCAGGTTGCTCCTGAGTCCTGACAGGATGCTRGATGCAGTGGTTGGGCTAGGCCAGTAGCTGCCCTAAAGCCACAGAGGTGGAAGTTCTCAGTGAGACACAAAGGTGTGTCCTGTCACGCTTCCTGTAGACATGAGGCAGTGCCACATCTGATCTTTGCTTCTGCCCAGCAGGCAGAACACTGCCCAAAGAAACCTTTGAACATGGAGGTACTTGAAAAAGAGAAACATCAGGAAGATGATAAAGGAATAGGAACACTCACACAAGGCCATGATCTTTTAGGTCATGGAAATATATCTGGAAGATTTTGTCAAGCTAAAGAGAGGCCAGATATGGAGAGGTAAATTTGAAAAAAATTAGATCTGTGAGAGCAGGAAGAGAGGAACAAAGAGTCAAGGATAGAGTTCTGGGAAAGGGGGGAGGGGGAGAAACAGAGATGATAAAAAAGAAATACCAAAGGAACAAAGTGACATGTATCCCTCTTCCTTGACTTTCAAGACTGAGGGCATGCTCAGCAGTGCCAAAAGCAGCAGGGGAACTCAGAAGAACAGGGATGAAATACAGTCCTCTTAGAAAAAAATCRTTAGAAAACTGGTGCACAGACAGCAGAAACCATGATGGCTATTTAGGATGTTATAGGAAGTAACTGTTATCAATGATACATTTGAAAAATTAAGTGATAAAAAGGAAGCTGAGGCAAGATCAAGGCTACGTACGTTGTTCACAGGGGGTAATTAATGATATATCCAAGTTGCAGTTTATAAATGTGATCTAATATAACTACTAGGTTAATGAACATAATAAGAATGAAGGTATCAGGTAAGGGAGGCATATCTGTCTCTTTCACCACCTCTCAAACAACAGCTGGTCTCAACTAGAATACCCAGAATACTTTCCAGTCTTAAAAGGCCAATTACCATTTCAACAGAGTTTTCAAGCATGTAAAGAAGAAGATTTGCTTCCCCCCCACCCCASCCCAGGAAAAGTAAAGTTTCACTTAAAAGGAATGAAAAGGCTAAGGAGGATGAGAAAAGCAAGTGAGACATAGGCTGGTCTAGTGTTAACTACAGTCAATTGAAAAATAAAAAAATAAAAAAGAAGAACTACAGATATGGGTGGAAGAAAAAAAGGTCTATGATCCTCACCAGTAAGTAAATGTGTACATCTTTGAATGTCAAGAGGTGAAAAAGAGATGAGGAGGCTTTAGAGCTGTAGTGCAGCTACACTTATAAGTCTGTGGCATAGTCAGAAGAACAAAGAACACTGACTTCATTYATAACATTAGTAACTCTCCAGGATTACCTGGACCATTTTGAAACTGCAGAGTTAGCCAGAGAAAAAAAATTTAAAAAGACCACCACCACGTAATATGTAGGATACAAACCAATCCCATTTTATTTTATTAGAACCCATTCAAATAAGCCTGGAAATCTCTGGTTTGATCCAATCATTACAGATAGGATGTTACCACAATTACAGTAGATCAAAAGCTGATGCTGAAGTTATGGTTGATGTAAATTGGGCTTAGACAATAATCAGATGATCAATGCAACTATTATTCTGTTTCAGTGTAAGCTAAATCTGGAGAATTCCAGGAGTCAGTTTTCTTAATTCAGTTTTCACCTCTTTCTCTATACCCAGTCTACCTGAAAAACAAATCTTATCCTTTTGTCCTGAAAGAAGCTTAGATTTATGTTCCATAGTGTATAGATAGCGTGTAATAATCACCATCAGACTTCCCGCTAAACAGAAAAAAACCCCAAAAAGTGAAAAACTCACTGCAGCTTTTCAATGCGGTATTATATTTCAAACTGTGCTGATTAAGGCTGTGTCAAGGTAAAGAAATCAATGTCAGACTGAAGCTGATTCAAATAGTCTGATCTTTGTCTATTTTCCAACTGAATTACCACTTCCATCACGGATGAATTTCCAATTACTTTATGTTAAATATTTCTCCCCACAAGAGAAAATAAATAAAAAAAGCAGAATCCTTTAATCAGGATTCCTCTGARCAGAGAAATAACAAATTTTTCTATTTCACTCCCTACGGCAGTCAATATAGTCTCACCGATATCCATTTTCTACATGAAATGCATGCTTTTTTCAAGAAAGTTTATACACAGGGCATTTTAAAAGGCTGTCATCAGTCAGTTTACACTTGGTAAAATCCGACGAATGAATACTCATAGAAGGGGTTTTATCCCAGGCAAATCCCACACAGATTTTATACGGAAACTAAAGGGGCTTCACTTCTTTTATTAGACCCCATACTGTGCTTGCTTGTGTAATTATGTAACCCAGGTGACTAGTCTGATTGCATCGGAAACTCAAGTAAGGTTTTGGAGTAAAAGATACTCCAGTAAACAAACAGAGCTTCCTTCAGTTTTCTTATAAACTAATATGAGCCTGAACATAATTTGCCACTGTTCTGCTTCCCTAAATAAAGCACTGTCAGTCTGACAGTCACCATGAATTCAGAAGTACTTTTCTCAGCTGGTCCCTGCTTCATACCCACAGAGCATATCTTACTCTATATGGGATGTGTCTAGCTTGCCACATCTACACAAGACATTATGTCACCTCTCTCCAATCCCTTGCAAAGAGCAGTGAGAAGTTTGAAATGAGGTAGAGAATTTTGAATAGTACAAGAATTTGACTAGTGCTGTAATGACACAGTACTTCAGCATGTCTGACGGCAGCTGGCCATTTCARGAACTTAGCTTGTATATCATGTCCCAGCAAATCCAGAAATGTCTTTTTCCCTCCTTATTTTTAGAGAGTTTCAAAGAAATGCTGAGCAAAGCCAGGACTTCACCTTTAAGTATCCTCTCATGTTGAAAGGGGAAGTAAGGAAGAAGGGTGACATGCAAGTAGGATATGTGCAAAGATAAAAGATTTCAAATTTACCTCTCACAAGTTGAATTTAATGATAGAGGAATTGGATGTGGCCTAAGTTCTATCTGATAAAGAGGGCTTATAGCAAATTCACTAGAAGTCTGTTACATGATGTTTAATGTTCTCTACAGCTGACTATTTCACAGATTTCCCCCAGGCCCCCCTTGGAAAAAAATCTTTAATGCCTGACATCATAAGCAAAGTTTGTGAGTAATGTGACATTTTAAGTAAAAACAATGTTAAGAGAGGTATTAACCAGAAATGTTCCCATATAGAAGCTTATTAAATTGAAAGGACCAAGTACAGTGTTTTTAGGATAGTATTAGGAAATTACTTGATAGGAATTGTTCATAACATGTAAAGAACAGGTGTTGGGTATCTTCAAGGTTCAAATAGTAACGTGATAGTCCAGTGTAACATAAAATGGAAATATGCTAATGAATTTATAGTTCATGCCACTTGTTAATACCTTGCCATATGGCTTTAAGTCCAGCAAGGACTTGCCATATATGCAATGCCACCTATGCTATCACAAGAAAGTTACTGTGTGCTGGAAGTTATGTCCTATCTGCACAATTCTGTCTTCAGGTAGCAAACAAAAAATCAAAACCTTGTAGTAACTTATGAACATGGATGCTTTTGATACAGATTGGCTCTAACAATGTAAAAATCAGTCATTTTTATAGAACAGTTGCTTGAAACGCTATCCATGGGAAATACCTTAATAAAAGGGCCCCTCACTACAAGAAGGACATTGAGGTGCTGGAGCGTGTCCAGAGAAGGGCGACGAGGCTGGTGAAGGGTCTGGAGCACAAGTCGTATGAGGAGCGGCTGAGGGAGCTGGGGTTGTTTAGCCTAGAGAAGAGGAGGCTGAGGGGAGACCTTATCGCTCTCTACAGCTACCTGAAAGGAGGCTGTAGCGAGGCGGGTGTTGGTCTCTTCTCCCAAGTAACTAGCGATAGGACAAGAAGAAATGGCCTCAAGTTGTGCCAGGGGAGGTTTAGATGGGACATTAGGAAAAAATTTTTCACCTAAAGGGTTATCAAACACTAGAACAGGCTGCCCAGGGAAGTGGTGGAGTCACCATCCCTGGAGGCATTCAAAAAACGTGTAGATGTGGCACTTTGGGACATGGTTTAGTGGGCATGGTGGTATTGGGTTGACGGTTGGACTTGATGATCTTAGAGGTCTTTTCCAATCTTAATGACTCTATGATTCTATGAAAAGATATTTCTCTAGAGTAAGTGTTCATAATTTCTCATAACACATGAAAAAAAAGGCAACTATGTTTAAAAGAAACAAGACGAAGTACTTTTTCACAAAATGTGTAAAACTGTGGATGCTACGGAAGTATCCTTTTTAGGTAGGTTCAGAAGTAACTTACAAATGGATAGATTAAAAGTCCATCAAGGGATACTAAACACAGACTGCAGTTGCAACTCTGGCACAGAAAATCCTTAAGCTATATGCATCCAGAAGCTAGGAGGATAAATCAGATCTACTATTTCATAGTTAYCTCGTTCTTACACGAAGATTTGCTATTTACTGCCATTAGAGACAGAAAAATGGATTACATCTCACCCATCTACAGACTCAAATAATACATACAGAATTCTCTGGTTAAAAAACTCTCTACTAAAATGCTGCTATACCTCTGATGCTTCACATTTAAAGGACAGAGTTATCCATGTGAAAAGGGGAAGAGGAAGGAGAGGAAGCAGAGGAAAGATAGAAAAGAGAGGAAAGAAAAGAAAGAGAAGAAGCATTTCTGACTGTTTAGCTAAAGATAGACTTAACCTCAGCACAAATTGCATACTGTAGTCATAAGAGATTTTGCACTCTGTCAGGAAGCCTGAGGCCAATGCATATCAGTGAAGTATTTCAAGAGAAGACTTGGACATACTCAGGCTCCATGCTCCAGATCCTGCTGCCTTTTTAGGAATCTAGTATATCAAACTTGCTTGAGGATAAGCAGTTCTGGTAGACAACTTGGTGCTTTTTCACAAAACAAGCAGGAAAAATGTTTTTATTTAGTTAGGTCATGCTTTAACATGTATTCATATGCATCTACATAATAGGCTCAAGGATCTTGGTTCAGAAAGCACAAAGGCCAACTTCCTCAACTCATGTAAACCAGTGTAGCATAATTAATGTTTAATGAGAATTTTGATTTGCAAGTTCAGCTGATGTACCAAACAGATAGGGGTAGGAAAGAAAAGTAGTTCACCTACAAATAAAAATGTAACCTACCGAGGCTTTATTGAATTAATTCTAATTAACCTTTCTTATCAGACCTCCAATGGCATGCCTTTATAAGGACTTTATAAGATAACTCTCAGAGTTGGAAAGAGTGGAATGTCTTGCTTGCTGAAATTACTGGACTGATTTTGTAACCAGAACAGTATGAGCAAATCTTGCTCTTAAGAATCTGCTAGAATTAGCAGCATGGACTCTCCCATCTATTAAGCTGTTTTGCATGATATATTTAGAAGTCTGAAATTAGCCAGAGATAGTCAGCAGAAAATCCAGTACAGGGAATCTCTTAGCAAAAAGTTTGTAGAGACAATGTTGTCATTTGCAAAATACCCACCTGTTTACCCACATGAAAAAGGGGGGAAAGGCAGGGCTCAGCAAAGGTCTTCCATACTTAATCTTTCACTGACATGATGGCCTGAAAGACCTAGTCCTCACTCTAGTGAAATAGGTTAGGGATGCCTATAGGGATTATTTTCATATTTACAACTTCCACTTACACTGAATACTGATTTTCTGATGCTCAAGCTTCACATTCCAGGTTTTGGCACTAGGAGCATAGGATTTTTCTTACTTAAACTAAAATTATAATAGCATAGGGCACAGAATAACACAAGCTAGAAAGAGCTAAATTTTATAATAACACAAACTACTTCAGCTCTCAAGGCACATACCAGAATGGATATCACCACTCAAATTTCACAAGACAAATTCCAAAGACAGATTTTACCCTCCTGTCTYCAAATGTTTTCCCTGGAAACTTGCATTTAATCAACAAATGGACACATGCAAGTTTCTAAATTGTTTACAATCAAACTAAACATGGAGCCTCTTTCTTTCTCAACTTGTTAAAATTAAACATCACTTCTTGAATTTTCTAGCTTCAAAGACATTTCTGTTTTCCAAATTTATTTTTTTTTAGGAAATGAATGGGGGCCAGGATAAATAACAACATGAAAGTGCCCCATTATGCCACAGAGCTCATGAACAACAGACTCATGAACAACACATAATCAACAGTGTAATACTGTTACCTTTTAAGATTCCAATTAGTTGTTTATATTTAATAAAGTTTTATAAAACCTTACCTCACACCATTCTGTCCTTGCATCAAGGTTGTTGCTAATCTTCCTGAAAAAGGCCTTGACATTATGATCCTTGACGTCTGGACCCAAAAGTGTCTGTGTGGTTGTATAGAACTTATCATAGTCTATCTCATCTGTATGGGAGGAACAATATCTACAGGGTTAAGAACTGGCAGGGTACAGCTTCCTTCCTTATCCCCCCTACCTCCTGTTTTATTTCTCTTTCAAGATCAATAACATACAAGTTCCAGCTCCTCACACTGTATTCACTAAAGCATTTTGCAAAAAAATCCAAACAAACAAACAAAAAATTCAGTCTTAATGTTCAGTTTTTTCAAAAACCACCCGATTTGCAATACATGACAGGAAACAGACCAATAAAAGAATAGGTGAAAAGTTCTCACCTCTWCTTTCTTCCTTACTCTCATACCACAATTCTGGTTTGTTGATGTGAACCTGAATGGTGTCCTGGGATAAAGTTTATCCTTTCATGCAACAATAGCCACTTGCACTGAGAAATGCAAAACTTCACCCTGATTATTTAGAACTAAGGAACTGGATAATACATAATTAATTGGGTTCGTACTTTTACAGATCACTAGAAAGATTGCATCATGCTAACTTGTATATGTGACAACTCCACCAATTAAATGCTGTGAGCAATCACCATAGCATTATAATTTGATCAGAAGTCCTAACAAAAGGAGAAAACTGCTCTCATAGCACAATCTGCCTATTTCCTGTAAAAATCAAGAAGTCACAGTTTGAACATTAATTTGAAGTCTTTCTTATAGCCTTGTCTCTATGACACCTTCTCTCCATATGAAAATTACACTTTTCCATCAGAAAGAGTATCTCTTACCATCATCTTCAATATACAAGCCTAATCTCTTCTTTGTCTTCTGGGTTACCGTTTTTTCAACTAGTTTCTGGAACTGCTTCAAAGCATTCTTGAAATCTGGCACTTCAAGAGCAGAGCAACTCTCCTTATCACAATCCTTCTTTTCAGACATCCTTTATTAACAGAGGACAAGGTAAGAGCCTTCTTACAGCCTGGTCCAAGKCTTGTTTTGCCCCTTAAATCTTAAACTCCCACATAAGTTCATATGAGATGCAGCTGTATGACAGGTATACCAAGCACTACACAATAAAAAAGAGGTGACTGGCTTAGCATCTCAAACTGGCAAACATACTAGTGAACTGTTGATGTCACAACCCCCCATTACATCACAGGATCCTACTCGCTGAGCGGCCCTAGGTTACGAACCAGGATCACTAATAGCCTGGCATGTGAGATTATTTCATGGTATCTCGTGCAATTGGTGGTTGAACAGGCATGAACTTTCTCACTTCTGGAGCCAGACAAGGATTTCATCAGGGTTCAATTCTGCTACAGCTGGCACCACTTTAGCAATATGGGATCATATTCTCCAGTAAGAATACACCTTTGAGACTAGCTTGAGACTAGCAAGTTTATCCTATCTTTCAGGCTTTTGTACTGAGTGAGGAGGAAGGAAGATTATACCAGTTATCTCCAAGTTTCATATTGTCTTCTTACCCTTTGGATTATTTTCAAGTTTTCTGCAAAAGGCTGCACACCAACTAACACAGTTAGGAACAGCTGCAATTGTGGATTCCCTTGGATCCACACATCGTTTGGTGAAGAATGACAGAGCCARTTCTCCATTTATATTTGCTCTCTGACAGGAGAACTGAGACCAACCGGATGATATTCTAGCATGTGCTACTGCTGCAAGGCTCGGCCAGGGGTCTCAATCTAGCTGGGGATGCCTGGTTTTACAGTACCAATAAGAGCATTTTACCAGGGATGTTAAGGTATGAATCATTATTCACGCAGTACAAAGAGGCCAAAGACATCCAATTCAATCAAAAAAGAACTAGAAAAGCACTTTTTGACAGTTAGTTCTTGGGAGTAACATTGAATGTTTGCTTCCTGTGCAAATCTCCATTTCTTGAATATATGCCTTGTTGTCCTCTTTACTGTAGTCAAAATCCCTACTCAGTGAACTAGAACTTCCAAACTAGAAACCCGATTATCCTGCAGAAACATTTTTTAACTGCATATATCATCATGATTGAGATTGCAAGAAATYCAATGATGGTGTTATAGAGTTTTAGTTGTTTTCAGCTGTCCAACTGCCTCTCCCGTGAGCTCTTACAGCCATTCAAAATCCCTTTACTTGTCTTACTTAACTTCCAGTCAAGTTACTGTTTCTTTCTTTCTCCTAACATACACTAATGAGCCCAGAGATTAAGTGTTGGCTCTTAACATGTGCCTGGACAATGCTCAGCTATATGTCTTAAATGGTTACTGTTTTGAAAAGGGTCTGCATTTAACTTGCACCTAAGTTCAGTCAGGATCTTAAAGTCAGAATATGCCTATACCATGGTACCCCAAGGGTCTTTCTGGTTTTTGTTCTCAAGGCATACTTAAACAAAAGCAGGATGGGGCTATTCAGGAAGCAAAATTGCAGCTACCACTTTCTTTTGAAAGTGGAAGCCCAAAGCACTCACTGACTAATCAAAATTGTTTGATATGCTACCCAAAGTCTGGAGATCAGACAGGGTTTTTGCCCTGCAAGAGCACCAGTCCTTGTGTTATATCTGTGTTGTCTTTCTGTCCCACCACATTTTAAATTCTTTACTGAATAGTGGAACCCTAGGATATCCTACTGGAGTGATAGAAAAGTGAATTTATTTTTCCTCTAGCTGAAAGAGAATTAAATCCCAAACTATCCCCTGAATGAGTAACAGTGACTACTGAAGAAAGGGCAAGTACCAGTTCTTGTGGGAATATTCTAAAGAATCAAGCTTCATTCGTTCTTTGGAAAGGAATGAGGTAAAAAGCTGTCTTCAAAGAATGGTTCAGTGCAGTGAATTTTAAGAAGAAGGAAGCATTTTCCTGAAAAACAAGGTGCTTGAGAAAAGTTCTACAATTTTTCACCTGTGATCATTAGTAGTCTTCTATTGACTAAATAGTCACAGTTTAAAAAAAAAAGGCTATAGGTATGAGTAATTAATATGTTAATTACTTTCAAACATGTTATGGTCACAGATTCTCTGCATATGGAAGTTAGTTATCTTGCTTAGGGTTCTGGATTCTGTGCTACACCTCAGTTAATCAACTTCCAGTTCCTACAACCCTTTAGTGAATCTGACTGCTTATGCTTGATAACATTTTGCAAATTGTAAAGGCTTACCATTTTTTGACACTGCCCTGTGAGGCAGYGTGTTCTACTGTGAAGCCAGAAGAACTATGTTCTTGTTGTGGCTCTGCCATTTCTTCTTTCTTGGTAAACTTATCAAGTTGCTAAAATCTACCTGTAAAACAGGAACAAAATCCCAAACCTCAATTAGTTCCCTTAAAGTATTACTAATCCTTGTAAGTTAATGACCACATTTTATGTGTGTGATATCTGCAGTTCCTTTTGTATTACTACATTATGCTGACACTGAATTCTGGCACCTTTCCGTTTATCACACTACTACCATGTCCACTGCACATTTACATGAATATTATTAGCATAATAAATATAACTGAACTGTAA
The DNA here is from genome assembly GCA_030449065.1 of Oceanodroma leucorhoa. Lineage (NCBI taxonomy): Eukaryota > Metazoa > Chordata > Aves > Procellariiformes > Oceanodroma > Oceanodroma leucorhoa. The sequence continues at coordinate 49,096 of JASVER010000133.1, read as the reverse complement.
TTGAAGGTGAACAAAACTGTTCATGGCATTAGCTATGCTTAAGCAAACATGCATTTACATTTGTTCACTGATCTTCCAGTTAGTGAAGTCATTAATTCACATTCATTAACACAGTCACATATTTCTGTGATCCACAAAATTCTAAGTACTTCAGAGAAGCACATCAGTGATAATGAGTAAAGGCTGGTACCTTCTGCCATCCAAAAAAAATGGAGCTCACGAAGAAGTCACGAGAAAAGTTGTCCCTCTCTTTATTCCCCTTACCAAGGTAACTTAGATAATTGTAGATTATTTTTGTTTTTATACCAGTGCAGACGTTACTGCCTTATAAGCAGATGATTAAGTTTTGGAGGAGAAAATTCAACTAGAACAGGCAGGGCAAAATATCCCCTTTGACCCTAACTAGTGTCCTTGCTCCCAAATTTAACAGAGGCATCATGAATTCATAAAGTTTAAATCCAGAAGATACCTTGAGACCTTCTACCTTCACCTCCTTTATGGTACACATCATTAAATATCAGCCATTTGTCACTATAATGAGCCCAACATCTTTGTTCTAAAGCATAATTTGTGGAAATGTATCAAGTTTTAATCTGCAGACTCTAAGACATAGAGAATCCATCATGTTTGTTCCAAAGGTTAATTGCTCACATTGTTAAAATTTAAGCCTCCTATTTGAATTTGTGTGGCTTCAGCTTCCATTCAACAGTTGTTGGAATGTCTTCACTGATTTAGAGTAATATTTGGTATATTCTCCTACTAGGGGCCTTTCTACCTGAATTAATTCTCCATTCTTCGTCTTGTTATTTAAAGCACATTGAACTCTCTGCCTCCTCCTGCAACGCTTTCCTTCAGACCTCAAAATAATGTCTGTGATTATTTTCCATATTTTTCAGCTTTTCAATATCTTTAAAGAATGCTGATGCCGTATTGCTGTGCTACACCATAATAAGCAAACTGGTACTCTGGTCAAATAATGAATGTCAGTCTATTTGTTAAGCTCACTTTTCATTAGACCATATTGATCAATTTCTTTGTATTGTTCTTTAGCTATTGATCTCCAGATCAAGTTTTCTATTACTTCACCCAAGGCTGATGACAGGCTCATTGGTCAAGGCTTTCTTGAATTGCTGTTCACGGAATCTCTACTCCGTGGAGGTTCTGTAGTTGAAAAAAAAGGAGAAATTATATTTTATATTTTTTGTGGCTGTCTAAAGGATTGACATCAATCAGAATGTTTCAAGAACATCAAAATCATTTCTTCAAAAAAACAGATAAACACCATAGTCTTCACACACACTTGGGAAAATCAGCTGAACAACAGTTTTGAAACATATAGGGAAGACAACAATTTGGTATTAAACAAATTTACTAAAAATAATGCATGTAAGTGTCTGCATGAAATAGCTAGTTCTTCAGGGAAAGTAGTGTTCCAAGATATGCTACCTAACTTTCTAACACAAGCAATGCAACTGCTTGAAGTTCTATCATTTCCACTGGGAAGAGCACAAAAGTTCCTGGGTAATCCTGCTCAACAGCAATGAGCATGTCTTTCCATTAGAATAAGGAAGAGAGTTTGGCAGAGAAAAGCAGGACTGATTCCTGGAAAAGGGAGGGATAGCTTGAGGATGGATGCATTTTTAGTTCCGACAGTAATTCTCCAGGGAAGTGTTTCCCTTGGTGTMAAGGTATTCAGTGGTTGGTCGGATACTGTATCTTGGTCAGAGTTACAGTGCATTTGATATATTGCTTCCAGCTGAACCCTTGTTAGGCAGTGTTTCCTGTTGATTAATTTTTCCAGTCTGTGTCATCTAAGCTTGTATGACATGAGGCTATATTCTCATTTCCCAATTAAAAACAGTGGTTTAAGGTTTATAAAAGATATTAACATCCATCCTTGGAAGGGAAAGGTTAAGAACAGAAAGCTATGTTTTGTTCTTTTGCAATCACCCATGAAGAAACTTCATGTTATAATGAAAATACACGGAAACCCCAAATAAGGAACCATTGCTTTCAGTACTGGCTGATTCTGTTGTCTTTTTAAAAAAAAAAGTACAGTACAATTTTAAAAGAAGATGTGATGACTGAGTGGACTGATAAACAAAAGTGGAGAAGATAGGAACTGCATTAGAAGATAAGCGAAGCCTAAAAGGGAAATTCAATATTAAATTGATGAGTGACAGGAAGCCCTTGCATTAGCAAGTCTACAGTAGCATTAACTGAATGAAAAGCATTTTCTTTTCTGTGTCTCTGACTGATACTGTACTTATTGGATATGGAATATGGTAGAGTAAATGTTTATTCAGAAGTCAAACCTCCCAACTCTCCTCTTCTTACTATGTAATCATATTCATCCCACAATTACTGGAAATTCTCAGTCCAGTACAAAGTTAATGATAGGTGCAAATAACACCTACAGCAAGCTCATTGCGGGATTGGCAGCTCATTTGCAAAAAAAATCATTTTCAATCTTAATCTCAAGAACTATCAGAATTCTATGAAATTCTACGCTAGTTTTAAAATTCTGACTATGTTGTTTGACAGCCTGTAACAAACAACCCAAAGCTACTGCAGAAGACAAACCAGCAAAAGGTGATAGATCTTTCCTGCCTCTACCAGGTTGCCAGCCACCCTTTCTGGTAGTCTCATTCAAAGACAAATTGTCCCCAAGTAAAATGATGGTTCAGAATAGCCCAAAGAAAACACAGTAGATCTAAAATGGCCTTGGTTGTCCTTAAAGAGGCTCTGGCACATAAGAGACTTTGGTTCTGACTCTGATTTTGGTCCAGATCAAGCCCAGCCATTAAAAAAAAAAAAAAATTAGTCCCTGAAGCTGCCCTGTTTTGATGAACTAAGGTACCTATTCTTTGCTATTTCATCCTTTTACAAATTCCCTTAAGCCTGGCTTTGTTTGCAGGTGAATCAGGGTAGAGCTGCTTGAGTTCAGAGGGGCTGAACTCCTCTCTGACCGGTATGGGGTTGGGCAAGTTCTCCCATGAAACAGTGTTGAAGGGGTGCTATCAAGGTCACATTCGCACGAGCTCACTCTCTTTTCTACTGACTTCATTCTTCACTTTGCTTTTGCCATATTATCGCCCCAGAAGCAGTATCACACTCCTTGCTATAAAGTGCATTTGCTCTTCTGTGTCACTAACAACATCTGAAATGACCAAGTGATAATTTTTAAAATCATATTTCCTATGCACTATTTATTGATTTGTATGTTGGACTCTGGAAAAATGACAACAGGCCACTGAGTTTTTAATCACTTTCACTTCATGTTTGTCACACTAACAAGAAGCTGCAGAACAGGGATGAACTCCTATGGAAGGTTATTCCTTTAAAATAAACAGTTTATATCACAACTGAATTTCACAGGGTTATTGTTGCAAAACCTGGTGTTACTGGTCTTACATTGGTTCTACAATGTTAGTGTTTGGGGTTGAAGCTGCCCTAAGAGCTATGTTTATATATCCAAGGGAGGTATGATGTCAGCAGGTACAGGTATATATCACCACTTGTTTTAATCTACTTAGCAAGAAACAGGTGCCACAGAGGCCTCAATATGCATCTGCCACCTGAGCATGTACCACAGTCCCACACAGGTTTGTACAGCCACGATGAAGTTCATCTCACCTAACTTAGGCATTTAAAAATTAATCATTCAAGTCACCTTATATGCCAATAATAACAAACACTTTCAGAGAGTGATTCATCTCTCTGGGCTTAGGTGCTTAACTTTTAAATACATTATTTAGGTGAGACGAATCACACCTGCAGCTAGTACAGCTATTCGTACATATGTCTGGTACACTGGAGCTCAGATGTCATGGTACATGCTGCAGCCAACTTCCAACTGCAGCACAGATGTTCTGACAGCATCTTGTCACCTCCCGGGRTTGTCCATTTGGGTCCCCTCCCTGCTGCAAACATTTGTGCTTGCTTCAATGAACCGTGTTTGAGCCAAACACTTCTCTCAGTCCAKAATATTCTCAGATTCTTGCAACTTTTCCACTTAGCCTGCTTTATGATTTAAAGTTCACATCCTAATATGGACTAGATTATATAGCTAGGGTTACAAATTCTGGAAGATCAAGCCCTAATTTTGAACTTTTGCCATTAGACTTGTACATTTTTTTTCTTACATATTGCATTATCAACAGATGTAGATCTATATTAAAAGCCTTGTTTTAATGCCAAGTGGTTGGGAAAAGATGAAAGGTTTCTTCTGTCCGTAAACTCTCCCTTGCTCTATAGATATACACTGCAGCTATATATAGATACAGTGAATAATCACTTGGCTTTCATCGGCCTTTAAGACTAAAGAATAGCAAAGAGAACATAGAAGAAAACAAATGCCAGGAGAAGGCTGTAAAAATCCAAATTAAAAAGCTGAAGCCAGTTAGCCAGAGCTTTTTGGGGGGTTTGTTTTGGTGTTGTTTTTTTTTTCTTTTAGAGGACTGCAGTCTGGCTGTCTACCATGCCCTTTGAAATAAGAAGTTTTTCAAAGCTCAAAACAGGCAGCAAAACCCCAGCATCGTTTGATTCCTGAAACAAATGTATTGAGTACAGACTTTTCTGCTCACTCTCTGCTTGTCAGGAAAGATGGGAAAGAGCCTGTGACTGGAAAGGCATCCTAGCAGAAGATAAAAAAGAAATAAGAGAGAAAATGAGTGAAAGCAACATGTAAGTGAATGAACAAACAGGAAATGAAATTTAAATTCCTTAAAACACTCTTCTTCCACGCCACATTGTTCTCACTGCAAAAGCCCTGACATTTTTGATGGTATAATTAGAACTGAGAGTCATGGTTTGTGGTTTGTATTTCTACACAAGGCTAGAGAGTAGCAGAGACTTTGGCACTTCATTTACTCTGCTGCAGATTCCTCAGCTCTAACATGTGAGTGACACTTGATGCTCTGATGTCCTGAAACATTTCAAATTACTAAATACAGCAAAAGCAGGGAACCTTTGAAGATAGTCGCAGTCATCTGCAGACTTTCCCRTTGTGAATTATTATTTCCGTAGCTGGCTTTTAGGGTTTTTCTTATACATATGTAAGCATATATCTACACACACGTACATGTCGGCCACCTGAAAATTTACAGCCAATGCATTCTTCCATCCCATGTAARTTGTGCATAACAGACAACACATTAAAAGGGCTGTTGCAGAAGTGATCTAGGAAGTCCTAGGGAGTTTCAAGGACTGTTTTTGTCATACAGGACTGGGGACCTTGTATTCCAGCTTCTTGTTCTACTGTTTTAATCCCATGAGCTCAGCTACATATATATTTAGTACTTTGAGTTCAGATACWCTTCCAGTAAGCCACACACATACACTTCCAGAAATGCAAATACTGGGTTGTGGTTTCTCCTTTCATGCAACCGTAAAAGTAAAGGTAAAATCCTTTTTGCAGCATTTCAATTAATATGCATGCATGTTTGATAAGCAGGGTCTGGTCCAAATATACAATAGTGCCAACATGAAGCATTGCAAAGCAGATGTCTGAGTTTCTTAAATATTTCACCTTTTTAATTGCATAAAAAGTTAGAAAAGGATTGGCTAATGAATTAATTAGATTATCAAAACCATAGCTGCATTGGCTCTAGACTGTGTTAGGTAAAACAGGTGCTGGACTAGAATTAGGAGTCAGGGTTCTGTTTCCAGCTTTGCCTTTGATCTGATTATATAATAACACAGCATTTATTTTTGTTGTGCTTCATATGAATAGTGACACTGCATGGAAGACAAATGGAACTCTGCTCATGAAGTATTCAAGACCACTTGAATAATCTTAGCAATTTGACAATATTAATAGTGTGACCACTATCAGATCAAGCATTGAAGAGACTGCATATTTACGTATCTATTTAATTTTGCTATGAAACATCCCAAACCAGGAATTCTGCGACATGATCTTTGTAAAATGTAATTTATGGGTTATCTTTCTCTTATTTTCTAGAAATCCAAAAGGCATCTAGAGGGAGTATTTTTGACACGTGCTATAGTGAAAAACTACTTAGAAACCCTGTGTACATAATGGAATCTACCAATGGACAGTATGTTGTCTAACATGTACTACTGACTAAATTACATTTCTCCCCTGTTCCTCCTTACCAGCTTTTAGCTCCTTCCATTTTGCAGGGATAAAAAAGGTACACAATTTAAGATCTTCCTTTAAAGGCAGAAGATAGAGATGTCTTCTTCTCAGTGAGGTGTACCATTAATTTGGCCCAGCCATGTCTTATTGTTAGACTTTCACCATGCAGCAACTGGTCCTAAACCAACCCACAACTGCGTATTGACATAATATTTTTGCACATGGTCTGTCATACACAGGTCAATCTTTTTTACAGACAAGGAAAGCTAAAAAATTATGCCTTCCCTAAAGCCCATGCTGAAGTACTAGCGGTCTGTTACTGGAAATTTTGGAAGTTCATGTGCTCTATTAATCCAGCTTTTAGGGGGAAAAAATATAATTGATTTGAGACAGRCAGCTGCTCCTGCTGCCTTTGTAATGAGAAAAAAATAGAAGACTAATGATGAAGAAACAGACTGAACTAGCTTTTTAAAGTAGGTCTCAGTTACTGATTAAATCATATTTGAAGGATTTGAAAACATAGATTGTAAATGAAGTTAACATTGGGAAGAATAGTTAGTTTAATCAGTGTTTTATTTTTCTGACCCATGACTTTCTCTATGCCTAACCCTTGTGTTACAGCAGTAGTTTGTCATATAAAATTGCCATGACAAGCCCATAATTTGCATGTAGATATGCATTTTGAAAAACATCAAACCTACCTCAACTACCCATGTTTTCAGTCTCAATCCACAAGGAATCACACCCTCAGTCTAGCCCTTTTAATACCACTATATGTATAAGAGAGGGAAAAAACCCCCAGGTATTGTTTACCAAGACACACTTCCATGAAAATTCTGTTGCTTCCACAGCTGATATATTTTTTTTTTTTTAATCTAAACTAAGAATAGATCTAAACTGAAAGTTTTRTTTGGGCCCTTGTGAAGGCTGTCACACACCAGCACATATGTGGATCAGCTAGTAAAGCAACCAAACTAGAGGTCTTCCTATGAGGAAGACTGATGTTTGGTCTGGCAAGGTGTTTTAGGCCCAAAGCCGTGCTGAGCAAAAATCACAGATACACTCCGGGACAGGTTGGGTTTGGAGGCAGTACAGCTACCTTAGCACAGCTGGGGCTCAGTACAACACCCTGACTTAAACCAGGTGGAGCTGTATACAGGCAGTTTGGGCATTCCTCCACCATTTACACACAACACGCACCGGAGACAAAGGTATAAAAATAGGTGACTTCATAGTGTGAACTTTGGTATCTTACTTGCTCCACGGCTGACAAAAAAGTGTTCACTTGCACCACAAGTTTGCCTGGGCCATGATGCTGCCAGTCACTTTGTGAGGATGCAACTACTAGAGCCACATCTGAGCACTGTGGAGAAGCACCTTAGAAAAAACTATTGCCATAATATGAGTTTTCATTGGCGGGGTATCTGGAGAAGTCGTCTAAATATCGGTTCAGCAGTTTCTACCACTTCCTCGAGCTCCCCAGAGSGAAGTGCCGCTGAAGGCAGCCGTACCCAGCCAAAACGCACGGAGGATTTTAACGAAGAGGAGGAGGCAGCCGCATCCCGGTCACGGCCAGGCTGCTCACCGCAGCAAGCCACAGGGCGAGGTGAGGCATTCGGTGAGCGGGAGCCGTGCAGCACGCGCACAGGCGCTGCGTGGCGGGAAGGGCGCGCTCGCAGGGCTGATGGCGCCGGCAGCATCGCCCTGAGCGCCCGGCGGGGGCAGAGCCCACCCCAGAGCAGGCAGGGGCGAAGCCAGCCGAAGGCGCGCCCTCCGTGGGCGGGAAGGCGGAGGGGGCTCCTCCTCCCTCCGCCTGCCCTCATAGCGGTCTGCGATGGGGCTAGGAGCGGACGGGGAGGCTTAGCCCCGCTCCGGCGGGCTCTGAGGRGCGAGCCGTGAGCCATGCACTCGGTGAACAGCACGGGCACGACGAGCCGCCCGGAGCCTGCGGCGGCGGAGCAGGAGGTGGCGGGCGAGCGGCCCCTCTTCAGCGCCAGCACCTACGAGCTGCTGGCGCTGCTCGTGGCCACCATCGGCATGCTGGGCTTGTGCAACAACTTGCTGGTGCTGGTGCTCTACTACAAGTTCAAGCGGCTGCGCACGCCCACCAACCTCTTCCTCGTCAACATCAGCCTCAGCGACCTGCTGGTGTCCGTCTTCGGCGTGAGCCTTACCTTCATGTCCTGCCTGAGGAGCCGCTGGGTGTGGGACGCCGCCGGCTGCGTCTGGGACGGCTTCAGCAACAGCCTCTTCGGTGGGTGACGGGGCCACGGTCGCCTCACGTCCCCTCCCTGTCCCGCTGGGTCCCTCCTCTCGGCTGCCCTCCCTCTCCTTGCCCGCTTTCCCCTGTGGTCCCGCGCCCTGTCCCCAACTCCCCACCTGTACCCAGCAGTCACGTACCCCCGCCCCAACCGTCGCCTCCGCCCCTCCCTCAAGCGACCGCCGCGTCCCTCACAGCTTCGACCCGGGAGTTTCTTCCCTTGGTCAGCCCTTCGTCCCATTTCAGTTACCGCCGCCTGCCCGCACTCCCTCCCTGGCGGGGCGGGAGAAGGTGCTTTCTCTGCCGGGGGAGCCGGCGGCCGGCGGCCGGCCGTGGGGCAGTGCGGCCGCCAGGGTTGGGGGTCCCTCTCCCTGCGGCGCCGCACGGCAGAGTTTTGGTAAGAAAGTCGTCGGTGCCGAGGAAAACGATCTGGAGCAAACAGTAAATTCATCGGGAATTTGTTTCTCGGCCTCCCGCTCTTGCCGGTGTGACGGGAAACTTACGGGAAAAGACAGCAGTTTTGTTCAAAGGAGTCTCTGAGTTGACCGAGTGTTGCGCAGCCTCCATGAGGATAAAAGACTTTATTAAGAATAAAAGACTTTATTAAGAATAAAAATTTTATATGAGGAAACACTGCGATCTGTGGATAAGGAGCACGTACGACTCTGGTTGTAGGGTCAGCAGTGTCCCACCTGGGTGGAACAGGTGGAAACCTGGCTGCGTCCCGCAGCAGTGCTCCCCTGCCCCAGGGGTGCGGCCTCCCCCGTGCCCGGGCTTGGCTCTCTATGGAGCTACCCAGCGTAGCCTTAAATTTCTTTATCCGTATGTGAAATTCAAGTACTGTCTTTCAGTTGTAACAGTGTCACAGCTGGTATTTGGGAAACCACAGATTCCTGTGAAATGGGATTTCTAACCCTGCAGAAGAAGTATTTCCATTTCTAAAAACTGTAAGCTCTTTACTGTTTTCTTACTTGAAATTCATACATAAACTTTACAGAAGTCTGCAAAAGAACAGGATGCAGTCCAGCTATGTACGTGCAGTCTGTTAAAAGAAATATAGCTTTGTTTTTACTGACAAAGGATGTGGTAAAAGAACAGGATTATGTTTCTAATGTTGAAAGTAAGTGTTTGGCTAGTCAGTAACCAAACTTAAAGCTCACGTCAGATCCTCATTTCTGGCAGAGGTGTATAAATTAGAGGTGGATCACTGTGCACACACACACAACATGTGTGCACTGAAAATTTGCTTTAATAAGGCAAATTAAAGTCTCTCATAAGCTTTGCAGCTTTCCTGCCTAAATCTTTGTTTCACATGGTGCTACAGTATGCCTTTGGTGGGCTGCTGGGACGAAGGTGCGTAGTTCCTCATGATGGATTTGACTGCTGCTGCGTAGTACAGCAAAAATCTTGTGTCTTGGAAGCTGTGGTGGATGCAGGATGTAGTTAGACATTTGTGCAAGGTTTGGTATTGGATGATTTCTGTGGCGCACAGCTCTCAGACGCTTGTTTCGTAGTGCTATTAGGGAAAGTACTAACGACCCCAGCTAAAATAAGGCTGTCTATATCACTCAGCCAGTTCAAATACTTGAGAAACTCAAGTGTCAACCAGGTTCTGCTAAGGCAGCAGAACATTAAGCTTACACAGAAGTGACATACAGTTCTGTTCCTACCTTTATCCCTTATATATTATACTTACTTTGATGAAGGCATTTTACATATAGGGTCAAAGAACAAGATGGGGTAATATAAAAACCAGACTATAATCATCTCTTATCATCTTCCAAAGATGGAACAAATAGAAACAATGAGATAAATTGGCAAGCAAAATGCTTGATCACATATGATTTTTTTTCACTCCTGTTTTTTTGAGGTGTGCTACATAACTTGTCACTATAAATGTATTCAGTGTTGATGCTTTCCTGCATCCCTTTATTTAATAAGCTCGTTCCTAAGGAAATGTAGGTAGATTCATGGGCCTTACCTACAGAGTGGTTCGGCTAGCATTGCTGGTTTGCAAAATTACATCTTCCTGTGCTTAGTCATATTATTTTCCTCTTCCATAGTATGTTTCAGTGGGAAGAATTTTTTTTTAATGATGTATTAGAAKAGTGTGTGTTTGTGTGTAGTCTGTCATATGGAAGTAGAGAGTAAATGCACAACTTAATGTTCAGGAATATCTGGTGCCTGAATTTACTTTGTTCAGCTGCTACATAAAGTAACAGAAAGTATTTAAGCTGGCTATTATAATTTGACGCTAACCTAATAAAGTTATGTCTAATCTTAGGTTTTCCTTTTGTACATAGTATTATTTTCATATTCTCAGCTGGAAATAGAAAGATTGTTCTTTTCTGTTTGTGAAGATAAGTGGTTCCCCACTTAACTTTGTAGGATAGCAGGGGCATGTCAATACTGAGGGAAGAAAAAATTATGCCCTGCAGGTAGCATCGCACTTTGTTTGCCATCTGGACTATTGCCACCACARCTTCTATTTTCATTTTGTAATAGGTCTATGAAGAGACCAGTGATTTGAAGGTTTTTGATTTTTTTTTTCTTCTTTTCTGGTGGTGGTGAAGATACTGATCGAAGATTTCATTCAGAGTAACCAGGTATTACATTTATAAATACACTTCTCTTGTATATAAAAGCCCAAGTCAGCTATTATCTTGGGGGGGGTGGTGGTGGTGGTAGGGAAGGCAATGTAATGAAGTCTTGTATGTGTATTATSTAGCAGTGATTCTTAAAGTGTAACACTTCCCCCTCCCCCTGAACTTTTGGGAATAAAAAGTACATTCATTGATCAGAAGATATACAAAATTGGCAGCTCTTAAAAGTGAGATCCTCATTAACTAAGCAGAGTAGTTACAACTTTGCAGTTTTCAGTTGCTCAGTAAACCAGAGTGACCTAATAAAGACATTTCTAGAATAAAGTGGGAGTAGTTCTGATACCGTGGGTATGGAGTATATTAAATCATAACAGATACTGTGAGGTTACTTTTACTGCTGTGAGTATTTGCTAGGATTGGACCCAGTCCAGCTCATTTTACACTAGACGACCAAAACCTGTTTATTTAGAGCTATGCAATTACATTCTTGAGTATGAACTTGGACATTGCTATGGGAGCTTTCTGCACCAGCCCTTCAGGTCCAAAGGCTGTTCAATTTTAAGTTCAAATAAGAGAATCCTTATATAATTTTTTTTCTTGGAAGAACAACGTCTAAGCCCCAATACTCAGTGCGAGCTGTCTTCCACATTTGTTGACCTATAAATGAGAGGTTCCCCAGTCAGTAAACAAGTTTGGGACACATGATTAAAGCTGCTTTTTTTAAAAAAAATATGATTTTCACTTTAAATTCAGAGTTAATTCTCAACAACTTTTGAAAATCAGATTCTTTCAAATCACTGTAGTTAATAATCAAGAATCACTTTGAAAATCGTGATCATGCAGCTTTATTTTAAATTGTCACATGTGTTGTTAGGAGGTTTTTGCTCATACTGTTTTGAAAGCCATGATCAAGGTATTTCTGTTTTCCTCTTAAGAATGTCAATATGATGAAATACATAGGTGGAATCTGTGCTTAAAATAAACTAGTAGCATCTGCATTTTCAGAAGTCTTTGTTATGTAATGATGACAGCTTCCCCCCTCTTTGCCCCCCACCAACAAGAAGAGTCCTCGCTACACTTCTGCTAGAAATTTTGGGCTGGAGAAATTGAAAATTTGCTATGTAAAAGTGCTTCTCATTTTATCAGCCAGTCTAGCAGTTTGGAAGCACGTGAGATCCAGAACTTGGACACTGTAAGCAAGCTTCCACGTTCTGAAAGCTTTCGGTTGAGAAGAAGGCAGCAGAACTACAGATCATCTGTCTAGGGATAAATGGCTATTTTTTGTGTTCCTTGCATTGTCTATTTTTGCATTATAACTTTACCATTAGGCAAGCCCAGGGAGTAATACCTGCTTCTTGTGTTGCATTGTACAGCTCAGGACTTGCTGTTTGTGCTACCGCTGGCTATTTTTCTGGGACTTGAAAGCTTTTMATTGAGCCTTTAGAACATGCAGAGATCTGCTTGATAGAGTGCAAAACTGATCATTTTGACTGCTGAACAAGTAACAATCACAATTTTCTTTTACTCATTAGATTCTGAAGTCAAGATACAGTTTAGGTATATATGTCTTCACAACTGAGGCCATGAAAAGAGCTTCTCTTTGCCATTACAAAGCTGTTCTCAGCACTCCATATACTAATGTGCGGAAAATGACATAGATCGGATGACTAACTGACAAGTCTTAGTCTAAGCTTCGATGACGTGGTTGTCCGTCTTAGGCAGTAATCCCCATTTAATTTAGTTATACTGAGTTCCAGTATTTATTTTTTAACACGTGGTGTATCCTGATGGAATATGATAGCTACTTCAATTAAGTGATGTATTTAAACCGTGAGGGCCACCTTTCCATGGAGGTGTGTAGTCAACTCTCTGCTGGATCCACTGAGCCTGCCACTCTCTCCTTACGTAAAAGCTTGTAACTCTTTCCCTGTCAGTAGTCAACCAAGCTGCAAATAGTAGAGATCTGCGTAATCCCTTTATCCGATTTAGTAATACAGCTCATACCTGGGAGGTTTATTGTCTATCACTGAGAGCATAGGTTTTTGGGTATAATTGCTAGAGAAGACACGTGGCAGCTAACATACCAAATGTCTTTGTTAACAGACATGGATACCCTCTTACCTGAAGCAAGAATTTGTTTAATTGTGGAATACAGGCTCAGGACATAATAATCTTTAAGTGCATCTGCTGGCTTTTCACGAACAGTCAAACAAGATTTCTTAAAATGACAGTGACTGCTACAGAACTTGATGTGCGCAAGAGAAGTTTGTATCCTGCCCATCCACAGGCAATGGATGTCTGCTTTAATGCCTTCTGTACATGGGATTAGGCCCTGAGGGTTCAGAAGTAAGCTAGTCTGATCATGTGGAACGTACATACGTACCTCTCAAGCATAAATCATGTCAGCTACAAGTAGTGGCAACGAAACCATCTGCCAGTGGTGGTGTTCTAACACTTTCTGATATGTTTAATTGAGCAAGGGAAGAAAGGAATGGAAAAACTGATTGATAACAGGAATGGTCTTGAGGAAAAGGAACCAAAATCATGTATCTGAGGTAGTCTTTTGACACAAGATTTCATGGTAAGGGTGTACTCTAGGGTAGGCTTTATATTATTAAACCTTAACTGTTTGTGATTGAAAGGCTAGCATTACTAAAGTGTGATTAGAGACCTCTGTCTTTCCTAACTGTAAGCTGTTCTTGTAAGGGTAAAAAAACACTGGCAGCTTTTAATGTCAAATTAATTGAAAGTATTGTGACCCTTCTTGACWAGTCACCATTGGTATACAGCAGCTAGATTTTGATGAGCTACCAAGTAAATGTTGAGATCCAGGTGCATACTCCCCTCCAGTAATGTGAACTGGAGGATGGGAAAACTTGTAAGAAGTTTTACAGACTGTACTTTCCTGTGAAAAGCTGCAGAGTGTAGAACTGCGGAGGGAGARTCTATTTGCTGAGAGAGAAAGGGTGCAATTATGAGAGGTTATTTTRTTTATTTGTTTTAATGCAAGCTGATTTCCCCCCTGCCCCCCAATACTGAAGTAAGGATTAATTGCCAGAGACTGTCCTGTGGACCTGGCTTCAGTTACAGCCTGTTTTAAAATAAAGCAAACACATTTATCTGTATATAATTGTTAGCTGCTTCAACTAAGGCTCTTCTCTGCACACTGGAAGAATGGTGCCCTGTGCCACCCTCTTGCATTACCAACGTATGCATATTGTATGTATACCAGTTATATGCACTGATTTAATCGCACTAAAAGCGTTTTCTGTGGTTACTTGGCAGACAGTTTTAGGATCTTATGTTACAGACATCTGGAGACTCAATCAGCATGCTTTCAGCTTTAGCAATTTTTTTTTTTTTAAGTGAATTAATCACTTGCAGGATTGAACATGAAAGAGGTGATTAATTCCACTGTAGTTTTGTAGAAGAGGTGTATATAAAATGTACTTGAAGTCTATTATGTCTATGAGAATTGATTTTCATCTACCTAGATTTGACTGAAGATGCTAAAATTTGTTGAAAAATTAGAAGTGATACATAGCTGTCACCTAAAACATATTGTAACACCTAATAGTTGAATTCAAATAGATTAGTTATATATTAAGTAATACAAAACTACAGAGTGCAGTAGCACCTTGTCTTGCCATGGACAAGAAGTTGCTTCTACTCAATTGCTGCTGTTTAGCTTTTCAAACGTGAAGGAGGTGAGGCGGGATTGCAGAAAARTGGTTTTCCTCTCTGATTAGGTATGCAAAATAGTAATTCAGCACTTGAATATAGGTCAAGGATAAATTGGTATGGAAAATATCAATTAGACAGAAGTCTTGATCTGTCTCAGAGTTGAACCTCATTTGCTACATTATGCTGTAGTTGCTCTGTAGAGATGCTCAGTCTTTAGGAATGCATATCTGATACCCCCTCTGTCCAAATTACAAGCCACATTTGGGGAGGGGGAAGTATGGCCAACAATGCAAGTAGGTCTTATATTGCATGGACAGGGCTGAAGTATTTATCGTTGTTAGAACTAGTTGAAACTAACACTTCTGTTTTGAGGGGCACTGCATTATTTTGTTCTAATTAGGGATTATAAAGTCAGCATACACACATCGTATGGGACAATACACTCAGCTGTGGTTTGCACTCTTCTCCCTGATGATCGACACTGCAGCTTGAAGTATTTCATGATGTATCTAGACTAATATGACTCCTGGAAAAACCCAGAGTACAGAAGAAATAGAATATCACATGAGACATAATCAAACCTACACCAAATGCAGTATTTCACTAGGAAAATAATAAAAGAGAGAGGCAAAAATGAGAATTTTATTTCAAAAAAACCCAAACAACAAGAARTCGCTTATCATTCCTCCCTGATTCTGAGTGGCTGGCTACTGGAGAAGAGCTGAAACATAGAAATTGCATGCTACTGGCTTAAACAAGAAGACACTTTTGCTACATTTGACCTACGCAGTTTAAATGAGAATGACCCCATTCATGCGAGGGTAATTGCCCAGATTTAAATCGGAGCTAAAACTAGCATCTGTAGTTCCTAAACACAAATCATAGAATCATAGAATAGAATAGTTTGGGTTGGAAGGGACCTTTAAAGGTCATCTAGTCCAACCCCCCTGCCATGGGCAGGGACATCTTCAACTAGAGCAGGTTGCTCAGAGCCCCGTCGGACCTGACCTTGAATGTTTCCAGGGATGGGGCCTCTACCATCTCTCTGGGCAACCTGTTCCAGAGTTTCACCACCCTCATCGTAAAAAATTTCTTCCTTAGATCTAGTATAAATCTATCCTCTTTTGGTTTAAAACCATTACCCCTTGTCCTGTCGCAACAGGCCGTGCTAAAAAGCCTGTCCCCATCTTTCTTGTAAGCCCCCTTTAAGTACTGGAAGGCTGCAAAAGGGTCTCCCGGAAGCCTTCTCTTCTCCAGGCTTAATAACCCCAACTCTCTCAGCCTTTCTTCATAGGAGAGACATTTCACCCCCTGATCATTTTTGTGGCCCTCCTCTGGACCCGCTCCAACAAGTCCATGTCTATCCTGTGCTGAGGGCTCCAGAGCTAGATGCAGTACTCCAGGTGGGGTCTCACCGGTGCAGAGTAGAGGGGCATAAGTGTTTATAATCAGTACTTATGGGTAGGAGTGTTCTCTGAGATGAAAATCTATAGATCAGACAAGCATTATTTGTAAATGCTGAGCAGTCAAGTCTTTCAGAAAAAGTTAGAAAGACTGATTTGCTGGTGGAGTAAATCCACCCTTGGAATTGGGCCTTAGTCTTGAATCAAAATACATAAATCTCAAGTATCTCAAGAAGCTTTAAGAATAACAAAATTTGTTTCAGGTCAAAACTAAAAATTGTTTTGAAATGCATATTTTTGCTAAGTCAGTCAAAGAAGTAATGAATTCCCATATTTGCCTCTCCCTTGCTTGAAGAAAAGTACGGGTTCTCATGTCAGGGGCTAATATCCAAACAATAACCATAATGRCTTTCTCTAACAGATGATTTATTTTTTTTTTAATCAGCACATATTTCATTATATTAAAATATGCAGCTCACTCAGAATGAAATCTAAATAATTTCCAGAAAAGCTGCTTGGGGGGTGTGGAGGAAGTAAAATTCAGTGCTTTCCTTTGTGCTAGGCCACAAAAACTGAATTATACATGGAAAAGAATGGAGGCATCCACATGCATAAATCACATATGAGGTAGTTGGAAGCAGTGCAAGAACATGGATGATGTGGATATGTAGTGGTCTAAAAAAGGTGTGGTTCTTCCAGGTGAGAACTGCCACCAAAGTATATGGCATTATGCAAAGCACTGCGTTTCTGTGGGGACAGCACAAGAGGCCTTGCATCTGTGTGCTCTTGGCAAATCTCTGCCAAGATTTGGCTTAAATCAAGTTGACACCATTATGTTCTGTGGTTACAATGGACATTATAACCTGCTGTTTACCAGCCAACCAAAAGTGACCCAAAATCAATGTATTTTGATTGGGGGGAGTGAGAGGGAGAAGACGGAGTCTTCTGTAGCTTAAAATTGCTTGAAACCAAAGATTAATGATTGCTTCATAGGGTGTGTAATAGACCAATTTATTGAAAGAACTGGCACCAGAAAGAGACATGTGGAAGTAGTGACAGAGATATTGCAATCAGCGTATGTATTACATGCTTCAGATTACATTATCCTTGGATGAATGGGCTGTATTCTCACTTCTTTAGTGGTAGCTRTGACTTGGGATCCTTTGTGGTCCTAGACTTGCCTTTCAATTTGATTTCTGAGCATGCAAAGGAGAAAATAAGTAGTTGTACTTGCTACTGCCATGTATTCCCATCCTTTCCCACTAAAATGTGTGATATGAAAGAAGGTGTTCATAGGCAGCAGGATTGAAAAAGAAACAGCGAAAATGGAGGAATATAGAGGACAAGCCAGGCTTAGGTAAGTGGGGAGATATGACAGGGATGGATCTGAAAACAGACTTCAGAGACTCTTTGAGAAAGTGACAAATGTTCTACTTAATGTGAGATTTTTTTGTGTGTGTATGTGTCTACTCTAGGTAACGCTATGTGTAGGGTTCCTTTCTTTTCCTGACATATCAGCTAAAAATTTTGGGAGTCAGCTCCTGCTGCCCCACAAGGGTATGGCGCCATGCAGAGAGTGCCAGCTCAGCGCTGTGGGGGAGTTGTGGCATCAGGCCAGACATGTTACATACCTGAAGGATATTCCATCTGCTTAACATGTGAAATACCCAGGACCTAGCATTGCAAAGAGATGATCCATACTAGAGTGTCACATATGAAAGAGAATCTGCGAAGTCTGCTGACTTAGCCAGGATAAAGCTGAATATCAGATGTATGCAACCATTCATCATGAGATAACATTGAGGACAACACACAACCACCACCTTCCCCTCCTCCCCTGCATTAGAGAGCCTCAACCTCACAGGATACGGAGTCTTGTAGRTGGCTTAATTTCATACCATCAATACTAGGGATAGTTACCCAGGTACATGTTTACCAGCCTCTGTGTTTTATTTAGCATATGAGTAGTTAAAGAACGTTTACACCTGTTCTTTAGTGTTAAAAGTTTTGGGATCGTTTTGAAGCTTGACATCACAGCTAGAGTCAACATAGAGAAATCAATGTTAAGAATTAATCCATACTGGACGAAAAATAATCTGTATTTTGCTGCATGAAATCCATAACAAGAAGGTTATGTTTTTCACTCTTGTTAGTAAGTTGTTTTCAACACTTGTCTGTAGTGTAGAATTCCAGTTGCTAATACAAATTAAAACTTTGGTTCTACTTCTGTTTTAATCTGAATTAGCTAACTGAGTTTAGCATGAGGAATTTATTATTTTTTTACAGTAGAAACAAACTTTCAAGTTTCTTTGCAATTTTTGATCTGAATATGCAAATATGACTGGAAGTAGAGAAATTAATACCATACTACTACTGCTCAAATTTGCCTAGAAGTTCGATGGGTAGACAAAAGGAGGGTATAACAAGTAAGACCATTTTTTCCTCTAATTTAAAAATGAATCTGTCATCCAAACTAAATTAAGATGCTTATGGAGGCTTGCACAGTGTTTGAAAAATCAAGGTAGCTGCAGGTGTATGTTATCCATAATTGTTTTTAAATATAAATTATGCCAAGAAGGCTTAATGACCACAGAAAAAGCAGAGAATCTTTAATGACCGGCATAGATATCCCATCAGCTCCACCAAATGGACTGTTAACAGGTGATTCAACCAGTTCAGCATCATGTTTTAGATGTACATCTTATCAAGATGAATTTAACAGGTTTATTTGAACCACAAATAGCCAGTGCTTTTCATTGCTTTGTACACAATCCTGCATTTAAGCCCCTTAACTGTGATTATCTAAACATTCCCTCCATCCTTCCTGATATAAGGATTTAGTGGTAATATTGGTAAAGATATGGAACTGTGAACTGGACATAAAGAGTGACCTGTTAGGATGCAAGATAAACTTTATGATAAATCAATGTTTCGAAAGAAGAAATCACTAGCAGTGGAAAGGTAAGCGTAATATAGAAAAGGAAGATCTCTAGAATGAAATAATTCTGCAAGTTTTAGGTTAAAGTCCAAAGTAAATAATGGATGAAGTTCTTATGTACATATGTTTAATATGAATTTTGCTTGAATGAAGACTTCAGGATTCACTTGTGAACTCTTTGCAATGAACYGTAATAAACTTCACTCAGCCTTCTCTATAGCTTCATTAACATTTGCTGGGAAAAATCTGGATGACAAGCAAATACACGCTGCATCTAATGAAACTATGATGCAAAGGTCAATTTTTATATATTTGTTTCAAGTTTTAACTGTGTATCTGAAACCAGTTTTACACTTCTGCTAGTTACCTTGCAGAACAAAACATCAATCTAGAGGATTAGCTTTTATAGAAATTATTTTGACACAACAGCTTTGGCTTCAAGGGCAAGCTGATAAGCATGTACATTACAAGCTTATTTGCTAGTTATTATTGATTMAAAAATTATTTTCTTTCAAAAACTATTTTCTTTAAAGATGGAAGGTCTGGTTAAAAACTGACTTCTAGACCTCTGCAAATAAGTCTGCTGCGGGGCAGGAATGTATTAGAAGCAGGCCCTTTAAGAAATGAGCCCTTAAATCCATTTGTGCACGACTTCAAAATGAACGACTTCTTACCGAACCCTTTGAACTATGCATCTAGATAAGTCTTGTGAAAAGCTCTGGCTTACTTCATGAAAGCTATGACTTTAGATGTAGGTTTAACAGTTACTCTCTAGATGCATCTTTAGACGTCATATATTTTTTTTTGCTATCTTGTTACTGCCATTAATAGGTTAATAGAACAGATTTAATAGAATCCTAGATTACCACGAGGAAAAAAGTAACTAACTTAAAATAATCTCAAAAGGAAATGTAAATCTTTCATTTGTTAATCATAACCAAGATCTGTAAAGTTCCAGCAGTACTCTCTAGGATGTTGAATATATCACAACTGCTGCTTCAAACTATCCCTTGACATCAGAGCTAATCTCCAACTGAATTAATTTCACCTACCAAAAATGTGTAAATTCTCCCTTACCCACTTCTCATTTAATTATAATTTCCTCATTTGAGAAGAAGTTTTCCTTGGGATCCTTGGGGTCAGTGCAGAGGGGGTACAAGTAATTACCCAAATAAGATACAAGTAACTCAATGAATTTTTTTTTTTTTTGTCTTTTGTAGAAATTTGGTTGGAACTTGACAGTGCTATTAGCATATGGCAAAAACTGCAGACTGTCAAAATGCCTGTTGTACACTGTAGCACATTGAGTTTGAACGGACTCTTTCAAGATTTTTGCTTGAAAAAATCACACTTTTTTTAACTGTGAGTGTTACTAGTTCGTATCATTAAGTGTGGAGGTGGCAGGCATATTTCAGCTCTCGCTACTTAAAGTTGTATGAGACCCTTGGGCATTTTCTGTTTTTATGGCTTTGCAGCTTCATAATGGAGTTTGTTGCCACAAAGTGTGCACACAGAATAGCTGAAATTCCCAAGAGTTGGGAAACTCAAATAACATACAAGGTTTCCAGTCGTTGCTGCAGATCATTCACAGCTATGAAAGTCAGTTCTTACTTTAATGGTCTATCCATGAGGCTATTCTAGTTATATGAGCTAATCTGTGCTTCTTCTTTCCTGAAGTTTTTGTTAGAAATATCAAWTGTGCTTTGGTTGCATATTGATGCAGAATGGAAAAGATGCATAATGGGGGGAAAATTCAGATTGTTTTCTGTTCTAGTCTTGCCCTTGCCTGTCCTGAAGTCCTATTAAAAAAACAAGGACCCCTCCCTGCCCCCCAGTACAAAACTGGACCTTATGCTCCACTGACTTTTAGTGGAACATAAGCTCCTAAGTAATTTTGACAGTTTTGAAGATCTGTTTATTGGGAATTTTTTTATACTTTAGAGTTAGGAATAAAAGAAATAGTTGAAACTTTCACAAGCTGGAAAACTGTTGCCAAGAATTACAGTCATTATTTCCATCAAAAGCAAGAGCTCCCCAGTTTGTGGTGTAACTGAGAGTTGTGCAGCTGCTTGTATTTTGAGGGCTTAAACAACTTGTGGTAGTAACATTTGAAACCTTTAMATCACAAGCTTAACCTTCAAATTACACAGACTTTACACAGTAAAGTCAAAATAAGTTTTATCGTGTACAAGTTTTGGCAAACTATTTATTTTTGAAAAAAGCCATCAAATCTTACAGTACATTAATAAAGATATTAATGTCAAGTACATGGAAACAGTTCTAAAAAAGAACTACTAGATTCTTAAGGAGTAATGACTCTCAACTTAAGTCATGAGAGTTACTCTATAGAATTTCTATATTAAAAAGATGGACAATCAAATTTACAGCTCTAACAAAGTTATTTGCATTCTATGGGAGTCCAGTAGTATTTCATACACTTTTTTTTTTCATACTTTTTTGTAACATTAAAGGAGGGGAGAGCAAAAGAAGTAGTGCAATCTTAAAGAACTTCCTGTGAGTTAAATTGCTTCTGAAATGCTGATGACACTACCCAGAAGTTGTTCCTCTGGCTATTTCTGTTTCACTCGGCAATGTCCGAATGCTGAGACATGCTGTCTATAGTTCAGTTCAGCTCATTCAGTARAAGTAGTTTATTGGTAATCCCTCATCTGAGAGTTAAAAGGTGCTTATCTGCCCATTTAAAAATGTGTTTACTTAGATGTGATGCACACTTGTAAGGTAGCTTCTACCCATTGAACACACTGAAATTTTGTTTTCTTATGAATTCCTCTGTCATGTAGTCCACTCTAGAAGTAACAAGAACAACAAATMCGAAATGACTCTTAAACAGCATTATCTACAGCACCCTCCACCAGAATTAATGTGTTTTTTCCCCTGGTTATGGACTTTGTTTCTAATACACATTTTAAAACTCATCTACTTAGGGCAGATCTCAGTATTCCTGTTCTTACAGGTATTTCTGCATGTCATCTACCACAAATACACAGGCAGCCATGGCTCCACAGCACATGAGGGGCTTTTTTGGACAAAATTCCCTACATTTTGTCTTATCCTTCCAGGACATTTTGGTTTAAATTTCTATTTTTATGGTTAACTACTTCAACCTCTGCTCTTACAGCTATGACCTTGTTACAGTAGAGATCCTGCATCAGAGAGGAATTTACTGTAACATGCTGTGACCTGCATTTCTTGCCTCATGCCTACATGCTACCAGACACTTCCTGAATACTAACAGAACAAGGATTTGCATTTCAGTTCATACTGTCCAATGGAGTAACCAAGTTCATTTTACAGTTTGGGTAGAAAGTATCCATTTAAAGAGCATTGGTTTTCAGACTGAAAGGGGCTTGAGCTAAAACTGTTCAAAGATCTATGTGTAACTACAAAGTTTTAGAGATATTGACCTTCCAATGACTTCCTTGACATTTTCAAGGGCTCAGTAAATTATTGCTTCTGAACACCTATACTTTCAATCAAGCGTGTTTGCTTTTGATTACTTTGTCATGGCCAGAATTCAGTACTCATGTATAAAAACCAATGGGAAATATTAAGAGTACACAGTCATTGAATACCATTGTAGGTACCTTGTTTATCCACCTGGTTTTCCTGAGCTTCGAGTGGGAGAGAAGGAAGGTGGTAAAGAGCAAGGGGTTAATTTAGGAATTTTGACTCATCATCCTAAGGAGCTGTTCTTTCTATCCACTGATCACAGACAAAGCCTCAGTGCACTATATAAGCAAACTAAGCCTACAGTTGAGTGATGTAAATTTCCTCCATAAACATGTCTGTGGATGATTTTAATAACCATCAGGTAAAATGTCTGGATGATTTTAATAACCAGCAGGTAAAATTTTGTAATTCCTAGTCTTTGGGCACAGAGAAATGGGAGGTGAATTTCTTGCCTTTACCTTGTGTTCAGGAAGTAGGCTGCATTTGATTGAATAAGGCATTTACCTGAGCTAGTATAACTGTAGAATAGTACCTATATAATTTTGTAATTATTTTCTAATTCCTGCTAAGATCTTGCATAGATCCACATTCTTCAATCTATTTTCAGTATGTTAGGTCCTGAAAAAGGGCATGAATGACTTCCTATCAACTTCATTTTTWAAAAAAAAAAAACACCAACCAAACCTTAAGTGTTGTGCAAAACCTCTGGTACACATTGGGTAGTCTAATTTCTCTTTCAAGGCATAGAAACAGAATTCCTATAGCAATGACTTATACAAGAAGAAAACCCACAAAACTATACAAAATTAACTGTGAAAGCAGTCTGCCTTGCCTTCTGTCTGCATGTCATCACTTCTTTGTGATGAAGGTTTAAAGATAACACTGGCAAAAAATGTAACTATTTGAAAAAAAAAAAGTCCATTGCTTCATTTCAGAGCGCCATGACAAGAACGTGGCATGTTTTCCTTTAGAGTGGGAATCCTTCCTGTTAATCAAGAAAGCTTTCTAAACTCATCACCTGTAAAAAGGGATCCTCTAATACTTGCAGGATAAAGTAACTTTCTTACAGAGATCTTAAAGCATATCCTTCTGTGAGATACTCAGTTAATAATATGCTGGTTTTGCTGATCAATACCTTGACACAGAGGCTATGTGTTTATCTAGATTTCGTTATTCTTAGTTGCCTTCCTAAAATCCATATTGCTGGTGATTGAGCATTGATTAATTTGTCTTCCTTAAATGCTTATCCTTTTTTCAAAGTGAGATCAGATGTCTATGATATTCTTTGAAGGTTTCTGCTGGATATAATGGTTATTCTCTTTTTGGCAGTGAAATCTGCATGTTTAACCTTCTCATAGCTGTATAAATGCATGTTATGCCAAATATGAATTTACTTTAAGAAATTAAATGCTGTGTGTATGCATGACAAAATACCTGTGCTTCTTATTAGATAAAATGTACACAAATTTAGACACAGATATTTGTATAACCTCACAGAGTGCTGTGAAATACACCCTATTGTGTTGTTTAAGAGGCTGTGTATATGAGCTTGATGACTGAATCGTAACAGATTTCAGGTGACTGACACCTGACATCATGCATGATGAGCAGATTGGATCTTGATCATTAAATTTCACAGACCATTGAAACAGAAATCCTTATATTCTAATCAAGACAGAATTGCCTTGACTTTTTCCTTGATTTCATTAAATTACAAAAGTGTTTGGGTAGGGTAATGCTGAGAGCTGAAAATAATCTGTGATTTCTGTCATAACACATTAATAAATATGTAGTGGGGCTGAGGTGGACAGAAAAGGAAGAGAGTACACAAATAATTGAAATGAAGACTATGATATTTTTATGATACAGCAAGATAGGAGAGGCCAATCAATATAACCCAATGTCTTCCAAATGGGACTCCTTCAGCAACGTAACACTTCACTTTCCTGGTTGTTCTTTGGAACGCAAAGACTTACAGGAAATCTTGAAAGAAGTTGGAAGTCTCCTAGTAATTTTGTTTGCATTAAAGGTGCATTTTATGCTTTCAGTTGTTGAAGGCTTTCTTTGACTTCAGTCTCAACTCTGAATTCCCTAGGTTTCTAACACATTTTGTTATTGCTAATTATATAATTTTTATATAGCAGATTTTTCTTTTAAAAGAAAAAAACAACCCTAACCCTCCCTCCCCCCAAAAAAACCAAAC
Source organism: Oceanodroma leucorhoa (assembly GCA_030449065.1). Lineage (NCBI taxonomy): Eukaryota > Metazoa > Chordata > Aves > Procellariiformes > Oceanodroma > Oceanodroma leucorhoa. The sequence goes on along the minus strand of JASVER010000133.1, from coordinate 24,431 downwards.
CCAAGACAACCAAAAAATCCACATTTGCCAACAAAAAAAACCCCCTTGTAGCACAATCTCTTGCTTAATGAAGTAACGTTTAGGAAAAAGTATTAGCTTGGTCTCTTTTTTTCTTGTCCTACTTCTTGGCCATCATACATCATGGGTCAGATTCCAGCACCCTACTCTGAGTAGTTGTGAAGTTAGTGATAGTATTTGATTTAGTAGTTAGTGAGTAGTGGGGTGTCACCCAAAAAGCTTATTGGTGTTAGGTTCATAATATGAGCTAGCAAGTTTTGAGTTAACCTGCTAGCAAAGGAAGCATTTATCAAGAGGACTTCCATCCAATTTGCAATGTTTGTGAATGATTTAATTGATTTTCTTTTATTTTTCTTACAGGAATTGTTTCAATTATGACCCTCACCGTTCTTGCCTATGAACGCTACATTCGAGTAGTCCATGCAAAAGTGATTGACTTCTCTTGGTCTTGGCGGGCTATCACATACATCTGGCTCTATTCATTAGCCTGGACTGGAGCACCTCTTTTGGGCTGGAACAGATACACACTGGAAATTCATGGATTAGGTTGCTCTGTGGACTGGCAGTCGAAGGACCCCAATGATACATCCTTTGTGCTTCTTTTTTTCCTTAGCTGTCTAGTAGCACCTGTTGGGATCATGGCCTATTGCTATGGCCATATTCTATATGCAGTAAGAATGGTAAGTTGATTCAAATAAAAGGCTTCTCTTAATGTAATATTTTCAGTGAAAATTGCTGATGCTATATTAAGCTTGGATCAGAGCCCAAATTTGCACTCTCATTTCTTACTCAAACTTTTGAATGTTTAATGTTCATCCACGTCAGGGACCACTAGAAAGGATGTAAGGTTGTAGGAGAACCAATCTAGAGCTACCAAGATCTATTTGTTGTGTAGTTTTACTGGGAGGCAGGTTAGGGAGCTGCTCATGCTCCCTAATCCACATCAGATCCTCCCTTGAAACGGGGAAAAGAAGACTCTGCAGTTCTCCTGATTAAGGAACTCCCTCTCTCCTCTTTGCAACTCTTGAGAAGATGACCCTGTAAAACTCTTCCAAGTGGAGATTAAGCCCTGTTAAACCAGTTTTCCATGTTAAGGCAATCAATTTTAATTCAGATCTTTAGTGTCAGAAAGTGTTTCATATTCTGTGGGTAATTAGTCTAGGCCCATTCAAGTTTGCGGTCAACAGTATTGGCACAACTGATAACTGTTATGGAGAATGCTCAGGTTCTCTTTTCCTCGTTTTATGACTCACATGACACTGGGAACCTGTTGCCTAGTATTCTGCTTTACATTGAGATTTCATAATTTCAGGGTAACTAAGTGGCAGAGCAGTACAGAGAAATCTACTCATGAAATTTTCTTCTCTCTAAAGATTGCTGATGAGACAAATATACACGATTGTCTAACTAGTCAGACAAAAGACCACTAAATGTGAACTGGATTTGCTTATGCCAGTAGATGAGGGCAAGTTGGTTTTCTAAAATACTTATAAGTGCAGCATGTTTTGTTACATGGCTGGATTTGTTGTTTTCCAGTAGATTTGCTCTTCTATTTCGCCTTGGATCATATTTTTACATTTAATATAAGCAGTAAAAGTCTGGGAAGCATGATGTAAACTTCTAGAAGAATTATGGTTCACAAGATAAGGTGTATAGTGTCTGTGCCTAAAACTAAATCGGTGAATTAGTTACTTATAAATAACTTTAGAACTATTCCGTTTCAAGTAAAACATAGAGATACTTTGCTTTATCATGTTATCTCTTTCTTCTACAGCTTCGCTGTGTGGAAGATTTCCAGACTGTTCAAGTGATCAAACTTCTAAAATATGAAAAGAAGGTGGCTAAAATGTGTTTCTTAATGATCTCCACGTTCCTTATTTGTTGGATGCCCTATGCAGTGGTCTCCCTCCTGGTAACATATGGCTATAGCAACCTTGTAACTCCGACAGTAGCTATCATCCCATCTTTCTTTGCCAAGTCAAGCACTGCTTATAATCCAGTCATCTATATCTTCATGAGTAGAAAGGTAGGTACATTACAGATTTTCCTATTTGAATAATTAGTAGCCTATGCCACAGTTGTGGAGGTTAGATCTGATTTACTTTAATCTGTAAAGCCTAGATTTTTTTTTTTTTTTAATTTGAACAGCTAGGATAAATGGTAAAGATTTAGTAGAATTAAAATCCCTGATGGTGCTTAAAGTACTACCCTATCAGAAACTGGATTTTAAATGTCTGAATTCACACATGAGCACTCACATGAAAGGGAGGGGAAGGAGTGTCAAAACTTAAGAGTCTAGTTCTGACAATTTACCCATGAAATGGATTAAACTAGAAAACCTCATCTAAATCACTCCCTTACCACAACAGAACTCCATCAGACAAAATTCAAAATATCTGGTGTCTGTTTTTAGGAAGAAGAAACTTGCCTCTGACTTTTCCATTATGGCAACACAAGGATTGAACAACTCAGCATAGTATTTGAAATAAGTAAGCTCACAAAAAACATGACTGACAGCCTGTTTAGGATTTTAGACTGGGTTTTGCTAAGCAAATATGTCAGTAACATGTTTCAGTAATGTTAAAACACCAATTGTCCATACTGCAGTTATCCTTAAGCCTAGAAAAGTTTTAGGAACACACGTTCTGATATGTTACTTCTCAGGAGCTCAACCATGAAAAACAAAGAACATTGCAAGCAAAAGTAGGTATCTATTCAGTTGGCACTTGGAAGAAAAATTTTAAAAAAAAGACACCTTGAAATTTTGTTTAATCTCAAGTGGCAACAAAAAGTTGTAATTTGTTATGAATTTAAAAATCTCTAAGTGTACAATACTAAAAAATTAGTTTTAAAGTAGGAAAGTGAAACACTATTCTTAAAATGTTTCCATTAAGTTTTTAAGTGAACATTTTACAAAATTTGGCACGTTGTCTTGGATCATTTCAGTCTTGATAAATTGGTGATTTAGGTGGAAAAATATTACACCAGTAACATTTCTCACAGCTTCGTTGTATTCAAAGCCAGAATCTTATGTGGATGACAATGAAATGTTTTTTTGAGATAAATTATATACTGTTAAGAAGACGTACTTATCCATGAGAAAAACAAGTTTTTATTTTTGCCTGCTTTTGTAGCCTTCATTATGAAAAGTAGACTGCTGATTTAATGGTGGTAACTAGCTAATTTCAGTGCTTTACAGAGCAAAGAGAAAATGGAAGTATTTGGAGTTATCAGTGGCATGTCAAATATGTGGAAACTAGAAAACTATACATCTTTCTCTAAATCATCATTACTATGAAGATAACCGCTGAATGCACTTAAGCAGTGTTGGTGAATTTATTTAGACATTAAAATAGTTTCACTATAACCCTGAACATTAACTGAAAGTGTAACATGCACGTTGTCAACTTCTGAAACCAAGACTGTATAGAGTTAAAGATATCTGAAGTTTAATAGAATCACATGACAAATGGTGAAGAAATATGAATGACTGCTGGAAGGATTTCCCTGGGTTTTCATTACCTCATTATAGAGATGGAATTTTCTGTGATTTCCTACACTGGTTTGCAATTGCCAGGCAGTAGCCTGGGCCAGCCAGCAGTCCACAGGGACAAGACAGCCAAGTTAGTTGGTCCGATCAGCCAGATGGGCAGCCAGGCAAAGGCTGCAGCGCAGCTCAGGCCAGGGCCGAGGGCAAGGGTGAGTTTAAATGCTGTTCCTGAGTGAAGGCAGGAGGCCCCCAGTGTGGCATCTCACAGCTCTTCCCCGACATCTCATTTCACAGCAGGATGATCCAAGGTTACACAGCTGCACAGTATCAGAGCTGGCCTGGGTATGGGGAGCTAACAACAATCATGTTCAAAAAGAGTATTTTTCAATGGAGTGATTTTTTTTTTTTTTTTTTTAATACAGTGAGTATATAAAAGTTTATAAACTGAGTAGTTTAACCTGAAAGATTTTGTAAGTTCTGATACCCAGAAGCAAATCAAACTGGTACTAGGCACAATACCAGTAAAGTCATAGCCAGGATAAGAACAAATTAGCTGAACACGCTTATTGGAGGTGCATTGTGAAGTGCTTCTCACTCACCTCTAATTCCAGATTAAGACCAAAACGATAGTATTTTTGCTCATCTCTCATCTTTTGCCCTCAGAAGGAATCCTAAAACCAGTTCTTCTCTATAATATCCTTCCTCTGTCTGACCTGTTCTAACATGCTTGTGCCTTCTCACTTCCATGCTACTCAGAGGTACCACATTATCTCTGAAATCTTCAAGGCCTCCACATGACCATTCTCTTGTGTTTTCACATAGCACCAGATTACCTTTCTCTATCATCTTGTAACTTCCTAGGTCCCCTTCCCAATAGGACCTATTGCCTCCCCTGTGTCAGAGTAGGATTAATTTCCTAATAACAAAACCTTGTTCCAAACTGGCATGTCAGAGAGCTGCTTGTGTAATAGCTGGAAAAGGAAAATCAGTGACCATGCAGGATAACACAGAATAATCCTGAACACAGCTAAATGGAAGTCTGTTGAGAAACATGTCCTACTCCCTTTTCAGAGAAAAGGTGGGTTGTGTCCCCTCTGCCCCGTTTGCTGTTGTGTTGTTTTTCTTTTTTTTTTTTTTAAAGTCCTCTTCATACATTCCAGGCATGCTGTGTTATGGGTTATTAAAAGAAGAGGAAGCTGCTCACTTATTTCTTGTAAAACCAGAGAATTTCCCCGAAGGATCATATCTGAGCATTAGATGTGTGCAGACGTGGAACTACTGAATGAGTGCATCCTTTAACCCCCATACCTGAATGCTTTGCTTTGTGAAGGGGAGACCATAATTGGAGCATTTAAAATAGCGCTACTGCTGGACTTGTCATTCTGTATACTGATGTGAGCTTTCACTGAATACCTTGCATTATTTAATCATAAGGTGGAACAAACTCCCTGTATCATAAATGGCTTCTAATTAGCTGAAAGACCTCTGCTCCTTCCATATTCAATGGGAACGTTTTAGTTCTGTGTTACCAAGCTTTGAAATTTTATTTTGTATCCGTGACATTCAGTGTTAAAATTCCAGACCCTTGAGTTACTTAAAAGGAAGAAAACATCACTTTGTATCCCCTTCCTCCCCTTATTCCTTCCCTCTGCATACTCCTGTGAAGTGTTTCTGAGAATATTCTTCCCCTGCTATATCAAATGTGTGATTTTTTTTGAATAGTCAAAGATGGGAACAATACCTATAGCACATTTTGGAGACTAGTCCTCTTGTTCTTTGCAGATTGTCGATTGTAGATCTTGTTGCTGGTAAAATATTAAATTGCATTTCAGTGCCCTCTAGTGGCTAGGTGATCCTATTCAGCTCTCTGATGTAGGGAAAAAAGTACTCACTAAAAAGCCACAATGTTTGTTACAGCACTGAAACTAACTCGGAACAAGGTGGAGATATGCAAAAATCTGTTATTTTGAGTCATTTACTATACTGCTGTCTTCACTGGATTGTACATGATAGTGAACGCTTAGGAAGTTGTAACTTCATTCTGTTTATTCTCTTGAGCAGTTTCGACAATGCCTTTTGCAACTCCTGTGCTTTCGCCTCATGAGATTCCAGAGGACCGTGAAAGAGACACCCGCAACAGGGAATGACAAACCAATACGACCAATAGTTATGTCTCAGAAAGCAGGGGACAGGCCAAAGAAGAAAGTGACTTTCAGTTCTTCCTCTATCATTTTTATTATCACCAGTGATGACACTCAGCAAATAAATGACAACAGTAAACACAATGGGACAAAAGTAAATGTCATCCAAGTAAAGCCACTATAGGGATGAGCTAAAGAGGCATGAGAATGAAATGGACTTCAGCCAGTAGACTGTTTATGTTGGAGACTGGTTTCAGTGGTGGTGTCTGTGGGCTGCCAAAGGAAACCATTCTTATCTGTGAAATACTGAAGGGATTATGCATCAGAAGCTCTGCAGGCAGTTCAGTTTTGGTCTCAGTACCGAAATCTCTGCATTTGTGCCAAAATTGCTGGTGGATGTCTTTACTCTGAATTTTCTTAAAGCGTATTGTAAGGTTGCCGTTCAGGAGAACTTGGTCAGGCTGGAGGAATGCGCTGACAGAAACGTTACAAAGTTCAGCAAGGGGAAGCGCAAAGTCTTGCACTTGGGAAGGAAGAACGATGCTGTAGCACAGCAGGCCAGGACCTGGGTGCCTGGGACGCAGCTCTGCAGAAAAGGACATGGGGTCCTGTTGCTCAGTGAGCCTGCAGTGTGCCCTGGCAGCGAGGAAGGGCACCAACATCCCAAGGCTGTACTGACAGGATTGGAGCCAGTAGTCTGAAGTGATTATGCCCTCGACTCAGCCCTCATTAGACCACATCTAGATACTGCATCCAGTTTTGGGACCCCAATACAAGAAAGACATCTGTAAACTGGTGTGAGTTCAGTGGAGCCCCTCAAGGTTGTCAGGGTTTGGAGTACTTGGCCTGTGAGGAGAGGCTGGGGGAGCTGCACTTGACCAGCCTGGAGATGAGATATCTTCAGGGGAACCTAATAGCAGCCTTTTAATAGAGATGGAGAGGTTTTCAAGAAGATGGAGCCAGGCTCTTCAGGGTGATGCATAGTGGAAGGATCAGAGACAATGAGCATGAACTGAAACGAGAGATTTGGATGGGATATAAGGAAAAGCTTTTTTCAGCCTGAGGACAGCCAAGCAGTGGAACAAGTCAGACTAGAGACTTCCTGAGGTTCCTACCAGCTCGAGTCATCCTGTGATCCCTGAACTAGCACTCCCAGCACACAGAGTTACCAGGGAGGAACGTCTGAAGTTGGCTGCGGTTTAGTTGGTCTGAATTGGTGCTTTGCAGGGTGGGGTGTGGGAGAAGTGATGTCGACGATGACTGGGGCTATGGTTAAACCAGAAGCCACCAGAAAGCTGTCCCTGTGTACTCAGCAAGCCATTCTCTCGGTGCTAGCTGCTGGGACTCCTGAGCTACATAGTGAAGAAAATCATGCAAATCAAAGGACCAATGAAAAAAGGTCAGTGAAAAGGGAGGATCAGATTTTTTTTTTTGTTACAATACATGCTTTATGCATCTTCATCTTGCATCCATTTATTCTGTACATGGACCAGGAGTGTCATCCTATATTAATCTTCAACCTGCTCTGGCACTCTGATGAAAGTAACAGTTAGAGAAGAGCAGTGTAACTTTTGCTGAAGTTGCAGTGTGAGTAATGATTCTCCTACTTGTAAACAGTAAACAGAACAGATATTTTTATTTGTTTTCCCTCACCTTCGTAACTGTTGATGGTACAAAATGGTGACAGGATTCTGCCCCAGACATAGCTGCCTGTCAGCATTAGATGAGTAAGTTGGAGAACTGATTTGAATTATGGTGGCTGATTCTCTACCACATTCATTGCACCAGTGTCATTTCTCTGCCTCAGTCTGCTAAATGGGCAGTGTGGATCTGCAACATACATACAGCTTTTCCATCTCTGTGAAAGCTGTAAGAAAAGCAATTAAGAAACTATTTGCTTCCTCTGGGGACAAATCTTCTGAGAGGTATAAAGGGAACATGCTGAATAACTGTTGGCACCAGTAGCCATTGGTCCTGCAGTCAAGAATAAAACGTAAAAATTAAATAGAAAAAATCAGGGTCTAAATGTAGAAGTTTCAAGCTAGTTCCTGGGAGTAGGGAATGACCTTAACTGAGAACAAGTGACTGACTTTGTGCTTGTGCCTGTGCTTTTGAAGAGGCAAATTCCTTATATGTGTACCCCTCTAGAGCGTTAACACTGGTAATCTGGCTCTGTGTCATGTTTAAAAGTGCATCCGGAGTCCACTCTGGTTTCTAGATTAAATCATATAATCTGAGAGAAAACAGATGATAAATACTTGTCTTTGTTTCTTTCATATTTGTTATTTTGTTTTGCTACAAATGCATAGATTGTCTTACCATGTCAAAGATCTGCCCTTACTAAAGCATGTTCATTACAATGTCAAGAACTACATTTTCAGCCAATGATCACTACATCTATGCATATTTATATTTACAAAAGGAGAAAGATGTACATTAGCATTCCAGGTAATGATTCCATCCTTTTAACAAAATGTTTGGTATTTTAGTATTTTCTGTATATTGAGCCTTCAATGAGTGATTAAATATACCTTATTTATATCAATGTGTTATCAGTGATATATTTTTTTCCCCACTGAGAGGGAGATGGTTTGGTATCATCACTTGTTGGATACAGCTTGAAGGGTATCATTAGACACTGAAAAAACAATAGCACTTCAGGATTCCAGTTGATCTTTTTGTAAAGAACAAGTATAGGTCTGTAAAGGGAAACTATCCACTGTTCAGATTTATGAAGGTAAAATCTGAGTATTTAACAATAACAGTATATGATTTTTTAATAATTGATGTGACATATTTACTACTACAATACATAGAACACTAGCAATTATGTAACAATATATGAAAACTAAACATTAAAAATTATTGTAAATTTGTTATCTTGGCTACTTTTTGTGAATTGGTTGCCTAAAATGATAAATTTTGTGAACTGTTAGAGGTAACTTGTTCTTATAGCCTATAAAGTGCCACTAGCTTTATGAGTGTGACCATGTGAAGTTAGCATGCTGCAATCCCATTTGCTCATCTTTTAAGCTCAATTGTTTTCTGTGGGTAACTGCAGCACTGATGCAAAATTCACACCCTGCTACAGAATGTAAGTATTGTAACAGTCAGTCTTTGAGTATCACCAGGTTATTTACAGATTTGTTATATTTTTTTGAAATTTTAAGTCTGGCTTTGGTCTATTCTGGGGATGTCACAACTGGCTAGTTTATTACAGTGGAGATGCAGAGACTTACACGGGACCTTTCTCTCCCATTACAGGGAAAGGAAGAGGAAGATGCTTAGCATTAACATTTGGACCATTAGCTATTCCTAAAGTAACAGAAATGCAGACTAAGAAAGAGGAAAAGGAGAAGGATAAAGTGTGAGTGGCAAAAGGATCAGAAGGGTACATTATTTATGGAGATTTTAAATAAAGTAGTTGGTAAGAAGTTTCATGATGCTGTCATGCGAAGGGAAGTGGCAGGTGTGGTGAGTACTGTGATAGCCTTAGAGCCAACTAATTTCTCTTAATGAAGTTGCACTGATTTTCATGCATTACTGGAAAAATACATACGACGACTTAGCTAGAATGCCATTTGTAACTCGCAAGTGCAGGAACCTCAGTTAAATTGCCTCTCAGCAGCTGGTGCGTCTGGACTCTGTTGGGAGGCATTTCTGCATCTCCTTCATGCTGTGGAAAGGATCCCCTCTCAGCCTGTGTTTTGAGGCAGTCACAAATCCTGAGGCTGTGTCCACCCGCCTGCCAGTGCCAGGGCTTCTGCTGCTGCCCTGGATCCCATAGAGGCAAGAAACTGCAGGATGTGTGGTGCAGATCTGCTCTGCAGCCTTGTGACCTTTCTCCTCTTTCAGCTCCCAGAAGAAGCTAGATTTATGCTGAATGTATCTGACTCCATGCAGAAGAGTCGGGTCTTATACTACTAAGACATTATCTTTTATCACAATGATTACATCAGTCAGGAGATCAGTATTCAGAAGCATTATCCTTTCTGCTCCTGTCCTTTGCATAACAGCAGTATCCTGCTGCTGTTTCCTGCTAGAATACTGCAACAGCTAAGTGAAATGGATATTCAAGCTCTATATTGTGCCAAACCATGCAGAAAGAACAGCCTTTAAGAGTACATTGGCTTATATAAACAACCTTCAGCTCAAGAACAGAATTTGACTGTATAATATTCAGAGGTGAGAATGAGAAGAATCTGACGATGGTAGAAGATTTCACAAASTTGTATTTGACCCACATATAAACATCTGTTTGAAAATACCTGTTGTCAGGTATTTCTCTTGTCAGTCCATTTCACCACAGTTAAGGAGCCTTATTTTTTGTCTCTCGTAAAGGAGAAGAGGAGGAGGGGGTGAGGCTGGAATTGTCCCAGAGAGTGGGGATGCATGTTCCTGCTGCTATTAAAGGTTGGAAGTAGGTGCCCCTTTTGAGTTGGACTGATACTTGCAAAGGCCCCAGTCCCTCCCTGGGTGGCAGCAATAGCAGGATGAAAAGYGGAGGGAGAAGTGCACAACTGATCTCCCTTTCTTCTGCCACGGGCAAGCGCTGCAGCATTTTAGTCTCACTTGTCTAACACCCAAGGCCACTTTGCCTGCTGCTCTGATCTGGCTCTGCTTTTCATTTATCCAACTCAAGCTGAACATTATGAATGCCTTTCTCTCTCTCTCTCTCTCCCCCCTTACCAGATTAGTATTGAAGAATTACTTGTAACGCATTAAAGCTGAAGAGGAAATTAAATTGATTTTCAGTACAAATTAGAATGCAAGTTAGCGACAGACTTGGCATCAAACGCTGCCTGGACCTGGCTTTTCTGTCTTTTGTTTCGTTGCATTTTCAACGGTGTTTGCGCTCCCTCTTGCGGCTTGCTCAGCGCGGCTCCTGCAGATAGATGAATCAGCCTGGCCTCCTAAAAACCTGTTTTCATTATGCATTTCCTCTGCATATGGGAAGATTCACTGTTTCATGTCTATTATATTTTGTTTATATTACATATACTTCTGTCTTTGAAAAAATTATGGGAAATAGAGGGAGAATAAAGTGTATGCATATCGGTTAGCTATGGTAGTTTTCACCAGTCTATCTTCATAGATAGGTGATTGAGGCTGAGACCAGGATATAGTGTAGAATCATTAAACCTTACTTAATAGGCTTGCTGCCGCCCCCTTCTTTATTTATATTAGCTGAATTTTTATTATATTAGTGAGCTTCCAGGTTTTGCTAAACTAGGATTTTGTTTCTATGATGGATGGATCTGAGACCAGAAATGAGAAAATACTCTTCATCTTCATGTATCCCATTGTCTTCATGGTTTATCTAATTGACTTGCATCAATACGCTCTCAGTATACTCTGTCTTTCATTTGGTTTGCTCTGCTGGTGTGAGGTGTGTACTGAGTATATGGGATGGGCCATGGCTGGTACCTTGAACAGTGTCTGTGAAAATTCCATCTGCAATTACTTTTTTCCTAAGGCATGCTGAAGCCTTCAGAAAGAGGCACTTACACAATCGGGCAGTATTTTCTTTCCTTATGCCAAATACGTATTTATTTTAGCACATTTCAGTAACGTCTGCCAGTTGGGTCTTAAGTATGCTTGATGCGCTGTTGAACTTGAGTTCTAATTATCCTTCTAGAGGCAAAATACAGAAGAGGATTTTTGTCCACTTCTGAACCCTCTTTCAGCGCTGAGCTTGAAAGATCTTTTGGGTGGATAGTGTTAGTACAGCATCTACATACATCCCACAATACCAGTCTACACCTCCATTTCACACAATGGCTTCTATTAATCATRACTCGCAGCTTTGTAGAGATAGTTGTAAAATAAGCATTTTCTCTGAACCCATCAGAAAACAATGAAACTTTACAAATCACAGAACTATGTATGGTTTTCAGTTTTTCAGTTGCCTGAAAGCCTTTAAATGAGGGGATAATAGGACAGGAGAGGGGAAAAAAAAAAAAGGTGTAGGTGTAGGAAGACATTCTTTTATTTTCAAAAATACTAGAGCAATGCCTGATGTTTCTTCTAGTGTGAGGAGATGATGGTAGCCATACGATTAGTACACACTTAGGATGTTTAAGGGTATATAACAGCGTCTAGAGATGCTCAGTAAATAAATAGTTCAAGTATCATAGCTATTTATGGCTACACAAAATAGTCCAACTCATGAATATTAGATGTATTTAAAATTTTAAGTAAAAGCTTAAATATAGCTGTCTCTCTCCTGCCCTGAAGCTATTTCTACTAAAGTTAATAGCGTGTCTGGTTTCCAGAGAATTGCTATGAAATGTACTGACAGTGGGGAGCATTTGCTTTGATAACTGTATTAAAATAGCTTATTTGTACCTATTGCTGCAATGATGTGTGATAGAATAATAATCATATTTACTTTGAGTTTTCTCTAACTGTGTTTTATACATCCAGATCAGGGCATTGTTGTAAAAGACACTCAGCTTTTAAAAGAAATGTGGGAGATCATACGCTGCCAATTTCCAAGGTGAAATGAGGAATCAGTGATTAGAAATGGACATGTTGCTGCCTGAAGTGGACAGAATGTTTCCCAGGAACAGTACGTCCCAAGCCTTACCTTTTGAACATCATCTCCTAATAACTGGTCCTTGAAACATTACAGAGAGGCATATAAATGATCATGTCTTTCTCAGAAAGATAATGAACAACAACAGGAATTATGTCTAAAATGTCAAATATAGGAAAATCCGTTAACCGTGTCTTCCTTTCTTTACCTAGGCATTCTTTGACATTGAATTTTCAGGTTAACAAAGCATTGCTTTTTCTGAGTTAAGGCCCTTCCATGTTCCTATTTTTTCTATTTTTCAACCAGTTACAACATTCTTTCATCAAGATTGTGTTCTTTTCTAACAGAAAGGCTCAAATGTGTGGATTCTGGTGGGTAAAGAGGGAAGCACAACATACTTGAGATCTCTACCTTATTGCAAGGAGGTTTGTGAAGATAGCATCAACTTGGCAATGGGGAAAGGGACTGAACTGATAGCTACAGAAATTTTTAAGAGAATGATGCAAAGTAAGACAGCGTTGGCATGTACTTTAAATCTAATATATCCATATATTTATTTTGCACACAATACACGGTTATATCTGAACATAAGGGATTCAGTGGTCCTAAGAATATGTCAGCTTTGGTTGGAAACAGCTTGAGATGTGCATCAATTACATAGCAAGACCATTTTTTATCCAAATAAAGTGTCACCCTGCAGAGGGAGCCGTTGAGTTACCAAGCCAAACATGACTATTGTATTTTTATTGCTGGAGTTGTTTGACTTTTTTTTGTGTTCTTGGTTTGTCATGTGGTTGGGGTTTTTTTGTGTGTGGTGTTTTTTTTTTTTTTTTTATAGTGAGCTTGCATGAATGCTTATAGATTTAGTTTTCTTCAGGCTTTGCTGCATTTTGCAGAAGCTCATCTCTTAAACTGTTTGTCCTTCCTAGAGGTGAAAATTACATGCTTAGTGCTTTCTCTACAAATGAAACAAGGTAGGAAAAGAGGTTCATCCTGTTCCAGAGTACCAAGGACAATGCTTAATTTGTATAAAATGCAGCAGATCTCACAAGGGTACAAACTGTCCAAGTGTTATATCTGGGTATAGAATGCTCCGTGCAGATGGGAGCAGCATTCTGCTGTGACTGAGGAAAGAATTGTGTTACTTCCATGGGAAAGAAGAGTTGCCACCAGGGGCAGTCTAATGTGACATGCACAGAGAAGAGGCGGTCTTTACTTAACAGAATTTTATTTGCTGTTTCTAGTTTTAATTATACTGTACCCCACCATTGCTAAACTTCCCCAAAACCGGGAAGCTGCTCTCCTGGTTGTTCTTTGCCAGTCTACTGAGGTGATTATGTCTGGCATTGCCTCAGGTGTTGCCAGTAGACACATGCTGAATTGTGATTATGTCAGACTGACAATTCCTCTTGGGAAGCTAAAGCTGTTCCACTTGTATTATATGAGGACGCAACTGGAAGACATAGACCTATTCTAAGAGATTTTTTTTTAATTGCAAATAGAGCTTTGAGAGATCTTTTATGCTACAGCRTCATACTACTTGTAAGTGGACATCCTACTTCTTACTGTCAGATATTCCCTGTTCAGTTAAGGTAGTTATTTTGCTTTCTTTGTAAGTAAATGTGCCACCAAATTAGGAAGTCCACTCATTTCACAACAGTACAAGTCTGAATAACATAACAAGTAATTTTCACCAAACTATGTCAGTCCATTTCCTAGTGTTTGTGACACTTTTCCCTTGATTTTTGGAGCCATTTAGCATCTATGAGCAAGGATGTATCTGTGCTCTGCAGGACTTCCTATGTTATGATAGAGGCTCACAGCGTCTTTCTTGGTGTCAGTATGAGTCCAAGGAGAGCTGCTGTTCATCACAGGTCCAAACATTAGTTGCTGTAGTTAACTGTAAATTTGTGTTGGTTAGAAATAGTTTTCCTATATTTTCTGGCTTATCCTTGTTCTTTCCCAGTCCTCCTAAAGTTGTCTCTATATCCTTTCTGAAATAGGTCTCCTCTGGCTCTTCTACACCCCAGTTTAGATAATATTGGAGAGTTATCTCATTGCATTTTTCCCTTCTAAAGGAGAGAGGAGTATGCTTTAATTTTAAAAACCTGCTAGTTTTTTCCTAGCAGGTTGTATTTTCAGTCCAAAGTTTTCAAATGTGGCTAAACTTTGGTGAAGTCATAATGAGACTTACTAACTTATAACATCTTTCCTAGTGACAGTTTCCCAAATTTAACGTGCTTAAAATTAAGGACATGGATTATTAATAATTTCTCAAGCTGAAGAATATACATCAAAGGTCTGAAAAATATGCTGGAGGAGGAGGAATTMCCAGTGGGATGGGAGGCCAGGAAGCGATATCACTGCTGCAAACTTTTCTCCCTATTCCCTTCCCACTCAGTGAAGCACACGCTTCTCCTGCTTCCCTTTCTCCACTGGATCACTTTCTGTCCCAGTTAAAATTAGTAATTCATAAAGGCAGGGTAAACTTTTTTCCACATCTCTAATGGATTCAGTACAGTACATGCTCTTTGGACTGTACTTCAATTTGCTATGTAAACATGGACATCTTTCACAGCAATTTCACACTCCTGTTGAACTCTATGCTAGTACTTTAGTTAGGTTTTGGCTTTATTTTTTCCCTAGTCCATGTATGTCTTTGTAGCTCAGTCATCTCATTGCTACTGTAGATGGCCTTGGAAAAGATATGGCCATGCAAGCTAAGTCTCTTGTCTCGGGGGGCTTCCATATGAGTCCATAATGATGCTCCTTTACACTGCATGTCTGCAGGTCCTGAAAATAACAGCAATATTTTTCTGTCAGGTCTGCTAGATAAATAGAAACAGTTCTTTGCACTCCCTGATTTGAGCGATGTTATGCTGTTGTTCAGGCAAACCTGTGTGGTATAGACAATCATTTTACTCAATCTGCTGTTGCCCAGGGGGCTGGCAGCAAGAACCTGCAAAGTTCTGGTGACACTTAGTTCCCACCTGAGGACTCAAATATTGACCATCTACACAGGCTTCAGAGCTTTCTCTGAAGTAGCTGAAAGAGAAGCTTATGACTTTTGCTAAGTAAACCAGTCACCCTCTCTAAAGGACAGGCACTGGCTATCACAGCTGGGATTCAAAGACACATTCTGCAACATACTACAGAAAGATGGTTTAGTATTATGCCTATAGCATGACAGTCCAAAACGCACTGCCTAAGCACTGAGTTCACGTTTTGCAGTGATCTCTATAGAGTCTTCTCTGGTCTCTTCCAGACAAATGGGTAAATACAGGTGGTATAGATGTAGATAACATTCATGCTACGTTTTCCCCCATGTTTATCTTCTCATTGTACCAGAGGTACTGCAGAATAAAATGATGAACTGCTTTTGGTTGGTCTTAATTCTTTTCTGCTTTGTTATTTGATTTTGTAGATAGCATGTATGTATACATATATGTATTTATAAATATATTTGTACTGCGATTACCAAGTACCTATTTCACAGCTGTCTTTAGTCAATTGCCTGTGAGACACAATTCAGGTTGCAGAATGAATCTTCACCCTCTTTTCTGACTTAGAAAGTTAAAGCTGTGATTTTAACATTACATTAAAATGTGGACAGAGTGAAACACGGTAAAAACCATGGGAATGACTGGAGGAAGCCAGCCTGCTGGTTAGGTGATGCCCAACCAAACCAGAGCTCCACAATCACTGCAGAGCAGCATGGGGAAGATGCAGCAGGCATGAGATGGATTGAGGGTCTTTGGCAAAGGAGAGCCAGGCTAAACATGGCAACTTTGGTGCAGGTTGCAAAGAAAAGTCACTAAAAGACCTGAGCTTGTGAAGCTGAGTGGGCCTGAGGAGCCAAGAGGACAGCTTGTTCTTCATGAGTAGTCTGTGAAGAAGGGGTTAGTGCAGCTGGGTCCTGAAACACTGGCCAGGGAGTGTGAAAATGAGCATCTGACTGACCCCTAGGTATGGAGTAAGTATCATTAGTTGTAAGCTGGAAGAAGCATGTCTTTGTGCTGTTATATGAAGCTGCTCACAGAAAGCAAGAGGGGAGAAGGAATCATTACCTCTTCCTATCCTTCAGTATTCCTGAAGGTCTGCATTTGAACACTGGCGCGCAGGAGCTCCATGGTTACAAGTCTGGATTATTTTGTGGACAGCAGTGTCTGTGGGGCTACATGTGAGCTTATAGAGGGCCTTTGGATCTCATAACGTTTTGAAGTGTAAGAGTGAAAATAGACTCATCTACCCTCAGTTCTTTCACCAAAATCAAGAACCATAACTATGGGATTATGTAAAAATGGAGAACAAGAATAGCTTGGGGGCCTATCTCAACACCATGGCTGAAAGACGTTGTTGCCATAAAGTGGTTAACAACATTTTTATATCTCCAGATGACTGGTTGGTGAGATCTTATATCTCATGGCAGAGAAGTTACTGCCTGGTGAATGCTGAAAAAGATGAGATGCAGAAGACCCTATCTAAAATGGGCATCCATTCCTCCAGCCTCACATGCATAATGCTAAGTGAAGAGACTTGCAAATTTCTGAAAGAGGAATGCTTCTCAAAACAGCARCTGAGGCTACCTTGGCCATCTGTAAGTGGATAGCTATGTGTGTGCATGGACCTACCCTAACTTAAAGAGGATGCTTCATGGGTTTTGGCATCTAGAGAGTTACTCAGCGTATCTTAAAGCAGATACATGTGTTTGATCAAATGCCAAGTTCTCCAGATTCCACTGCCTGTATTGATGGTGTTGCTTGCTCATCACAACTGCATGGCGTTGAGTTGCTGCTCCACAAGGATGCAGGTCTCCTGCTGGTCCTATATCAAATTTATCAGCCACCTGTGGATGCCTTGAGTACCCTAGGGCATCTCAGGTGGCAATAGGCACCTACATGGGTGCAAAAGTATGGAGACTTAGATCTCCACTGACTACAATGGAAGCCTATACATTTAGTTCATATCCAGGCATCTAAATTTTATATGCCCAAATGTGGATGTCTGACTGTGGGCTTGAATCTTCCCGTTTTTGGCTCTTTAACACAATGACTCTGTCACTTCACTTCATAAATGAGTTTTGTTGTTGAGGACTGCTGTTTCCTTCCCCTCTCTTTCTTTCTTTCTTTCTTTCTTGTCTCTTTCTTTCTGTCTTGAGCAGAATACTACGAACTTTACCTGGACAGATTAGTTCCCTGGCAGATAATCACCCAGCATCCAGGCTGTCAGATGTAATAATGCTTTATCCGGATGCATGATCTGGCCCAAGTTTTTACGATTATGTCAGGTGGCTAGCAGTTTGAGGCAAGCTGTTGTCTGGACTGTACTCTGTGTGTGTATCATGATCATTGCTAATTTCTCATATGAGTTTAACACTAATGAACGCAATTCCACTAAATGGCGTAATTTCCTTGGAATCGCGTTTTCTGACTGAAAAGCATTGCATTGAAATATTTTTGGCTAGCACTACTTGGGAAGAATGAGACAAACAGAAGTCTTTCATTCTTTCCTATAAATAAAAAGTCTTTAAATATATTTATGCCATCCCAAGTCTGTAGGGTTTTTTGTCATTTCAAAGTGAGCAGCTGGTGAAGTATTATGGACTTGAACCAGAGGTAGTTAATGCTACTATAAAAGTAGTAGAAGAGATGGAGGGAAACTGTTGAGAATATTACCCCTGAAAACCATGTTCTAACCGAAATAGCTTTCCTTAGGAACAGATCATTAGCCTGAAAAAGGCAATTAATTACAAAGAGTGAAGCACTGTCAATTGACAAATTTACTGTTCCTGAGAATCTTTCAAGTCCAGTGCTGTTTGTTCCTTCAAACTTGTGGCACTGATCTGAATCTAAAATAATTTTCAACTTGTTTTTATCAGTTTGTTGGCAACCAGTGGAAAGGAGATGCAAAATGCTGCCAAATCAAGATTGCAGGGATYTGCATACATTTAGCATTCTGGGGAAACTAACTGCATGAGATAAAGGCAAAAGGGACCCCAGCATAAAGCTTCTCTAGTAGAATCTACTTTGCGTCCTGTAACAGTGGGTATCTCCATATGGCTCCTCCATCATTATACTGCCTGATCACCCCAAATTATCCTCACATTTCTCTACAGTGGAACAGTACTATGTCTCATACAAGTAACCAAACTGAAGACAGGCCTCACAGGAAAGTCTGTGACAGCAGAAGGAATGTTTTCCTGTAGTTTAGTGCTCTGTGAACTCTCCTACTCTTGAAAAGATAACCCCACCAACAGAGATTTGAACCACTTTTCTTGCCAGGCAAGAAGATATATTTACTGCTGCTAACAAGGAAGGAGAAGAAAGCAGTTCCTGCACAGAGAGCCACAGGGGGGTGATTTTTCTGATGGTGAAAATAATTGTCTTTCATTAAGTAACTTGCAATCCCAAACTTCAACACTGCTTTCCTTAGCAGCTATTTTGGGATTCAAGAACATTTGAAAGTTACATTTAATTCCAGTGTCTAATTACTTTTTTAATCTTCGCTTTAAAAGGCTGTTGAAATAAAGGTCACAAAATGCTAACTATAAATTTCCCAGGTCGCTGCCTTTTAGTGGCTGTTGCTAGAATGAGAAAAAATGTTATGACTGTAATATGGATTAAATATCCTAAAATATGTTTTTACTCCTACTATCCTAGCAAACATGAAGATCACAAGACATAATGATTTAGGAGACATTTTTCCATGGCTCGATCAACCACTGAGTTGAYAGAAGAATCCCTTTCAAATACAGTTTTTAGCAGTAATAGCAATGCTCGACATTTCTTTTTATCAGCTAATGACTTAGTTTCAGGGGACGCTGGTAGATATCATGGCTATCTTTTTCCATAGTGCAACACAAAATAAGTAATTTTCAGAAGTTCAAACCTTTAAAATGCTGAACAGATAAAAGCTAGCTTTGTCTGTCTTGGAGACAGACATTCCCTTGATTCTGTGAAACAGAGCACAGGGATTGAGTGCCTTCCGAGCTTCTTGTCTTAGTCAGACTTCATCGTCTGCCAGATTTCCCCACAGTCACTCTCACACTTGGCTCTCGGTATTACGCTGTACCCCTAACAGCAGTAAGATTTGGAAAATTATTTGCAAGAGAACAAATGTAAGTTCTTTGGGGATGAACTTTTTTTTTTGTTTTCATATTGTGCCYGCCCTGATTAATACTGACCCTAAGTATTTGACAGCTTACATTACAAACCATGTTGTCTCATATGGAAAGGGACAGTATTAGCACTCTTATTCGTTATGCAAGAAATCTAGCTGACRGAAATTTTGGCACATAGAGTTACAGCTCCAAATGGACAAGACAGATCCCCACAGAGGCTGTTCAGATGGCCAAAGACCTTGGGTAACAAAATAMCATTTCATGTTCACGGACATGAATCCATCTTGGAATGCCTTGTTGGCAATGCTAGGAGCAGTGGCCATGCGGGGTGGATAAGCAAGCGTGTAGTTAAGCAGGAAAATAAGTGTAGCTTGAAACAATGTGTTGCAAGCACTTGGATGAAACAACACTCAAAGAAAATAGGATGAGAGAGCAAAATCTGTCTGTAGCTGTAAAAATGGTTTTGGCCTGGGTGAAGCCATTGGTTAGCAGTGAATTACAAAGCACCAGAGCCACAGCTATGGCAGGGCAGAAAGGACACAGCAATAAAGGTGCTACCCAGGAATTGGGGAGCCAAGTCTATGGCAGAGAGCTGGACAGGAGGTGAGAGCAGAGGAAGCTTAAAGAATCTGGCAGGAAGCTGATACCCATAGAAATAGCTATCTTCTCCTCCCTCAGGCTATCCTCCTGAAAATAGGATAGCTGCTGACAGTGTAGCTCCTTTGTTGATGATACACAGAAGCTGTGTTTTAGCTGCTGATTTGCCAGAGATGTCACTCAGAAAACCCTGAAATCTGTACCAAAAATAAAAAAGAAACTATATTTAACATGGGCTGAACGATAATCAGTTGTTACGGTTGAGTTTGCTGAGTCAGAGGAGAATGCATCTCACAGGTCAGTTGGTTGATATCAGCAGTGCTTGCTCACCACAGAAGAGGTTAAAGTCAGTGGGAGGTGCGTGTAGGCAGTGCTCATCAGAGTTGAACACAATTATTTAACAGATTAAATTGCCTTGACTATCTGTGGATTTTTTTAAAAATGAAGTTATACCATTCCTCCTCCCTCTATTTGCATTGGTTTTGACAGCTACTGTTGTTTACAGGAAGCATTAGGAGAGAAGCTAAGCTACAGACCCAGCAGAGTTCCTCAGGGTCAGCTATTATGTAGCTGTTGTCTATAAACAGCATTGTGCATATGCTGTCAAGGTCCTTGGGCTTTTCATTCCCAGCAACTGCCATTTTCTGTTAGCGGTAATTGGGAGGTAAATCAGGGCCTTATCATATATCAAGCCACTGAATCAGAGCTTCACTTCTCCAACTCCCTTTGGTTTGCATGAGCACTGAGAAGCAGTTAGTATGAGTTTCATATTAATGCTTAAGGATGCTTGGTTATCACAAAGGAGCACTGGAATTAAAGGGCAGAAAAAATACAGCAGAGACAAAGGAACACATGTATTTTGAGGCTTTAAACACAATAACAATGAAACCCAATAAGAGACAGCTATATGAAATACTGCAGGCTGTCTGCAACTCTCTGAGTAGAACAAAGTAAATGAAGATTAAACTCCTCAAAGCCATCTGTAACAGCAAGCTCAGACCCATGCTGGTATCATTTTGCATTAAGATTAAGGAGAAGTAGGGCTGCCCTTTCCTGTACCCTCTAGCTGAGCAGATCTGGCCACAGGGCAACCCCAGGCCTAATTTTGATGCAATGATCTCACTTGGAAATGCTAAATTGGTGCCAGGCTATGATGACACAGGAGACAGAAGAAAAACTGCAAGTGTCAACAGGTGCCTCTAAGCATCCTTAGTGCATGCGTAATTCACCCACAAGGAAAAGCTAAGCTATCAGTGCTCCATGTTAGCTTCTGGCTCTGCACATGGGCCTTGCCTTTCCTTTCCTCATAACACTCCTTAGGCAGTAATGAACCTGGCAAAGTTTGGGTTGTTTGGTGTTTTTTTTTTTTTCATATCAAGAAACCAGCAGTTTTGTGCACAGGCATCTTGGGCCCGTGGGGTTGGTTGCCTGTGAACAAAGTAATACATTTGCAATAATTGAGCCTGCAGGCACTCAGATTTCAAGGATCTCGGATTTCTTTGTTACCCCTTGTTGTGGTTTAACCCCAGCCGTCAACTAAGCCCCACCCAGCTGCTCGCTCGCTCCCCCTTCCAGTGGGATAGGGGAGAGAATTGGAAAAGTATAAGTGAGAAAACTCATGGGTTGAGATAAAGACAGTTTAATAGACAAAGCAAAAGCTGCACGCGCAAGCAAAGCAAAACAAGGAATTCATTCACTGCTTCCCATCGGCAGGCAGGTGTTCAGCCATTCTCCAGGAAAGCAGGACTCCATCACGCCTGATGGTTACTTGGGAAGACAAGCGCCATCACTCCRAATGTTCCCCCCTTCCTTCTTCTTCCCCCAGCTTTATATGCTGAGCATGACGTCATATGGTGTGGGATATCCCTTTGGTCAGTTGGGGTCAGCTGTCCCAGCTGTGTCCCCTCCCAGCTTCTTGTGCACCCCCAGCCTACTCGCTGGTGGGGTGGGGTGAGAAGCAGAAAAGGCCTTGGCTCTGTGTAAGCCCTGCTCAGCAGKAAYKRAAACATCCCTGTGTTATCCACACTGTTTCCAGCACAAATCCAAAACACAGCCCCATACCAGCTACTATGAAGAAAATTATCCCAGCCAAAACCAGCTCACCCCTAAACCAAATTTTGTCCAGTTTCAGGTCTGCATTTCTGCACTTACTGGTGAGTTGCTTGTAGCTGCAGGGTCTCCAGTGCCAGCCTGTGTCCTGTCTCTTCTCATCCCATGCCTGCACTCCTCTACACTGCATCTGGTGTTACCATTGTTCAAGTCCTCTCCTGTCATATTGGACCTGTATTTCTCTGTGCTACATCATTATGTTAGAGTCATAAATACCTTATTCTACATAAAATGTTCTTTTTTAAATGAAACTATTATCAGTATAAAAACTTTGGTTATGCCATGCAAATAAAAGCAAAAGTAAACCAAATTAACCACTATGACCTGGTAATTGGAAAAATCCAAGTTAACCAAGTGAAAACAAAGCTGCAGGCAGGTCAAGACAAGTTCAGACAAAGCAAGCCTGACAATCCTCAGTTGTGAGGCCGTGCAAACACACTATAAAGTGTGTGGCCTGTGACTGCAATGGCAACACTTTCCTGGCATGTACTGTTTGTAACACACAAGGAAAGATGCATGTTTTGTTTTTAGCTTTTGGGTACAATGCAGTCAGCTCATTCCAGTACCTCCATTCCTGTCTGCATTTATATCTGTGTCAATACTTTCTCTTTGGCACTAGCAGTAGTACATGCTGTGCTGGATTTCTTTCCCAAACTGCAAAATGTAAGGAAAGACTTTATTCTCAAACCACAGTTACCTTGGGCAGAGAAAAAGCACAGAAAGTTTAAGCTGATAAGAAATATAAGTGAGGAGTGTCTTCAGTTAGAAAACCTAAATAACATTTCTCAAAAATGATTGCCTCTTGCTAGCTGAAAAACCCATAATGAAAAGTAATCTCTTTAAATCCAGATTTCCCTTCTGGGCTAATGCTGGTTGTCCCTGGAGCTGTAGGCTTTGTACTTTTCTGACCCCTAACCCTAACCGTGGCCCAAAATCTAATGGCAGCGTGCTGCTGAGGCTGAGGTCCCCAGGACCATGGGTGGCCCAGATGACAGGGTGGTGACAGTAATGTTGGTACAGTGCTGTGCTCCCCTTGGCATCCCTTCGCAGTCCCAGTGTCCCTGGAGCTGTGGGCTTTGTGGTTCTCTGAACTCTAACCCGAACCCTAACCCTAGATGAAGTGTTAGTGTGGTGCTGAGGGTGAGGTCCTCATGACCATTGGTGGCACAGATGAGAACAGTTTGGTGGGAACAATGTTGGTGCTGTGCTGTGCTCCCCTTGGCATGCCTTTTGCAGTCCCAGAGTCCCTGGAGCTGTAGRCTTTGTGGTTCTCTGAACCCTAACCCTAACCCTAACGGAATGTTTAGCGTGGGGCAGAGGCTGAGGTCCCCATCACCATGGGTGGTCCAGATGAGAAACATGTTGAGTGAGCAATGTTGGTGCAGTGCCGGTCTTTACTTTGCATGGCTGTTGCAGCCCCAGTGACCCTGGAGCTGTAGGCTTTGTGGTTCTCTGAACCCTAACCCTAACCCTAAACCTAACCCTAACTGAATTTTTAGCGTAGGGCTGAGGCTGAGATCCCCATCACCATGAGGGGCCCAGATGAGAAAGATTTGGTGGGACCAATATTGGTGAAGTGCCATGCCCCCCTATCATGCCTTTTGCAGCCCCAATGCCCCTGGAGCTGTAGACTTTGTAGTTTTATGAACCCTAACCCTAATCATAATCGAATGTTTAGCGTGGGGCAAAAGCTGAGGTCCCAAGCACCATGGGTGGCCCAGATGAGAAACATGTTGAGTGAGCAATGTTGGTGCAGTGCCGTGCTCCCCTTGGCATGCCTTTTGCAGTCCCAGTGTTCCTGGAGCCGTAGGCTTTGTGGTTTCTGAACCCTAACCCTAACCCTAACCCTAACCCTAACCCTAGACAAACTGTTCTTGTGGGGCTGAGGGTGAGGTCCCCATCACCATGGGTGGCCCAGATGACAAAGTTTTGGTGGGACTAATATTGGTGCAGTGCCGTGNTGCTCCCCTTGGCATGCCTTTAGCAGATCCAGTGCCCCTGGAGCTGTAGGCTTTGGGGTTCTCTGAACCCTAACCCTAACCCTAGGGAAACTGTTCGTGTGGGGTTGAGGGTGAGGTCCCGATCGCCATGGGTGGCCCAGATGACAAAGTTTTGGTGGGACCAATATTGGTGCAGTGCCATGCTCCCCTTGGCATGCCTTTAGCAGATGCAGTGCCCCTGGAGCTGTAGGCTTTGGGGTTCTCTGAACCCTAACCCTAACCCTAACCCTAACCGAATGTTTAGCGTGGGGGTTAGGCTGAGGTCCCTAACACCATGGGTGGTCCAGATGAGAAACATGTTGAGTGAGCAAAGTTGGTGCAGTGCCGGTCTTTCCTTTGCATGGCAGTTGCAGTCCCAGTGTCCCTGGAGCTGTAGGCTTTGTGGTTCTCTGAACCCTAACCCTAACCCTAACCCTAA